>VXAC01006264.1:18897-198419 GCA_013399225.1 Rhipidura dahli
AAAAAAAAAAAAGCATATACATACATATATGTATACACACGTAAAATACGGCAACTTGAAGATCCTTTATGTCATATCCCTGCTTTTGCCTGCCCCTACTGCAATAATATAACCTTGATTTTGAGCATGGAAGGTAACTCTCCAACAGATGCCCAGTCTGGCCAGGGTTATTGCATAATCTTGTGGTGCACACACACAGATGGGAACACTACAGATCCTATGAAGCTACAGTGTCTTTGCTTGCAGGATGGAGCTTCACATCCAGCCAGACTTCAGTATGACTACCTGCAGACTTGACACTGAGAGATACCCCAGGATAAGTGTGCTGGGAAAGCACTTGGACACACCTGCCATGGACTGCAGCATCCTTCAATGAATGAAATGCAGCAGACAGACAAGAGTAACAATCCTGCTGAGAGGGGTGGATTAACAACCACTAAAAAGTGGAAATCTCATCTTGAGTCACAGCTCTTTATTTAAGCACAATCCATCTTGGCTTTGTAAAAAGTCAGATTCCATGCTTGCAAAAATTGCAAGGCCCTGGGTCTAACCTAACTTCGGGGACGTTGTCCAGGAAGAATTTTTGACTGTTTTCAAGATGTATTAGGAAAATACAGTTTTTGAATTTCTGTCTTTCCTGCTTCATGATTTATTGTTTAATAAGTCACCTTTAGACTTGAATACTGAAAACTTCAGAGCATAATTTCTGGATGTGCTTGGCCTCAGCACCGGTTTGTTGCACAGAAAGAGGTGCTTGTGTTGGAAAGGAGTGCAATGTCTGGGAGGGAGCATGCATGGGGATCTCTGCAGGGCCACCTTGGAACATTTCCCCTTCCATAACGGTAGCTAAGTGATCACTGGATGTGTGTAAACAAGGAAGCTAACGCAAATTAGAGGAGCCAGACGGAGCATGTGTAGCTGTTTGTGCCGTTAATTATGTATAGGGATGCGTGCTCCACTTCTTTATGATACCGCAGAAGTAACACTCAGCTCCTCTCCTCCCCTCTGTCTGACAGCAGACAAATCTGAGTAACTACTCTCTCAAATGGCCTGGAAACAAAATGCCCACCAAGAAATGAGAGCACTTTTAAGCCTATTCACACTGACATTTAGGACAGGAAGGCATGAAAAAACTATTGTGTTTTATTTTTCCTTCTACAGCACAGAGGCCAAAGAGAGTATTAGAAGGATGACACAACTTAAAAAATACTTTAATTAAGCTGAAGCCCCCATGAAATCCACAACCTTATATAGTCCAATTTAAATATGCTGACATTTCTTGTCCTTACTTTCATTCCTGTTTTGAAGGATAGAAATACTCTGCTTCAATTAATCTGAGAAATTATTTAAGCTCTGAGTTGTACTCTAACCAATAAAAATAGGAAAAAGCTGACACAGAGAAAGGGCTAATCAAGAATAAAACTGTGGAAGAGAAGCACTTCACAGCAGATGTTTCAGGAAGATGACACCACCAGAAAATGTCTGCATGTTGTAAGACTCTATTAATCTCTTCCTGGCCCTTCATGGCCCAAAAACTGCTTTCCAGATTCCTGATATTTGTGCAAAGGCTGTCTGGATGAACATAAACCGACACATAAACAGACTAATTTCATTAGATTGGTGACATGGTATCACCTTGCTGTACAGAGAAAGGGAAGAGGGAGCAGCAGGCAGGAGTGGAAGTCCATCAGTGTCTACTACCCCTCAAGTAGCCGTGCTCATTCTCTCACATCAGCCAGTGGGAGGCAGGCAGTCAGTCATCTTCTTGCCCTGAAGCACCAGTAAATAAGATAAATTTAAGCCCTCTGCATCTCTGAGTACACTGTTCTCAGTCCATCGCAGCTCTAGATTGACTGCAGTTATGCAGGCATGAACAGAGGTGAGGTTCTGATGATAAAGGCATTGGCTAACTTCACTAAAATTTATGCATATCAGGAAGAGGTCCTGAAGCCACCTGCTTTGACTAACAGAGCAATTTCATTAAAAAATATTTCATTCCAAGATACAACTTTCTCTGATCCTCTCTCTTTACAGTTTGAGATCTTGTGAATCTCTCAGGGCCCATCTGATGGACAGCCAATTGCGAAAGAGAGCAGGAGTGCAGGTACAGCAGCTGTCAGGCTGTTACTCCTCAGGCAGAAGCATGGAGTTGTCTTCCCTTGTAGTTCACATGTAACTACAGAAATACTGCCTTATTTGGCCTCCTTTGGAGAAAGTGTGCAGCCAAAAGAAAACTCTCTCTGTCAGGAGCAGCTACTGCAGCCCAGCCCAGTGCCCTGGGCTCTTGCCTAGGCTGAGGAACATGGTTGTTGCTCTCCCATTTTCAGGTTCAGCCAGTATCCAGTCGGAGCATGTACCCCAGAGTCACACACACAGACACACAGAGGACAGACAGTCACAGACAGTCACATACAAGCTGCCTTCACAGCACCCGCACATAGTACTCACACAGGCAAAGGCACAGACAGCCAAGTCCCCTTCTCCTCATGGGCTTCTCCCACAGGCACCCCAAAATCAAACGTCCCCCCATATGACAGCCCAGACATGAGGCCCCTCTACTTTCCAGCTGGTGCAGACTGAAGATTGTCAGTTAATCACACCACACAGACACCCCCCCACACACATTTGCATACTCATACACGGCCCTAGGGAAGGTACAAACACCCACCCTCTCCAGAAGCTGGCAGCAGGTACCTGCGGACCTACTCCAGACACTGGTACTCAGCCCTTCATTCACACTGATCTCCCAGTAGCTGGTTTTCAGGACAAATGAGTTTCCCCTGATCTGGCTGAGAATGTAAGGCCATGGCATGGAATCTTCTGGGTCCTCCTGTGGCTCTTCTTGCTCACAGATGGGATTGGGTGTGGAGAGTCGGCTGTCAGGACCCACACTAACGGCAGCAGCTGTGATGATGGGGAGCTTAACTCTGCTGGATCCAGCAGGGCTGCTGGAGAGGGCTGGGCTGGGGGCAGAAGAAACTGTCTTGGGAGTCTTCAGGTTTTCTCTACCTTAACTTGATCCATATGGCGTCACTGTCTTCCTAATGCCCACCATTTATTAGCAGCTTCTTTAAACAAGTGCTCTCCTTTTCTCTGTTCCTTTTTTCTGCCATTTTTCATGTTTCTGTCTTCCTAGTAGGTCAGGGCTGGCTATCAGCATGCACAGACACATTGGTATGCCACATATGTAGACCTTCCAGCATCTTACACTCTTCTCCCTGGACCATGATCATCAGTGGGATGATGTCCCTCATGTTGCAACATGGCTGAGCCATCCTGTGCAGAGTTCTGTGGATGTGACTATGTCTTCTGCAGGGCTTTAAACAGCCTGTTCACTGGGGAGGGAATGAGGGAGAGAAGGAGAAGAAAGAGGAGTTCAAGAACACACAATTCTGTAGAGTCTAGGCTGTGGCAGTTCAGTGGAAATCTCACCCAAGAAGAAAAACATTTCAGAGAATGGTCAGCCCAGAAATGTTTAGATTTTGCAAAGAATTGTATTTTATTACCTTTGCAGGAAATAACAGGGTAGAATTAAAATATTAAGAGTTTCCAAAATCTGGAAATGCCATTTGAAGGTCCATGTACTTAGGGACAGATGTGGTTCTGTGTAAACAAGGCTCCTGTGCTTGTCTGTATATCCATGCTGCTTCTCCAACGTGTCTGTCCATCCTCCTTTGCACTTAACTGATTCCAGCAGCTGCAGTAGCCCCTGGTGACCCAGCCATGTCCACCTTTCCAATGCCCGCTGCAAGGTGCTACAGTGCAGAGAGTGTACCACGGGCAGACAAGATGACTGAGCAAAGGGTGCAAGGGAAGCCTGTGGTGATGCAAAGGCCAAACACAGGCTGCTGTTCCCCTGTCTCCATGCAGAACAACCCACATTCTCAGCCTGCCTTCAGGAGCACCTAGACAATCCTAAGAAGAGCATATGAAAATCAGCTTCTTCTTCTGGCTGTTTACTTGCACTTTTTCAGCTGGGAAAGCAGACATGCTGGTTATCATGGAATTGAGACCTGAACCTGCCTTCAGGCTCTCTGGAAGTTCACAACCAGTGCTGTCAGAGCTGGGGTATTTCCAGTACAAAGCTGACCAAGTATTGTTGCTGTGTGTCTCTCCTGTGTAAGCATGTGACCCACACTTATATTCACAACAGTGCCATTGCTAGTAAAGTACACTGTAAGCTTTTGTAAGCAATGTGCAAGATCTGTGAACTGAGGTCACAGGTCTTGCCCTCTCTGAACTTTCCGTGACCTGCCTGTAGCTTTGCTCTGCTTCTCAGCTGTGACAGC
The DNA here is from genome assembly GCA_013399225.1 of Rhipidura dahli. Lineage (NCBI taxonomy): Eukaryota > Metazoa > Chordata > Aves > Passeriformes > Rhipiduridae > Rhipidura > Rhipidura dahli. The sequence continues at coordinate 23,187 of VXAC01006264.1, forward strand.
AATTCCTGCAGCTGATCAGGGGCCTGTGCCTGATCTGTTCTGCTTTTGCTTCTCTTGGTTTGGTACGACCACAATTTTGCATAGACAGCAGTGACAAGCTGCTACTTGATGTGCAGTGAGATTCATACAATTGCAACTTGCTGACAAAGTGCTGACAAAGCCAGGCCTGGTGGGACAGCAGAGGCCTTGAGGACACAAGATGTGGCACAAAGGAGCACAGCTGCCATCAGATTGCCCGTGGTCAGCTCAGGTGTGAGCCTGGAGCTGGACAAACCGGGTTCAGGGGTAATGAACAGAACAAAGAGAGAACACACTGAGATGGAGCAGGGTGTAGTAAATTTGGGTGTAACACTGCAGACCAGTGTAGAAAGAGAGCAGTGTCTCATCAACATAGACAAATATTCCCAAGTGATCCTAGAGGGACAAAGAAGAACTGATGATATGAACATTCTTCCCGGCAAAGGACTCTGGATGCTGACAGCTCCCACTAACATCCCCCCATGACCTCCCCTCATACGGAATTTCTAGAACACAATGGACCATTAGAAGGATGAGCAAAGAATCAAGGAAAGGAGTTAAATGAAGCAGAGAGAGTGTGCATGTGTATGTCTGTGTGTATGTGTCAATTTCAGAGCAGCACTCCAGATACAACGCTATTCCTTCATTTTTGCAACAATTAGAGATGAAGTAAAACTAAATAGTCTCTCAGTATTTTAATCATACTAATAAAGAAACTCTGGCTTTACTTCTTCCTTGATATGCTTCTTTCTTGACCATAAATAATATTTTTAGTGTAACAATGGACAACAGGAAATTCAGAAGCTTTTTGTTTCACATCCTTGCAAAACACATTACAAGACACTGTGTGCCTCATCACAGAAAATACAGGAGGAAATACAGAAGGTCTATTTCCTTGTATCCTACTAATACCACTGCTATTAATGCATTCTTTGCCCCTGAAGAGCAAAATACATTCTATTACCTATTCTAAGTTTTTCTTCTGCATGCTTTTTGAAAAACACAAAAAGCTTGGGGAAAGAGCAGGTTGGAAGGGTGGGCTGTAATACCAGGGAAGTAACTGCTTAGTTATCTTCATGATAGTTGGAGTTTTTTCAGTTTGCTAATTATTTTCAGTGTATGCATTAGAAAATCTGTCCATAGGTTTTCAGAACCTTATTGAGTGACAGTGGATATTCTCAGAGAGTAAACATGAGCTAAAAATGCACTTTAGTGTTAGAGTCACAAGTCACAAGAATGGCTTCGAGCTTCTTTTCCCTCCAATCTTCCACTTCCCTGATCTGCTCATAGCCCTGCAGTGAACTTCAATTCTGCACAGTGCAATCTGCTTTCCCAGATGTGTCACTAAATAGATAGCAGTCCCTGTCAGAAAGAGTCCTCAGTGAAATGTGCTGTCAGGGAAAGTTTTCCAAAAGCCCTGAGAATAAAAATGTCCCTTCTCAATGTGACTTTAAAAATGTTGACAGATGGCTGAGTTTTCCATCTTCCTTCCCTCCCTCCCACGTTTAGTTCAGAAGAGTCCTGCCTACATGAATCCAAAGCACACTGTGAAATGTTCTTCGACTTGCCATTTGTGTTTCTGCCAGGAGGAAGCCAAAAACCGTGAAACGAGAATGCCAAAGGACTTCCTACCAACTGTGTGAGCCTCCCTCAACCCAGCACGGCTATTTACAAATCCCAGTCTTTCCTCACTCACCATCAGGGTTTAGAAGGTTTGCACCACGCCTCCAGGAAACTTCCAAGCAAAGCATAAGATTGAAATAAGTTTAATAGTCCCTCTAGCAGAAACGGGAAGGGTTTGTCTTTTCCTAGACCTCCTGCAACTCTGATATGTCTTCCCCATAAGAAAATGCATTGTCACTGCGGGAGAATCAGTAAGCTAAAACTCCAAGGCAGGCCATAGTGCTCACATCCTCAGTGGTAGGTTATCAGCCCTGGGTGCAGAAGTGAGGAAAGGGGAGGGAGAGGAATGAGAACTTACTACACTGTTATTAATTTCAGAAATTCCACTTTCTCCAAAATGACACCAAATACCAGGATTCCCTTAAGGAATAGCACACATGGCATCAACTGCCAAATAAAATAAAAAAAAAAGCAACCAAGAAAATCCCACCTCAAACCCACAGCTCTTTTGTTTTGCCCTGCTCCTTGCTCTGCACTGCTAGCATTCTGACTGTCAGCAGAGAACATAAGAGGTTTTTTAGCTTGGTCAAAAGCATGAAGAGAATAAATTTACATAAGGAGCACAACTGTTTATCGAGTGATTTACCCTTTCCCTTTTACTACATACAAAATGCCCTTTTGTGTCATACACACAAAGCAGTACTGAGAAAGCACTGTTAAAGTACTGTAGGAACAAAAGGAGGCAAGGGAAATTCTTTTCAAAGTGGTACTGATATTTTCTAGGATATAATCAAAATTTCCCCCGGGGTTTTCAATATCATGGGATAAAGACATACTTTGGCACCAATTTGCCCGTTTAGTTCTTCCTTCAAGAAAACACGGGAAAATGCTGACTTGCCTTCGTTCATTAATCCCTCAGTAAATCTCTGTGGATTACATTTACGTCATGTCAAGTCCCACTAGGCCATTTGTGGTGTGTACTGTTGTTACATGACTTTGGTGTCACATCTTAGAGCATCACAGCCACTGCAGCATGAAACAGTGTTACGGCACTGCTGATGTTGCTAATAAATCGAGCTGCTGTCTGGGCAGCAACTATAGCAGGCAGTCCACTTCTGCAGAAAAATATGATAGACACATCATTTTGTCTGGATAATGGCACAGATTTCCCTTGTAGCACAAATGATCTGTGGAAGAGATTTTCATGGGTGTGAAATTACTCTGCTCCTCAGTCCCCTCAGTTTCCACATCTGTCTGATGCTACCTTCCTTCTGCCAATAGGTGTGTATATACAGAGATAGAGATAGAGATAGAGATAGAGATAGAGATAGAGATAGAGATAGAGATAGAGATAGATATACAGATACAGCTACAGCTACAGATACAGATACAGATACAGAGATATGCTCTGTCTGTAGACAGACAGTCACTCTAGTAGACCATGCTATGAATTCTGTAAGGAAATACAGTGTCTGCACAGCTCTGCAACATGCACCAGGGTCTCAATGAGGATTTATCACAGCTAAAATCTAGGCAAAACAAATCTAGGTCCTTTGGGTGATGAAAATTAAAAAAAAAAAAAAAAAGAAAGGAAAGAACCACTCCAGCAGCCCACCCTGGTCCTCTCATCAAATGGCTGGGCAGTGCCACCTTCCATCAGAATTGACAACATCGTAGCAGTTGTACAATCAGGTAAACAAGCAAAAGTGAGGCTTCATGTTTGAAAATAAATATTCACAGGGATATGTATTTGGCTGTCTCTAGGTACCTTAATCACCAGACAAGTTCCATAAATGCTTTTATATCAACAGTTTCTGCAATATCCGGGCAGTTCTTTCTCCCTCTGTCTATATGTGGGTATGTGTGTGCATGAAGGATTACATGTCAGCTATCCTATCTATAGTTTGTTGTTTACTTTGCATTTAAATGTAGATGTGCTTAAGGTGAAACTTTTCTGATTTTAGGGTTGTTGTGCAGAAACTTGCTCAAGGACCTTTGAAAGTGTTGCAGCAGCAAAGTAAGGTGGGCTCTGTGGAAATGATAAGTGGCAAAGTATTGGAAAAGCAGTAGAAGCCAAAGATCTGCAAGGAGCAGACAGTGTTCCTTATCTGACCATAAAACTCATATCCCCCATGAGATTTTTTTGCTTGAAGTAACCATGCAAAAACTCTTCAACGTCATCATCCCTCTCCAAAACCTGTTGTTTACAAATAGAAGTAAAAAGCCATTCTGAGGTTTTGTCTCACAGACAGCACTGCCAAAGTGGTGAGCTATGCCCCTGTGCCCCTGAGGCTGTGGGGTGAGAAAAAACAGTGTCAGGTTGGCTGCTCAGCTCAGGGCCCATGTAATAATGCCAGGTTTTTGGAACCATGAATAGGCTCCTTTACTCCAGCCTGCAGAGAAGTGTGGAGTGACTCACAGCTGGGAAAGTAATAGTAGGGTCCACCAAGCACTGCGCCACATGCCAAAAGCAGGCTCTGAAATGGCAGTAAGGTACTCACTTTACTATTTACACATCCTACTCTCTTCACCCAGTGCTGAAGAGCATTACCAGTTTGGCACTGAGTTTTATCAGCAGAGGTGCTTCAAACAAATAAACCCATATAAATATGTGTGGAGTGTGTGTATGCATATATATATAGATATATATTTGTATTTGAGAAAAATGGATTAAAACTGCAATAAACAGCAATTATGTATCTCTGCACATTCACTGTTTAATTATGTGACAGGGTTAATTTTTAAACTTGCCAAGCTTTATTGGAATCTTCTTGCTCTATCATTAGACTGCAAATGCAGAGTGGTGAGAGGGACACAGCAGACACCCTGCAGGGCAAATACAAACGTGCAGCAGGGCTCTCATGTTATACTAGGCATAAACAAGAGGTTTACTTCTCTTGATTGCACCATTTTCTAGAATGTAGTCTGAGAAAAAGACATGAAAACACTTACCAGGACAAGATGTTCCTGCCACTTCTCATTACTCCAAGCTAAAATTCTGTCTTGCACCAGAGCAAAAATACCTGTAGTCAGTTGTGGTTTAAGCCCAGCCACTAAGCACCACACAGCCCCTCATCCAGACAGTGGGCTGTGGGAGAATAAAAGTGAGAAAACACATGGGTTCCAATAAAAGCAATTTAACAGGGGAAGCAAAAGCCACAAACACAAGCAAAGCAAGACAAGGAATTAATTCGCTTCTTCCCATGGGCAGGCAGGTGTTCAGCCATCTCCAGGACAGCAGGGCCTCATGCCTCACAGTGACTTGGGAAGACAAATGCCATAACTCTGAATATTCCCTCTTTCCTCCTTCTTCCCCTCAGCTTGAAATATGGAGCAGGATGTCAAATGGTCTGGAATGATCCCTTTGATCAAATTGGGTCCCCCATCCTGGCTGTGTCTTCTCCCAACCTCCTATATATCACCAACTTCCTCACAAGCTTGGCAGTATGAAAAGCAGAAAAGACCTTGTATAACCTCTGCTCATCAATAACAAAAACATCTCTATATTATCAGCCCTGTGTTCAGCACAAATCCAAAACACAATCCATACTAGACACATGAAGAAAATTAACTCTAGTCCAGACAAACCCAGAACAAAGTCTCAGGCAATATCTGTGTCAAAGCAACAGTTCTGCCTATCAGAGTGGATAAGGACAGAGGAACTGAAAAAAAGGAATGAACTGTCACTGTGGTGATGACCTGTTGCTCAGGTGTCTCTCTGGAGTCCCTCTATGTATTTACAGATGTGTGATTTTGAAAACCACAGACAAAACTCACAGCCACTGTTGTGCTTTTCAAGTTTTTTTTATACCTTGCACACACAGGTATCAATCTGGTTTGGAAATTTGAGGCATTATCTAAATCCAAAGTTTATTCTTCCTGATTTGGCCATCTGTTTATAGAGAAGCACTTCCAACGCAGCCTGGTCACAGCTGCAGTTCCAGCCTTCTTAGTTGCTTCTGTTTCTCTACACAGACTCTTCCATGTGTCCCCTTCCTACCCCAATACACCAGTGAAAAGCAGCAGCTGTGGATAAGAGAGAGGAGGCAGAAACCCTTGGAATAGTAGTAGGAAATGCACAGCATGTAAAACCAACAACTGCCCTACATGCACAAGGCACTAAGAGGAAAGAACTGACTCAGAGAGAGCAGTTTTGAGAGCATTGGGGCAGTCAAGACACAGGAATGAAATGAAAAAGGTCAGATCCTGACACTCCAGCCAGAGACCTGTGCTTTTGAAACCAACAGGAAGAGATGGGGATTATGCTGACTTTAGAAGGTTGCTGCAGCATACAGTGATGCTTGACATTGACTGTTCTTGCTTTCCTCTTGTAAAAAGATTGCAGCAGATCCATTTTTTTCAATCTAATGTTACGATTCAGCCTGATATTCTCCTTCTCTCCAGCCTCTGTATCCCCTCTGAAATAATATCTCCATTTCTGTGGCAGAGCTACAGCTGCATGCCTACAGTCAAAGGGCACGTATTTATTTCTGAGCTGGGTAATTACAGAAACAGTAGTACAAACTATGTTCCTGTATGCATATTTTTTACATTTCCCTTTGCCTTTTAATAAAGAATAAAATGGTGCAATGTTTCTTGCTCTGAGGATCCAGAACACTCTCCTGTATCCTGACAGTCCATGTGCAAATATGGGTCTCTTCAGACTTTCCTGATGATTTTGCAGCACAGTTTTCAAGTGGTACTGTAGCCCAAAACCTGCAGTACTTGCCAAAACTACAGTCACTAGGAAAGCCAAGGCAGAGGTGCAACAGAGCAGAGAAGAGGTATAGTCAATCCAAAAGGATGCACACAAAAAGGAGATTTGCTTTTGACTAGAGATGCAGAAGCCAGCACATTTTCCCCCACCACGCAGCCAAAGCAATGCTTTTGTCAAGGTCTTTTCTCTCCTCTCTGTCTTGTTCCTCCTAACACTAGCTGAGTCTATTTATTTATATTGGTATTACACCAGATCTTATAATCTCCATACCACAGTAAAATAGGAAAATAAGGCTCTGATCATATTACAGGAGAATAGGGCATATGCAATGACTATGTGCTGAAAACTGAACTGTGTGCACCCATCATTCCTATTCCTTACAGAGGTCATCCCAATTTTAAATCTAGCATTGATGATTGCAGAGGCATTTTCCAACCTTAATGATTCTGTGATCCCATGATCTCAGAAAAAATTGCCTCTGTAGGTTGCATGGTTTGGGCCTCTGGTATGTACAGGCTCACATAAAAACTACTCACTTTAAAAACCAAAATTTCCTGACAGATACTTACTTCCCTTGACTTTTTGAGAGCAAGGAGAGAAGCCTGGCACTCCTCTGCACCACAACACAAATCAGCTCAGCTGCCATCCACAAATGCAGCCCCATTTCCCCCAAAATCTGTCCTGACATGTCTCTGCCCCAGAGACACACAGGAGAGAGCTTAATTCAATTCACCCACAAAGGCCAGTACTGGGAAGCTCTATGAACACTTTACAGTGCTCTCTCAGAAGCATCAGAGTGAAACTTCGCAATCAAGTATTCAGTAAACAAACCTTAGCTGTGAACAGCTTCTGTAAGTGATTGGTACCTTGACTGCAGAACAGATGACAGCTTTCCCCGTGACTGTCAGGGCACCGTGCACAAGCAGGGGCAGAGCCACTCTGTCTGCAGTCCTGAACTGTAGCATGGAGAGGGAGAAGGGAAGCTCCACAGACAACACAGCACAACACAGCACCTCTCTTATTGTACCTATCACATATTGCTTCCCAGACAAAATGGGTCAGATTGAAATGTGAGTGGATGCTCTCTGTCTTGAACTGTCATTACGCAGTAAAACATTACAAGGAGAGAGACTAAACTGGAAACTTTGCAGCAAATCTATTTTTATCAGGAAGGACTGCCTCATCTCTAATGCCAAATCAGCCTTGCTCAGATTTCAGGCTTTCTTCAGAGCTTATTCCACAATCCAGCCGCATCCTAGTCAAGCAATGGTGATTTCAGGCTTTGCCTGGCTGTTGTTATGTTAAAGTACTGACCCATAAATAGTTAAAATATTATTATGCTTTATAAAGGTTACATATTAACCATTCAAATATGGCTGAATTTATTTAAATATCTGAGAAACTATATATAAATTTAAATAGAATATCTTCAGAAAACCCAAGAAGTATTCACATATTTAAATATATATAAAATACACATGCAAGCATGTCTTATTTTCAGTAGCTGAGTACATCTTGTTTTTGTAAATAAATGCCTGGAAACTGAACTGGCTAGCATCCATGGAGCTTATTTAACATGGAGAACTGAGTTTGAGACGCAGTCTCCTAACCAGACAATGTAGAATCATAGCACATTTTAGGCTGAAAAACAGCCTTAAATCACCAAGTTCAAATGGGCCTCATGGAATCCTCACTCAGGTTTCCTATAGTATTGTTATTTTTGATATGCATTACTAAGATACAAATATCCAAGCCACTGTGGAAAATCTGGGTGGAGCAGCTTTTCTGCTGGGTGAATGTACCACAGAAAAGAAAGGACTGTGACTGAGATAACACAATTCACATGGCCATTCTTCAGATACCCACTTAAGAATGGTAACAATTCCTTGCTTACAGTGCCCGTTAGAAGTCTGGATGGACACACATACATCCAGCCAAACAAGTTCACATTACCCACTGTAATCAGATGGAAGGCATCTGATTTTACTGGGAACACCAGTTCTGGGAATTCTGAGAATTAAGTCCTGTATTTCTGACAAGACACTATCTACATACAGCAGTAATGACTCATCTGTGTCCTGCATTTAGGAGCAGTGGTATGGCTGCTCTGAGGGTTGAGAATGGAACTGGAGAAGATTTGGACTGTTCTCAAACTTGTTTGTATTTTTCAATAACTGTGTGGATGAAAACAGCTGAAAAGGGATGATGCAGAAATATAACACTAATGAGATGTATTAGTAGGGATAATGATAATAAAGGGAAATTAAGCAAACCTGCACAGTGTAGGGTAGAGCTTCAGGTGCAGATAAACATCTCAACAACTCTGGGATGAGGTCAGACAGGAAAACCGTGCTGCAGAAATGGATCACTGTAAATGGAGGCTGACTAGCTGTCAATTCTACCAAAATGTCCCTGAGAAAGAAACATCTCTGAAGTAGAGACTTTTGGCAAAAAGTGGAAAGGCATCTTGGACAAGGACATTTTCATATTTTTATTTCTTTGCATAAGTGTCTGCAGCCACATTTTGAAATAACAGGACATAAACAAATCTCCAGGCTAACCTGGATGGACTGTTTAACAGAATCCTTGTATTCCAGATGTGGTGTTTTTCCAGATTTGTTAAGGCTGTTGTGTCTGATGATACATGGAAACCCTGCTGCCTCCTTTCCAGACTTCTGAATCTTTTTTATGAACCTATCAAATCAGGAGCTCTACCAAGACACTGCAGTACAGCACCTCTGCATGAAGCAAAAGAAGACCCGGCTGTCACCTGGCTTATAGTCAAGCCAGTAGTAGAGCACAGTGAAGATGGGAGCACTTTTAAAGAGGAAGAAGGAACCTTGCACAATTTGTGCTTTTATCATACATACCTCATGGTTGCCTGAATTGGTGTCTTTCCTTAATCACTTATTTTCTAGAAAAAGGAAATGTACCAGCGCTCCTTTTTCTGGATTTCAATGAAGCTTTGAGCAGATATAAAATTTTCAGTTAGGACAGAGACAGCAAAGGTTACCCAAAGAAGTTTCAGGAGTGACAACTGGCAAAATGTTTCAGGAGTGACAACTGGCAAAATAACGACAAGAGCAAATAGCACCAAAAGAATTGAGCTCGAAGAATGTGTAAGACCTGAGTCAATTTTAGGGAATTATGTACAGCACACCAATACTGTTTTGTGGCACAGGGTTTCCAATATAAACAAGTTTGTTCTGTTCTGGAAAAAGATGGTGAGGGGATGATAACTTTCTTGATTTCTGGTGTCCAGTCAATGCTGAATATAAAATATTTTTTCTCTATTCATAGTAACTCAGACTTGAGTCTCTTGCTTTCATCTAACCGAGAGAAACATTTTATTAAAAGTTTAAAACAATTCTTCTTTGAAACCCCTGTCCTTTTATCAACTTTGCTGAAATCAGCTGTCAAGTTCAAAATTTTCAAAGGGAACAGAAAAATTAGTATAGTTTTTCTGCACATATCCATATATTATTTCATCACCTTTCTCCTCTAGAAAGCCTGGTTTAAAATAGTCATCTATTTATAAATGATGTACTAAATTATTTCTAATGTAGCATGCAATGTATTTAATTATAATTAAATATTAATATAATGTTAAAAAGAAGCACATTAAAAATAGCATCTGAAGCACTGAAAGTGTAAAGCATTAAGACAAGGTTGCCACAAAACAACATCCTGTGTTGCTGCTGATAGTTTGTGTATTAACCCCCTCTGCTTGCAAGCCTTTTGTTTGATACTAAATTTGGGAACTTCCTTTGCTGAAGGACAATGGAAAAGAAGGTTGGGTGAGCTGGCCTGGATATCTTGTCTGCTGTTGTTTCTTGCAGGTTTGACTCTCTCTTCCTTGAGGACAACAAGACAAACAGAAGCAGGACAAAGGAAAGCCTGAGTTCCATGGAAAATACAGCTTCTGTGGCCTGGCACCAAGTGACCAGCTTTGTAGAACCCCTGTGCTGATTGTCTCAGACTTTGCATACGATTCCTGTCCTCACACACAGCTTTAAAAATAATTAAATTAACTACAAACTTAGCTACACACAAGCAGTGTTGACTGCACAGCCTCTGCCAAGCAGAGGGCAGATACTAAACAGTGTTTTGCTAGCAGAAGCAAGTCCTCTGTACCTGTAGGCTGTGGCAGATGCACAACACCGTCTATCCAGGAGGTGTCTAAGCACTGCAAACCTAAGCCCAAATCAATATTATCTACAGCAGGGTGCATCAACTACAGCTCAAGCACCACTGAGAATAAAGAAGGGGAAAATGGAGGTGGAGAGACAGGTAGTGAAGCCAGGCAGCCAAAAATAATTTCTTTAATTCCCAGTTTACTAGTTCAGGATGTCCACTGTACTGCATCTTCTCTAGTTAGAAATCATTATTTAGGACAAAGGGGAAAAAAAAAAGAAAAAAACCTGGTTTTCTTTTTTTTTTTTTTCCCTGGAAAGATCATACTCTTGCAAACAAATTCTGTAACTTGGACATTCAGCAGTTTCTCTGGTTCAGTGAGTTAATCAGAAGACCTCATTGTCCAGTTGAGGTCAAGGGAACATTACTCAATTAAAATGTGTCATCAGCTGGGCAAAATATTTTCACAAGAATTAAATTGCACTGTCTTATGGGAACCAATAGGTGACATGATCAGATACAGAAAAAGCAGGCTTCTTTTTCAGCTTCATCAGCAGACTTAATTTATTTTCCTGGTGTACTCCTCTACTTTCTTGGTCTAATTTCTCCTCCTGCAATCCCCCTCCTGTCCTGTTCCTTTTCAAAATAGGAACCAGTTGCTAATTATAGAATTACAGAACCAATAGAATCACATAGTGGTTTGGGTTGCCAGGGTCTTTAAAGATAATTTGTCACCCCCTACCATGGGCAGGGCTGTTATCCACCAGCTCAACTTGGCCAGGGTCCCATCCAACCTGTTTTTGAGCACTGCAAGGGATGGGTCATCCACACCTTATCTGGGCAGCCTGTTATTGTGTCTCCCCACACTTGCAGTACAGAATTTCTTCCTAATATATAATTTAAACCTGTCCTCTTTTCATTTAAAGGCATTTCCCCTTGTCCTGTCACTACCTTATAAAAGTTCCTTTATTTTTTATAAGCCCCATTTAAATATTGGAAAGTCACAATGAAATCCACCCTCCCCAAATTTTCTCTTCTCCAGGCTGAAATAACCCCAACTCTCTCAGCCTGTCTTCATTGAAGAGATGCTGCATCCCTCTAACCATCTTTAGGGACCTCCCCTGGACCTGCTCCAAGAGGCCTGTGTTTGTCCTATGGTGACAACCCCAGAGCTGGATGCAGTACCCCAGGTGGGGTCTCACGATACCAGAATAGAGGGGGGCAGAACCCCCTCTCTCGCCCTGCTGGACACACTGGTGCAGCCCAGGATAAGGTTGGGCTTGTGGCTGTGAGCACAGATGGCTGGGTTGTGTCCAACCTCTCATTCACAAGAACCCCCAAATCCTTCCCTGCAGGACTCCTCTCAATGAGTTCATCTCCCAGTCTGTGTTTATGTTGGATTGCTGTCCCAGGTGCAGCACGTGGCACTTGGACTTGTTGAACTTCATGAAGCTCTCATGGACCCAACTCTCAAGTTTGTCTGGCTCCCTCTGGATGGCATCCCATCCTTCTCTTGTGTCAGCTGCACTGCTCAGCTTGGTGTCATCTCCAAACCTGCTGGGGATGCACTCTATCCCACTGTCTGTCACTGATGGGGATATTGAAGAGCACTGGTCCCAGGAGAGCCCTGATGGACATCACTTGTCACCAACTTCCACCTGGACACAGAGCTACAACTCTCTGGCTGCATCCATCCAGCCAATTCCTTACCCACTGAATAGTCCATCTATCAAGTCCATGTCTCTCCAATTTGGAGATAAGGAAGTGATGTGAGACCATATCAAAGTCCTTACAGAAGTCCAGGTAGATGATATCCATCAGTCTTCTCTTGTTGACCATTGCCATCATTCCATCATGGAAAGTCTCCAGATTGGTCAGGCATGATTTGCCCTCAGTAAAGCTGTGCTGGGTGTCTCAGATCACCCCCTTGTCTTTCATGTACATTGACCTTGATTCCATAAGGATCTGCTCCGTCATCTTCCCACGCACAGAGGCTAACTGGTCTGTAGCTCCCTTCATCTTCCCTTCTCCCCTTTCTAAAATAAGTGATATTTCACCAGGGACTTCCTCTGATCACCATGACTCTTCAAATATGGTGAAGAATGTCTTAGTAGCAATGTCAGGCAGTTCCCCCAGGATCCTAGGATGCACCTTGTGCCTATTCAGTTTCATCTGGTGGTCTTGAACCTGCTCTTTGCTGACAGTGGGAGGGACTACATTTCTCCAACCCCCACCTGGAGGTTCAGGGACTTGAGAGAAGTAGGAAGCCTGACTGCCAGCGGAGACTGAGGCAAAGAACTCATTGGGTACCTCTGCCTTCTCCAGATCCTTTTTCACCAGTTCTCCTTTCTCATTTATTGGGGGGTACACTCTCCTTGGCCTTTCTTTTCTGGCTCATTTACATGTAGAATTTCTTCTTGTTATTCTTTACATCCAAGTTCTATTCCATTTGTGTCTTAGTTTTGCTGAACCCATCCCTACACATCTGAACTATATCCCTGTCCTCTCCCTAGGCTACATGTCCCTGGTTGCACTCTCTGTGTATTTCCAGCTCAATGGAATCCTCTTCATATAATAGGAACTTTTAGGGACTTGAATAAAGCCAAGAATTATTAAATAGCAATTATGCACAAAGCATAGAACCATGGTAGCAGGGTTCACATTAGCATTTCCCAGCTTTCAAGTGCCCACCCATGCAACATTTATACACATTTAACACTGTTTTTAAAAATTGTTTATGAAGCACTTTGCACATAAAAAGCCTCTGTTTAAATGGCACATATGTATTATTAATAGTAATAATACAGGTGCAGCAGCAGGCAAACACAGTTGACTTTTTGAGGATCACAACAAAACCAAAAAACCGTTTGAAGCTCTAACTCCAAAAGAAATAAATACAAACACTTTGGTGACAAATTCTTGGCTCAACACTGGAAAAAAGAAGTATAAGAAAGCCAGAGTGTTGTGGGAAACAGCTATTCATGGAGGAGATGCTGGCTAATGTCCTGTACATTTGGTATACTTGATGATCCATGATAATGAAAGCTTTATAATGATTAAATGGGAAGCAGAGCTTCTAAGTCCCTGTGCACTGTGAAATAAACAAGCATGGGATGGTATGTTATTTTATCTGGCACAAGAAAAGCAGCAAAAGAGCAGCAGCAGGAGATTCTCTAGCACAAACTACCAAGCAGCAAGTCAGTACCCTTCCTACTACGTCCACTTCTTCCCTTGCTCCCAGGAAGCAACATGTGAGAGTTGGCTACACTTAGAGACTCATGAACATGTGTCTCTCTCCTCTTAGTCCGCTCAACAGAGAAAACTGTGTCATCTCCTGTACTTTCATCCAGTCCTTTCTCATAGCCCCAGCCATCTGCTGAAGACAAGCAGATAAAGAAGAGCCCAGGTATCTATACAACACCTCAGCCCATGCTGGCCAAGTGAAGGGCAAAGCTGGCTTCTGCTCACCTTCCTGGTCCTTAGCAAAAATAACACAAAGGCAGAAGATACCCTCAGTGCTTGACTCCTAGGCAAGGCAAAGAGAAAAATCCCTTATCTGAAGAGCTGAAAGGAAATGAGCAGGGCCCACCATGTGCCACGCAGCTGCTGGAGCAGCAGGGCAGCTGAGAGGTTATGGCTCAGGGCTAGGACAGAACCACAGGGTCACTCAGCTAGAATCATTACTGGTCACCTGGCGCCAGACAGTTTCATCCCCTTCCAGGGGACTAGAGATCAAATCTATTATATAACAACTTCATTTAGCAAGCCACAACTACACAAGCTCTGAGAGACTGGAGGGGAGCTTGTTTCATCAAGTGTCATTCTACTTTGAAGACCTGTTCTGTCCTGGCATGCTACCCTTCTTCAGAAACTGTTCCCACAAAATCTTTTCAGAATCCAGTTTCAGAGAGCATGTGGTTAGCTCCCGAGGACAATGGAGTGAATATTAAACAGTGTTCATCCCTGGGTTTCTGATTAATTTCCTACATCTGTGCTTGTCTAAATCTCTCTTCAAAATGGAAGCAAATATTCATAATTTCCTGCCTTTCTTTCCCCTGAATATCTAAATTCAGACTCATGGGCTGATATCTTTTCTTCTCTGCACTGGTAAAGATGCCAATGTGACTGCTGACTGGTGGCATGTTGCACAGTGCATCTACACCTACCTCAAGCCAAAAATCACCAGCAGTATTCCTATGGATCCAGACTTATGTGGGGCTGCCAAGTTAAAAACAGACTGGCAGCTGTAAACAAATGGATATCAAAACTCCTTCCAGCACTTTGGATAACAGTTTCTACTGGTGTCCTGGCAGAAAAAGCTACCCAACAACCTGAGGGGGGGACTCAGAGAAGCAATGTGGACCGAGTTAGGCAGCATCTATTTCTCTGAAATAGAAGCTCCATGGTGATGCAAGGCAGTAAAAATAATCCAACAGTATTTCCACCATCCAGATGGGTATAGGAGGTTCTGTAATAAGCTGGCAAAAGATACATGAATGCTTATGGGCTTGTATTGATTACTTACATGAGATTCAGAGCCTCACTGGGGAACAATCATAGACCACCACAACCACTAATAGTGAAAACACAGTATCAGAGGCCTGAACCGCAAAGAATCCAACCCCAACCTTACAGAAGTCAGACAGATTTTTTCTAATGACTACCAAACACTCAGAAATTGTAAATAAAAAATCATTCTGTTCATTGTTTTGATAACAGTTAGCTATAGTTTACTGGGTAAGACCTCTATAATTCAATATAAATAGCTGAGTAATATCTGTATAGCTACTACACCAGTTCTGATGTAGTCTCTCTACAGGTGGACTTCAGTGATGAAGCTTCTTCCTTGTTTTGAAAACAAAAACTGTAATGGTTTTACCCAAGAGTGTTAACTCAAATCATCTTAGCTGTCAACGCTGCTGCATAAATCTCAGCAGCACGAAAGGATTTAACACACCAAGGGCAGTGTTGAACAGCAGTGAATTAAGTAAAGCAGTAATATTTATCAAAAGAACTAGACTGTAGGTCAGATATCTTCTAGCATTTTATTAATGAGCTGGAAGATAAGGGTCAACCGTTTGCTATTTAAATTCACAGAAACACTGAACTGGGAAGTGTTAACACCATCTCTGGGGTATGAAACAGAGACATGAAAAAGAAATGCATGGTTCACTCGAAAATTGCCACACTCCTGCATCTCAGAAAAAGATCCTGTTCTTCTGTGGACAAAGAATATTTTCTTGGGGGCACATAACTAATAAATAATACTTAGTCCTTCCTACAAAATGAGCTTTGGTGGGGT
The DNA here is from genome assembly GCA_013399225.1 of Rhipidura dahli. Classification (NCBI taxonomy): domain Eukaryota; kingdom Metazoa; phylum Chordata; class Aves; order Passeriformes; family Rhipiduridae; genus Rhipidura; species Rhipidura dahli. The sequence goes on from VXAC01006264.1 coordinate 38,981, forward strand.
TTGAACACCATTACTAGACTTAATTTGCACCTTGAGAAACATTCAGGCCTTATTTTAGCTAGGACAGAGTTGGTTTTCTTAGTAGCTGGTACAGTGCTCTATTTTGGATTTAGTATGAGAATAATGTTGATAACACATTGATGTCTTAGCAGTTGGTAAGTCGGTCTTCTTACTCTATATCAAGGACATTTCAGTTTCCTGTGCTCTCCCAGTGAGCGGGTGCACAAGAGGCTGGGAGGGAGCACAGCCAGGACAGCTGATCTGAACTCATCAAAGTGGTATTCCATACGGCAGAACATCGTGCTCAGCACAGAAAGATGGGAGGAGAGGGGATGTCCACAATGATGGCATTTGTCTTCCCAAGTAACCATTACACATGATTGTGGCAGGACACCCCCTCTCTCTCATGGCTGGGGCATTTGGAAGAGAGCACTCAGGCCGTGTTAATAGCCCAGTGAGGAGTCAAAAAGTCCAGCAGGAGGTCAAATAGCCCAGCAGGAGGTCACCTCCAGGCTCCTGAAAGTCCGAGCACAAGCCCTAGTACACATCTGGGTATGAGAGCAGATGTGGAAAGAGATAAAAGAAAATAAATATCAGTGACCAAAAGACATGGTTCTTATGTCTATAAAAGTCCACACAAATTAACACAAAAGCAGAAGTCTCTTACACACTCCTTGGAAACGTGTGAGAAGATTTCTCCCTGGAGCTTGGATGCAACTCCACATCACTTTCCTGGGAATTGAGAGAGAGGATTTTTCAATGTGTACTCCATCAAGATTGGATGGTAAGAACACTGGATCTTAAGTTGTACTATTTCTTAGCTAGTTATGAATTTAATGGTACCTTTCACTCTATGTGTATATTAGTATCCCCTTTTTGTCTTATCCCTGTGTAGTAATAGTTTAAGTCTTATATCTGTTAGTTCTGTGTCTATTAATAAATAATTCATTTTATAATAGACCAAATCAACTGTTATTAAAGAACCTGCAAATAAGAGTGGATTTTGGGGTGCTGGCCACCTCAACAACGCGACTGCCAGGAGGCCTGGGCAACAGGGAGGAGCTGATTTAAACCCACATCATCCATTCACAACAATGATAGAACCCTGCTTTCCTGGAGCTGGCTGAACACCTGACTGACAGTGGGAAGTGGTGATTCCTTGTTTTGCTTTGCTTGTGTGTGTGGCTTTTGCTTTCCCTAATAAACTGTCTTTATCTCAATCCATGACTTTTCTTACTTTCATTCTTTTGATTCTCTCCCCCATCCCACTGTGGGGAGAATGAGCGAGTGGCTTTGTGGTGCTTAGTTGCCAGCTGGGGTTAAATCATGACAGATTTTATGTATATGTAGCGTTGGAGGTTTTTGTTTCTATTTTTTATTTTGTTCTAAATCTGTTACTGACTTTTCTCACAACAGCCAAAATTCAGGTCTTGTTTCCCTTTAGAGGGAGAACAATCCAGAGCTTAGTCTTGCTTCATGCAAGAAGCAATTCTTCTGTGAATTGAAAAGGAAACACAAATATGAAAGAAATAGCTTTAAATTTTCAATTTTGTATTATTGTAAGCACTTGGACTCCCTGTCATCTCTGTGGCAGCTTTCATGATCTACTAAATACAGCTTGCTAAACAAAAACTCAGGTGTATTTTAAGGTCCCTCTTTCACAAAAAATCTGAAAATAAAAACAGGTGAGCTTTTGCCCTTCCACTCAAAGTTAAATTTCCATCTTCCCTGGACTCACCCTCAGCATTTTGGTTTGACAGGTATGCTGCCCTAGTGTGATTCCTCACCTGACACCGTCTCCTGGCACTTGGAGCCATAAATCCTGCACTGCTGTGGGTCACACATTCATGTAAGCTGGATGGCCTTGCAAGGAACAAGCGAAAGCAACCTTTGCTTGTGTTGCCAGCAGTTACCAAGGCCCTTCCTCAAAGCATAAGCAAAATGAAAGGAGTCAGGTGACAGGGACCCTTCATTACTACTTGAAGCCCCTGGCCTACTGTCCTAGAATTATCTGGGGAATTTCTTGCAGAGCAGATCCATCATCACATTATGCAAAATGATACCCCTCAAATATCTGATGCCTTGTCAAAATAATGGCAGAGCCACTATGGACACAATATCTTTCTCCTGTCCTTCATGAACTCATGAAGTCAGTCCAGCTTACAGGGCTAATGGCAAACTTTGGCAGAAGATACAGTGTTTGGTGAAACCCTTCTGTAGATGCTAAAAAGCTTTTAGCAGACAAATTTTTCAGTTTTCTGCATCATTCTGTGGGAGCTCTGCTGTTCTCACAGAAACTATGAAAAACAGTGCTACAGTTTTGAAAACCAATTCCTTTATCCAACACCTGCAGCTTGTTGTGCAGACTTTGTTATGGTCTCAAGGAGGAAAACACTTGGGAATGGACGTCTTAGAGTTGGGCCAATACCCTCAAGGCATGGATGGCCCGAGAATGAATCACTTTATGCCATCTAACTCACTTTTTGTGAACTAACATATAAAACCCTCAGGGAAAATCATTAAAGGGGCTTATGCCACCATTGCTTCCTGACCCTGGAATTCATTTGGTTTTTTTACACGTCTGCATTACAACAGCAACACCCTTCCTTTGTCTTTCAAGATTGTTGCAAGTACTCTTAGACAGACAGGACTGTGCTAGTCTCTTTCAGCAGATATTTGCCTTCAGGACCTTCAGACCTCCTGTTATCCCACAGGAGGATTGTTCATCAGTCCCTGTCATGCTGCAGCCTCTTGAGGTCTCTTTGATCTTCAGCAAGAGCTTTCCAAGAGCAGGGCATGGAAAGCAACATTGTCCACATGCTCTGCACAGCTCTTGCTCTCAGTGAGACCTTTCTTGATGTAGGACCCTGTTCTCTCACTCTGCCTTCCCTTCTTCTTCCACTGACTGCATAAGAAATGTTTTTCTCCTCCTTTGGTGCTCTGAACTGTTCTGCAGTTCTAAAGACAGTTTCACTCAGTTCCACAGGACTATCCCTGAGCTATTCATACACATTTTTTGGATATCAGGCTTCTCCACAATTGGCTTGCCCTCCAGTACCCTTGCAGAGTTTGATTCCCACCAAGCAGGCTTTGCCTCTGAGCAGTTTTCAGGAAGTCTCCATCAGCCTCTTCCTTTTCTGGTCTTGGGAACTCCTTTCATACCCAGTCTCCCAGCTACTCCAACTGCCTTTGCTGCTCTGCACTCCTCCTCCTGCTTCTTTCTTCTGCAAGTGTCTGTCTGTTTCTAGTCCTCTTGGCACTGATAACCCCCTCACTCATCCCAGTGCTGCCTCCCATATGTCACTCCTGCCTAAGCAGAAAGTTCACTCTGAAGTTGCACAGCCCACAGCAGAAATATGGCATGCACTCGACAGCATGCACATAAAGTACTGCATGAAGCAAGACACTTAAACTTGTGGGGATTGCCTGTGCTGAGATTTGATGTATTAACTATAGCCAAAATGATCCAAGTTCCACCTGGGAAATATGTGACTCAGTTGCTGTCACAAACAGTATATGAATTATGTTACAAACCAGTAGGTCAGAGAGGTTCTTGTGGTAGTCAGAGATATAGTTAGCATTTTAATGTAATTTTCAGCATCTAGACTTGGACCCTGATAGTACTGAATCAGCACTGAAATAACTCTGAACAGCAAGTGCCACAAACTGGACGCCTGCTAAAGCACCATTTACAGAAACTCCCATTCACCATGCCAGAATATATCTCTCTTCCTGGGCATAGGTTCACAGATCTGTTGTAAGCAAACATTTTAGCTCACTTACAGTTCATGAACATTCAGGCTTGTCAATCAGCAACAGGAGCAATCCTCTGCCTGCCCACCCAGCAGAGCAAATGCCAAAAGCACAGTCCCCATGAATGCAGACAGAGAAGCAGAAACAATGGGAAGGTATCCTCGTGCTTTGTACTCAGGCTATGAGAAGGTGGTGTACATACTGGTCAAGCAACACAGAGGAGTCAAAGCCTGCCTCTGCCCAGCCTCAAGGACTTGCTTTTATGGGTGTGGTGGTGCATCCTCTCCCCTGTCTCAAACCTCAGGCCACTTGATGATCTTGGAAAAGCTTGTTAGGCCTCAGCCTTGATGAACAGGACCTGGGCTCAGTTCCTCTTGAGCTTATCAGAAACACAGTCTGCTCCCAGGAATTGGTGCTGTCTAATGAGTTCCTGTTTTTAGCAAACAGCATTAGAAATTTGTTTCTCTTGCTTTCGTAACAACCTAAGTGGAATAATACTGTTGTCACCAAAATTTCAAAGGAAGTTACCAACCTGAGTTGCAGACAGGAAGGAAAATGACCATGACTAAAGCCCACTCTCTTGCTACCCTACAAATATTGATCCTAGGTGAGACCCTTTGGCCTGGACCACAGGAAGCTGTGACCAGCACCACCCTCTGAGTGGAGCCTCTCAGACCTCTAGGGTTCAGTTTGTTGTGTGCAATTTACAGAATGATCCTCTAAAAGTCAAAGCAAGTTCAAACATCAGTTCTCTGGTACTCAAATGTTTGTCTTCACGAACCTTTGCAGTGTAACAGGCAGATTTTCTGTATTTATTTCATCTGCTAACTATGAATGTGTCTTGTGTTTTCTCCAGACTAAGTCTACCACAGTACTTTTCTTTTAGAACACATAATATTTTATTTCCTGTAGTCATGCTCACAGGCATGAAACCTTACAATTAGAACAAAATTACTGTCTCTCCAAGGAGGTCTGTAATCCACATATCCATGTTTTTAATTTGTACCGATCTGCAGAAGCAGCAGCAGCAGCAAAAAGCTCAGTCACTGCAAAGATCTCATAGCTTCTTTATCCATGGGTGATACTTGGACCAACTACAGGTGTTCCACTCCCTTCTTCCCCTTCTGCTTCAAGCACAATGAAGTGTAATCCAGCCTTCCTCCAGCCCCACAGCTGTGATGCTTGAGAGTATAAGTGGGCCACAATGCTAGAAGTGTGCTGCCTAAGAGAAAGAATTGGGAACTGGTGGAAAAACACTATTTGCTATTAGTGTGCAAAGCAGAAATTTGCAACTCTGAAGCTGAGAAGGTAGAAGGCAGACACCAAGACTGAAAAGGTAGGAGCAGAATACATGGGTGTTGGTGGACATGATTTTCAAAAGCCAGCTCAGGGAACAGGCAGTTCTCCCACAGCACCTGTTATACCTACCTGATGTGGTGCTCTGCAAAATGGGCCTGACTGAAAAATGCTGTTAATCCAGGAGAGAGACAAAAAGAGACTGTGCAGGTACCACACAGCTGAGGCAATGGTCTCTGCAAAAACCTGTGCTAGTGTCTCTCTCCTTCCTTTTTCTATCAGTAGAGAGTCCACTCGAGAACTCTCTGCTAGGTCCCTCTGGAGAATGAAATTTGCTGCTCAGAGGGAGTGAGCCAGCTCTTTTCTCTGAGAGCAAAAGATTTAAAAGCAGGTTTTCCATTACTCATGTGGTGCTTTGACCGCGGTTGGATGAACCAAAGTCACTCTATCACTCCTCTCTGCTAGTGTCCTGAGGAGAGAAAGTAAATTGAAAGGTTCATGAGTTTAGATAAGGACAGGGACAGGTCACCACTGATTACAATCATGGGAAAAACAGACTGAGCTTGGGGATATTAGCTGAATTTATTACCAAAGAAATCAGAGCAGGATGATGAGTAAAACAAAACTTTAAAAATGGCTTTCCCCCCACCCCTCCCTTTTTCCTGGACCCTACCTCCTCCTCCCAGTGGCACAGGGAGACAGGGAATGGGGGTTGTGGTCAGGTCATCACCCTTTTCTGCTGCTGCTCAGGGAGAGGAGCCATTCCCCAGCTCCAGCATAGTGTCCCTCCCATGGGAGACCATTCTCCATGAACTTCTCCAGGGTGAGTCCATACCATGAGAAACAGTTCTTCACTAACTGCTCCAACTCGTGTTCCTTTCCACAGGGGGCAGTGCTTCAGGCACAGCCTGCTCCAGTGTGGGTCCCTGTCATGGTTAAGGAATCCTACTCCCCAATTTAGTTCTCCCACTGAGACTTTCCAAACTACACAGCTGGTCACTGACTCCCCCCCATCTCTTCTGCCCTCACTGTGGGTGGCCAGAGAGGAAAATTGGAAGCACAAAAGGCAAAGATCATGGTTTGAGATAGGAACAGTGTACTGGAAACAGTAATGAGGTAAGAAAAAAAAAACAAAACAATAACAGCAACGGTATTAATAACAGAAATTATTAATATTGTACAGAAAGAGTGTGATATACATCACCAAGCATGGGACAATGAAAAACAACAGCGAGCAGCTTCCCTACCTCACCACACTTTTTGATTTTTTTGACCACAAGCCATGCCCTCTTTCCCAAAAGTCCCTCACCTCCACCTCCAGCTGTGACTTGAGGTGGTATAGAATAACAATCCAGACATGCTCACATGGCTTTGGTCCAGGTTTGGTCCAGGTCCTGTCCCCTCAAACCCACTGCAAAAAAATTAACTCCATCCTGGCTGGAACTGATGCTTTAAGAGGCCTCCTAGAAACAGAGACTAGACAGGAGTAAGGGAATGAAGGTGGGTATTTATTTGAGAGGCCTTCAAAGGTGCCCCTGGGGAGCCAGAGGCTGCTGCCAAGATGGACCTCGAGATGGACCCCAGGGCACGAGTTCTTCACACCTTTATAGGTTTGGTTCATTTGCATATCAGGGTTAATTCTCCAGTTAAAGCTTCAGTTTAATGATGTAATTCCCCTCAGCTTGCCCTTCCTTAGAGGTTCTTTGGTTTATACTTTTTGGGCCCAGGACAGTCTGAGTGTCCTTGGAGAGCAGGCCTGGAGAGACTTTGTTATGTCTACTTAGCACAAGAGGACAGAAGTTAACAGGCTATAAGAAACTTCAGAGTTACACACTAGGCAGTATAGGATTTGAAAAATATAAAAGTTAAAACCTAAGGCATCAAAACCAGAACAGTCCCCCAAGAGGCCCAAAAGGTTGCTACCAGGAAACCTTCAAGGGCTCCTCTCTCCATGGGTCTGCAGGCCCCTGATAGGAGCCTAGTCCAGGATGGTCTTCCCACAGGGTCACAGCCTCCTTTCAGGCATCCATCTACTTCGGCATGGGGCTCCTTCACAGGCTGCAGGTGGATCTCTGTATCCCCATGGATCCCCATGGGAAGCAGGGGCAGAGCATGGTCTTCACGATGGGCTGAAGAAGAATGTCTTCTCAGGCAATTGGAGTACCTCCTCTCCCTCATTCTCCACTGTCCTTGGTGTCTGCAGAGCTCTTCCTTTCACTTTGCACTCCTCACTTCTCCGAGTACAATAACATCTGTGCAGTAACTTTTCTCCTTCTAAAATATGTTACCAGAGCCATTACTACCATCTGTGATTGGCTCTGCCCTGGCCAGCATCAGGTCCATCCTGGAGCCATCTGTCATTGGCTCTGTTGGACATGGAGGAAGCTTCCGGCAGCTGCTCACAGAAGCCATCCCTCCACTACCAAAATCTTGCTATGCAAATACAATACAACCCAGTTCAGCCCTGAGCTATCTTCTGACTCAGAACTAATTTCAGATAAAAGAGAAAAATTTATCTCTTCCCCAGCTCTTGCTTATCTCCTCTGTTCAATACCATGACTTCTCTTTCCTACCAAAAGCAAGGCCTGGTCATGTTCAAGGCTTTGATTTGGGTATAAAGTTATCATTTGCCATTAGCAGTCTATGAATTACTTATTCAGTAGCTGTTCATGCCTGTCACCGTCCTGAGGAGACTGAACCCTCCATACACATCCCAAGTTGTCTACTGTTAAATTCATCACTTTCTCTAAAAGTAGCATAAGGAATAGTTACATTAAGAGAAAGGGCTTGCCCAAGACAGCACTAATTCAGAAGAAATCACATGAGAACTGATTCCCAGCCCCTCTCTCTCCTTGCATCCAATGTGCTCATCATGCCGGTGCAAAGTGGGTGCAGAGTCCAGCATGCCTTAAGTAGTTAAATCACCTCCCTTTTGATTCATAGTGTACGGAGTTGCTCTGCATTCTTTACAGTTTAGTTTGTTCTCCCATCAGTGTCTTAAAACCACTAAGACATTTCCACCTGCACTCAACATTTCCCACTCTATTCTTTATTTCATGGTTCCTCCAGAGTCTTTACTTTTGCATACTTGTTTGCAATCAGGACCACTTCACAGTCTCACTTCCACTTCAGTATAATATCCACATTATTATTAAATCCACATACAGCTCCCTGAAAAAATGTGCTGTTTATTTCAGGAAAGGAAACAATCAGCACAAGAATTATTAGTCTCATTGTCTTTTCAGTCATACTGGATTTCTGATTTACAATGGCCTCCTTAGAGTCTGATGTGCTTTTTGTTTTACAGCATGGTCAGCCTGAAGACAGCAAAGGGAAATTTGACTAAACACTAACAAAAGCAGAACTGCTCTATGAAATCTGTGTTTAAACAAAAATAAATAGATTTTGCAGAATTAAACAAACAAAGTATAATCTGATTCTTATCTCTTCTCTCCCTCTAATAACTTCATTGAGTATACCCTTTTTACCATCTCTTTTATTTCTGAAGAAGTAAAATTCGTAATGCTGGAAGGGTGGGGTCTGGAAGTGGGTTGGACGCAGATATTAAAACTAATAGAGGCAAGTAAAGCTACTAAAATTCTGATCAGGTCGCATCCTTGGATAATCAGACTTTTCTGCACTAGAGGCATTTAAATGAGACAAGCAGAAGAGTCTCCAACCATGCACAAGAAATGTCCTGTTTTTTAGGAGAGGTTTCTCCCACAGGTTGTTATCCTTGATCAGGGATAATTGTTTTGGATGGAAAAACATTTTACTAAGGTCAGCTAAATTGCCCTGGGTATATTGACTGACTTGAAATGACTTCCAACCTGCCCAAGTTACAGGACTGCAGCTGCAAGAGTAAATGACAAGTACTCTAAGGGGAAATAAGAATGATTCAGTAGGCAAGAGGACCCAGACAAACAATGCTGGTCTGAGAATTTGTGTTCAGAAAGTGGCAAAGAAGATCAATTCTCCAGCATCAGCTCAAGCATCATCTCTTAGCATTGTTTTTTGACCTCTTAGAAGTAAAATTCATGCAAATCTTGGGAGCACATTTTTCTGACAGCATATCACCTTATGCAGACTCTGAATGGTCTCCCCCAGAGTGTAATATCTGATGCCTGGCTGTAGTTTCTTACCTGGATACGTTTGCCCACCACAGACAAATCCCGGTCTTTAGATCCTCCAGTAGTCTTACTGAGTTCAAAAATACCTGTTGGCAGCTCCAAGCTTTTTAGAGAGAAGCTGCTGGTGATAAGCACTAGTCATTTCTGTATGTGAACTTCAGCACAAAAGTAAGCAGAACAAGCACTTTATGGCAGTCACAGAGCTAAGAGTGGGAATAGGAAAGGAGGCTAATTCACTGCTTTTTTTTTTTTTTTTTTTCAGTGTATTAATGAAATTTCAAGTTCTCTGGATCTTTCTCCATTCAAAACAATGGTTTTCTTACTAAGTATCAGACTCAGTGAACAAAACAGAGACTCCACCAATCACTATAACAAAAAATTATGTAAAGGCATTTGAAAATAAATTATTGGGAGAATTAAATATGCACTGCTTCTCAGACTGGCTTCTCAAATCAGAAAGCTAGCCTAGAGATGTGTGTTTCATCTCTTTTTTGTTCAAAGTGTCAGAAAAATGACAATTCACAAAACTGAGGTTCACAAAAAGATGATTTTTATTGCGGCTCAGTTTTGTGTAAAATCCGGAATCCCCGAAATAAGCGAAAAGAAAAAGAGCAAGCCCGGGTAGTACAGCAATTAGACCCCCTAGTCTGCCGGCTGGCAGACTAGAGTAGCTCGATTAGGAGCTGAACCCAAAAGGTGTTAGCAGAAAAATCCTCGAATGAGGAGAGGCCGTTGCTCAGCTCCCACTCTGGCTCACTGCTAATCAGTTGCCGAGAGACACCTCTCACCTCAGAACACTCCAGGAGCGCCTGAGGAGAAAAAGGCGCCGCCCCCGGGTGTACAGGGGTATTTATGGAGTTTTTGAAGAGGTGGAGACCTCCCTGTCTCTACCCAAATTCTCAATACTGATTGGCAGATGGGTTTGAGTGAGGGTCCCCTTCCTGCTTATAAGGTGGCTCGATTCTAGGGTAATTTACATTGGCAGGAAGGGGTCCTCATTAAAATTCTGGTCACGTACCCCATAGGTGACAGGGACGGTTATTTTTAGCTTTAGCTGAGGCTTGAGGCTTATGATTTGCTGGGCTTGGGCTATCCCCTTTTTTACAACAACAACAGGCTCAACTTTTAACTATTAACAAAGAATAAAGCTCAACTTTAACATTAAACAGGGACAGGACAAGGTTTAACTTTAACATTTAACAAGAAACAACTGTAGGTGTGCCCTCCCTTAATCATGAAAATTCATTTTAGGTCTTTTCGTATTTAACAAAAGGAAGTCAAATCAAATAAAGCTATAGGAAATTAGGGTGGGTACCTCATATTAAAATTAGGACTTCAGTGTTAAATTTTAGTGCTTGATTATATTGTATAAATTTTCAGGTTGCCTAACCGATGCAATATAAAGACGGAGAATTGGTGAAATGCCAAGAATAACACATTATCTGAGAACAGGGTCTAGGCTCTGAATGCAAAATAGCTGTAACTAAGAGCTATGGCTGTAGATTTGTCATTTGGTTCAGAGGTTTCCACAGGTCATACTGTAATTTGGATCAAATCTCTCTTTCAACAATAGATACATATGCAAATTCCTCCAAGTCCAACCTATTCTTCATCTGAATTAAGCCAAGAGATTTAAGGTCCTGTCTAATTTTCTGGTGTGCTTTTCCACTGTTTTATTCGTAACCTGCTTCTCCTCAGGTCTTCATATTGGCAGTTCAACAAATCAGGCAGCCCCTGCTAATAACAAGGTGATTTGGATATGTCAGTCAACCAGGCAGTAAAGTGAAAACAAACCCTTCCTTCTTCTTTACAAATGTACAGCTTTTCCAGAGGGTCTTATACACTGCTTGTTCTTGGAATTTGCTGTTGATTTCATAAATATAAAATTAATTATTTTATTAACATGAGAGAGCATATAAACAACTATATGAATACTGGATTAACATGCAAAATAAAGTTGGTCATTGTAGATGTCTTTTTTCACCTTTCCAGTCCAATTTGTTCTTCACAGCTCTGCAGTGGCATTGCCCTAGCTACAGACAAGTGCAGAAGTCAGGAATTGTGTATGAAGAAAACTCCTATGCAGTACTGTAAGGAGACCACAATCATGTAGTCTGAAACAGATTAGGACAACAGGGTAATTATATACTGGAAAGACACAGAGCAACTCTTCAGATCTTACTACAAAACTATCCAGAGGCAAATGCAAAATATCCTACTTGAGAAACAGCCACAGCATTCAGGAAGAGCATGCAGCCACCATCTCTTGCAAACTAAAAACCACTGCCACTGCAGAGCCAGTCAGCTGGAGCAGGTGGGCACAGCAGGCTGAAATAACTGAGGCATGTCTGAAACCTTCACTGCATCTGTCCTCATGAGCTACCTAGCTCTGGTCAGTGCTTGCTCAGAACATTTCAGTTCACTGTGCTTCCACAAGAGAGAGGAGAAGAATAAGGTTAGATACAAAACAGTCACCAAATATATTCATCTGGGCAGAGGCCTGTCCGAGTATTCCCAGCAACCCTCCAGCTTCACCAAGGTGACCAAGACAAGTACTTCTCCCTTTGTGTGTGAAGCAGGTTTTCTCTTCATGAGCCTGTTCTGCTGCTCCGCTGGGAGCCTTACGTGTGTGCTTTGCCCTTTCTCCCACTGTGACACTTATTCCTTGTCACTTGGAATACACAGTCTTAGGATCCACAGGGGATCCTAAGAGGATCCTTTTCTACCCAAAAAAGGACAACTGCCCTGTGAAGAGTGCTGCTGTGGAATACACTTGCTTTTCACATTAGTTATCCTCAAGAGAAAGAGCACTTAGACTGTTGAGTGAACCCACAGGAAGAATACTCCCTTACTGCTACTTGACTGTTACTCAGGAATTGCAGCATCTTCTTTGACTGCCAGTGATACAACCTGGTTCTGCTAAGTGGGAGGTAGATGGGGGCTTATGGAAACACCTCCACTGAAATTTAGGGAAGATAGCAACTCAGATTTGGATTTGTTAAGAGTCCTGCAATGGCCATGCTCACTCCTGCCACGAAGGCCCTTGTTTGTGCATTCAAACTTCATTAAATATAGCATTTCAATGAACCTCTCCCACCACAATTTTCATCAACTAGACTAATTTGTGTTCTTCCCTCACAGAATTAATGCAGCTAATTAGGTTGCAAATCCAAGCTCATACACCTCTGTATCTCCCCAGTAAATACTGAGAGGACATAAAGGTAGGCAGAAAAGAGAAACTCTCAGAGTCAATCTAGGCAGAAAGCTGAGAGTACTGACCACTGCAGGCTGGCAGAAATATGCCAACCCATGCTTCAAATTCTCTTCATGAGCTCTCAGTTTGGTCCCAAAATTCATATCCTGAAGGGTGACAGAGAAAGTCCTATGGTTAATGATATAGCTAAAATCTTTTGTCCTGCAATTGCCCACTGAATTCAGCTGCTTATGCTTCAAGTGATACAGCCCACCACAGGGTGGGCCTTCACTGATGCAAGGACATACTATTGACATGCATTGTCAGTGATCAGAGCTCAAAAAGAGACTCACAGGAAAGGCCTGTACAGCTGAAGCAAACTAAAATACATTTCTTGTGAACAGGAAACCTTGCACTTATGTTAAAAGCAGGCTGGAGTATTTCTACTTTGAGAAAACACATTCTGAGTGATTTTCTTCTAGGCTCATTCTCACTGAAGTTCACAGGATCAATCCAGTGGACAGGTAAACCTGTGCTCCCCCAAAAGCACAAGAAAAGCCAGTTGATTTACAGTCACTTCACCAAAGAATCAGGTGCAGGAGAAGAAGGATGAGGCACATGGAGACCTCACAACTTATAACAGGCTCATAATCACTATTTCCAGCTGACTTTCCACTCTAAACTAGGAAAAGAATGAATGGCAACACCAGACCAAAATAAACAATCAGAAGTTCTCAATTCTTGATTGTCAGGGAAGAACCAAACTTGACTCACAATCAGGGACAACCAAACCAGTCAAAAAGAAATCCTTTTGGAGCCAAGTACAAAACACTACCTGTGTTTATACTCATTACTGGGCAAATATCCAGTCTTGGAAAAAGGAGAGCAGTTGTCCCAGGGCCAGAGTTGAACCTCAAACACATAGATGACCTTACAAAGACATATTCCTTAAGGGCCCACTTCTGCAGTCAGCTGTTTTTATCTGTAAACACAAGAACACAAAAACTTCTTCCTCTCACCACTCTGATTCATGTAATACCAAGTGGATGGCCACTCTGAATGGGTTTCTCTGTTTGGTCAGTCAGGAATAATCTGTTACTGATCTGATAGCACATGGACATATGAGCACACATATGTCCCTCACACATCTGCAGATGTATAAAAGGCCAATGGAAAACCCCAGAGAATGCTCAAGTTTTGTCTTATTGACAGTGCTAGATCTGAAAAAGAGTAATAAGACCACATGCATGGAGAAAAAGCTGGAGAGGATTCCCACACATTTTCATAATGCCCTTAAGAAATCCCATGGGAAGGTTGTACAGTTGTTCAAGCCCATTCAGATATGATAAATTTACTTGTTCCCAGGAGACCAAAACCAACCTTTTCTCCTCATTTTTCATTAACTGGAAGGTTCTAGTTGAATGTCTCTGAGTCTATGCTTAAATTCCTGCAAAGACCTGACCTAACATCTCTGGTCAACCTATTAAGGCTCATGTGTACATCTCTTTATTACTTTTACTACCTCTTAAATTTGTCTATTTTGCTGAATAGTTCTTAATTAGATATCACTATAAGCCAGGGATCCTTATATTCCACACATATTAGTTGGAGTATGGTGGGATGATAATGCTGTTGTAATGTGAATCATGCAGATAATCCTGCACACATTTTGAAGGTGGAAATCTTTGTACTTTAAGGTAAGAGCCTGGCTGACAAGCCTTTACCTAACATTTTGATGTTCAGCTTATACAGCTTAACTTATACACAGAAAAATCCTGTTTTTTGAGTCAGCTATCCAGCCTTCTTTGTCGGGGGGCAAGTGGGGACGCTGTAAGCTTGATTTCTTGTATAGGTTAGTTTTATATTTATGTGATCATGTGTTTGCAGTCGTTTCACCCTGGCCAGATGACAGGCACCCACCAAAGCCACTCTATCACTCCCCTGTGCAACTGGACAAGGGAGAGAAAGGACAATGAAAATGAGTAGAGATAAGGACAGGGAGAGATCACTCTCCAAATACTGTCACAGGCAAAACAGACTTGACTTGGGGAGATTAATTGAATTTATTATCAATTAAAAACAGAACAGGATAATGAGAAGTAAAACAAATATCTAATATCAGTACCTTCCCCAACCCCTCCCTTCTTCCCAGCTCCACCGTCTTCTCACAGGGAACAGGGAGATGGGAATGGGGGTTATGGTCAGTTCATCACATATTGTCCCTGCCACTGCTCAGGGACAGGGATCCTTCTCCTGCTCCAGCATGGGGTTCCTCGCACGGTAGACAGTCTTCCATTAAATTCTCCAGCCTGAGTCCTTCCCATGGGGTACAGTTCTTCACTAACTGCTCCAGAGTCACAAATCCTGCCAGAAAAGCTGCTCCAGCATGGGCTTCCCGTGGAGTCATGGGCTTCCCATGGGGTCACACCCTCCTCTCCAGGCATCCACCTGATGCAGCATGGGGCTCCTCCAAAGGCTGAGGGTGGATCCCTGCACCCTCCATGTACTTCCTTGCACTACGGGGGCACAGCTGCTTCATCATGGTCTTCACCAATCTTTTTCTTCTTAACAATGTTATCACAGAGTCATTACTGCCATCTCTGACTGGCTCACACTTGGCCAGCAGTGGCTGTTTTGGAGCCAACTGGCATTGGCTGAGATAAATATGGGAGAAGCTTCCAGCAGCTTCTTACAGCAACCACCACTGTAGCTGCCTCCCCTCCCTTCCTCCCTACTAATAGCTGGCACTGAAAGCCAAATACAGCATTTCATTTCCACAGTGAATTGGATCAAATAAAAAGAAGATAAAATATGGAATGGGGTTTAAAATAACAAAGACATCTTACCAGACAAAAAGAATGCATTGCAAATTGTCAGGCCCATCTGCTGCTCTTCATGTTCACGGATTTAATTGCATCATTAAAGACTGGATCAGGAAAAAGCAGGATTGGTTCCCTGAGCTGCTGAACATGATACAGTTTTCACAGTTGTGTAGAGCCAGTGACAGAATAGGTGAAGCAACCTGACAGGTAACTCAGATATAAATGTCTAATCCACAGCCTGGAGCTTTGGTCTGCCAGCTGTGGAAAGACTGTCTTCACCAAATTTGTTGATCTTCTTTATATGAAATCTGGGCTGACAGACAGGAAACAATAACTCATGGATGTTCTCCATCCCAAGTCAATGCAGAAGCACAACTTTTCTGAGAGAACATTTCCTAAGGATTTAGCCTTCTGCTGCCCATTACAGCAATAACTAGGATGTTGTCCTGCAGTGACCCAGACCTACCATCTGAATGTTCATGTTTCCAGATGGCTCCTGTCACTGAATATTTCCCACAAATTCCTGCACCTCATGACCAAACCACTTCCCCTGACTCATTGTGAAGGTGGTTCTGACAGGTGGGCAGGTTGGGTAGGTTCCACAGTTCATACCTGCAGGAGGGTTAGCTCAGATATTTCTGTAGGACCCTTTTCTCCAATTATCAAATCCCAATTCCCTAAGTATTTCCCAGGATCACTGTTCTGAAAAACAGCCCAAACTCCCAGAATACAAAACTTTTTGCTAGAAACAGCTCTGCATTGATGCAGAGCCAGAATTTTTCTGCTTCTTTCATATTAATCCCCAGTTTTGTTATATAAAGTTACATGAAATTAAATACATCCAATTACAGAATTTCAAAATCTATCCAGAAATAGGAAGGGAGCAAGCCCACAATTAGCACAGTCCTTAATGCAGTTTCATAAAGCCCATAGCAATTAAGTTGCAAAATGCCGTAATTTACATGAACAAACAAAAACAGGAGTGGGTGTAGGAATGTTTGCTTCATAAACAAAATAAATGTCACAGACAGCTCTAATACAAGACTGTACAACAAGCAACAGCAGGGATGGCATTGCTCAGTGATTCTGGCTACTGCCTGCAGACATTCGGGTTCTTTCCAGATGGGCCAGGATTGTTAAAAGTGAGGCTGGAAAAGCATGGACTGTTTCTCTCAGAGTTTCCCTGCCAAGGCCAACAGTTACAATAAGCCCAAATCCACATCAGTGCCTGTCCCCAGAAAGGGCATCAAAGAAACAAGATGCAAATTGGGAACCTCACCTCACATTTGAAGTGACAGCCTGTGACTACATCCCTGAAAAGCCAACAGGAATTTTAAAAATCTCAGCATTTGCACGCTCTACTGGACAGCAAATCAGTACAAGCATTCTCAAAGGAGACCTATAAATGTGAGGTCTCTGCCCTCCTTCCCGTCACGGCAAGAGGTGTCTGGGCCCCATAAGAAGAGGGGAGCAGGAATCTGTCTTTGAAGGTCTCTTTGAGGAACAGCTGTCCTTAACCTCCTTGGAAAAAGCTACTCAGCACCCTCATCAAATACTTAATCAACAGCCCAGTTAGTGTTGTGGCTGCTCAAGACAATGGGACCAGTTATTCCCAAAACTCCCTCACAGTCTTTGGGCCATGCTGTCTGATTTTGGGTGTGTAGGGCAGGGTTTAACCCAAGCTTTCCTAACTGGGTCTTTCAGGTGCTAGGGAGATGATGCCAGTCATCCAGACTGACAGGCAGGGGCTCGGGCTCCCAGCTTTCTTCAGGCAGGTTGCTGGAAACGAGGAGCAACTTGACTCAAAAGTGTATTCATAAGCTGCATGAGAAATGTGTCATTTCCCCTCTTCATAAGCGTGAAAAATACGTGAAAATGTCACAATATCCCCATAGGACAGAAATTGCAGCTTTAACCAGCTCACCTTTGAAATTTGTCAACATTCTGGTATACTTGATGCCACTCCAGACAAAACAAGCATAGCTCATCTTCCCATCTGTGCACAGAAGCTACAATAGCCAGGGCTGTAGGGAGGAATTACATAATGGGTCAACCTCCATCTCCGATCCCTTCACCCTTCTCTCATTAAAGCTGGGCAGAGAGAGTGTATCATCAGCAGCAGCTACAAGGAAGGCTTCTACTGGTAAAATAGTGTGACTAATGGTGTTTAAGAATAGCAAATGGCCTTTAGAAGCATTAAATTCCCCAACAAATTCACAGCTTAAAATTTGTAACAAAATCAGTTTTGCTAAAGTTCTGTAAATGTCACATCAGCAATTCATAAAAATGTTTTCCAGCTGTTTTCCTACATTTTAAGTAACATTATGTAGTGAAAGGCCTGAAGCACTTGCAGATGTCATGCTTTCTTAGAAAAATCAATATATTCCAGGAAAATGGTTTCATTATTTCTATGTCCTATGTGATTTCTCAACAGTTTTCAAAAACTTGCAATGTGAAAGATGAACAACAAAAGACATGCCTGAACAGCTTCTCTATTTTGCTGGAGTCATCTATTTCACACCTGGGTTTCTCCACTGCTGCATGAGCCCTTTTGAGCAGAGAGAAAAGCATGGTGGTATTGTTCACAAAATTGGATTTGTTACCTGGTGTGCAACAAGCCAATAATTACACACTTGAGAGAGACATTGACTATTTTTTTCAGATTTGTGCTGTGTGCACAGAGGTTTTCCACAAACAAAGCACTCCAGCAGGACCTTCTGCACCATTATTTATACACAGAAGTTCAAACTTAGTAACTTCCCAAGAACAGCCTACTTACTAATGATTGGTTAGTAGTTTCCACATAACCTAGGTAATCCTAACTTAAATGCATGCCCAACAACTTTTAGGTACAACTTCTAGTATGATAAAAAAGACAGTTCCTCTAAGGGATACATGGGCCTTGAGGCATTTGCCAAGTTTATTCAGTGATATTCATAGGCATGCAACATCTTCATTTACCACATTGTTGTAGCTTAATTCCTGCATGTTGTAGCTTAATTCCTTAATTCCATGACTAAGGAATGCTGTCTGTTCCACTGATTAGGAGACCTTTCTCACTGATAAGTCTTAATTAGCCAACCGAAGGTATTTAAAGAACATCCCAACTTAATTTCAACATATTCCACATTCTGCAACAGTGGTACTGAGGAGTGTGTCACTTTTCACACCCAGAAATCAGTCCTGCTGCTTCAGTCTAGAATAGAAAAGGGCTCTACTGTAAATTACAGATAGTCTTTAAGGTAAAATCAAGAAAATACAAGAAATTTGCCAAGATGTTTGAAGTTCAGCATCTTCTCTGTGCTGAATTTTGCTGCTGCACTGTACAGAGAAATTGGATGTATACTTGAGTATGTTATTTCTGCTTGCATCCAGAGCCAGAAATATCTATGACTCATGTGTGTTAATCTTAACCTCCTGTGATCATTAAATTCTACCAAAATCCTCTTTGCTGGGGAAAAGTTCCCTTTCTAGCTTTCATGGATGCAAAGAAATGTGAGCGCCCTGTTCAGCCTTCCTGGGCTTGAAAGAGAGATGAAAACCTTCTCCACACTTCCACAGGTTTTGTAACCATTGTTAGGCTTCCCACCACCAGCAGTAATGGCAGTGCTGGTCCCACAGGGAGAGTCTGGCCGGGGTGTGAGCACTGGACCCTCAGTGTAAATTAGAGGTGACTGGACCTTAGGAAACACTTGTGACAGCATGGCTGAAAAGCCCCAAATGCACACCTACACACCCACTCAGTCTCCTAAAAGAGAATGGCAGGAGTCACCTATAAATGTCACTCACAGCTTCTCCTGGAGGGAACTGTGAATAGTGAAAACACAAATCTGCTTTGAACTCTTGTTGTTTCTAACTCCCCTGCCTCAGCTTTGAGGAAGGCACATCTAATGCCCTCAATTGCAAAAGCCAGCAACAACCAAACTCCATCATCCCTGCCTTGCTGTTGCAGTTGTTAATCTGCTGTGGCTCAAGACTTGCCTTTACAGAGCCATCATTGTGTTCTCAACCAAACCAGAGACAAACCAGACATGTGCCTTGTCCCCCCCTCAGGTGGCAGCTAGCTTCACCCACCAACACCTGCACACATCTCAGGGAAAGAACTGGGTCCTGCCTGACATTAAGAGGCACAAATTTCCATATGGTCCCCAGCACCTGCTGAGTTAGAAGTACCATGACAGCACGTGCCAACCCAACTCAACCTCAACCCACATCAAAGTGCCCGTACAGATCTTATAAACCCTTTGAATTCTTCTCTTCCCCCTGTGCATTGGATCTAATTTATTGCAAAAATGTAATGCTTGGAAGTGTTAGAAAACGTCAAAATCATTTAGAATTAAATCAAAAACTTAGAATGGACTACAAACCCCTCTGCTCACGGTGTGACATAAGTGACAGAAAGCACAACTATGAAATTATAGTTGCACTGGACATAGCAACAAGTGACAACTAAAACAAATATTTGGGACTTTTATATTCAAAACACTTCACAAGTGTTAAAACAGTCAGAAAAGCAGATCTCCTGGGCAGGTCTGTATCTCCTTACTGCACAGTCAGTGCAAATTCACTGAGAAAAAAACCTGACCTACTCCCTGATAGCAGTTTGGCTCCTCATGAGAGACAGAACTCCTGCCAGCTTAAGCAGTAGATGGACATTGCTGTAGGATTTGATTTGATATTTGCACAGATTGAGTAAATTTTCATATCCACTACAGTGTCTAGTCAGTTCTACTGATGTAGTTGCATTTGAGCCTGCATCTCCCTCCTGCAAGACTTCACACATTTGCTAAGAGTGGCAGCTCAAAAGATGTCCCACAGCATCTTCCATAAACAAATCAGCTGTGCTCACACTTGTTGTCTTTGGACCTTTCTTCATCAGTGTGGATTAGAACTTTTTAAACCCAGATTTACTAGGCTTGTGAAGATTTATAGCCCTCAAAGGACTGAGTAACTACAATTGCAAATCTGACCTTGGCACTGCACTACTTTCAAGCAGTTGTACCAACTTGTTAGCAAGCGTCCTATTTATGGAAAATTTTCTTTGGTACAAATAACACAAGAGCCTACTAAACCTTTCACAATTTTTAAAAGCATGGTTACAGGTGAATGAAGTAGTTCATACAGCCTAGCCCTCCTGCTGTACTTGTTAATTTGAGTTGTTTGGTTAACGTGAGTTATTCAAGTTGCTTTGCATTTAGCTACAGGACTTGGGATTGGGCAATGTCATATTTCAATAACTAGTACCACACACTGGTTTCACTGGAATTTTTAAAAGTCTTCAACTTATTTTGGTTGAAATCTTCAGTGATTCATTTCATTCCCTCATTTCTTATCTGAGATAAGAAATCTGCTCACAGTTGCCTCTGAATTCTGCTTCCATACAAGCTGTATCACTTCTTAACATTTTTCAGATGCAAACTGGTAACTCAGCAGCTGAACCTTTTACTGCTCACTTTTTAGTTCTCCTATATCTCGTCGACAAATATGAGGCCACTGATGGGGTCTCAAAGCCCCCTCCTGGGGGCTATAAAAAGGAAATTCACCTAATTAATATGCTTTTCACAATATGCAATTGAGAAAGTTTGCTAAGCTGCACTGGTTCATATACTGTTTGGCTCCAATAATGACACCACCCTAAGAAAACACTGAGGTCTGAGTTGCTCTTTCACCTCCATCTCTCTCTGATTGTGGATTCTGTGGTCCGTAGGATACACTGGAACATTCGTAACAGCTCACCTGGGAAAAGCTGGGGACTTGGGGCTCCATGGAAATGAGAGACCTCAGCTATGAATGCTTATGCTTCACCAGCTAAGAAAGGAAAGGCTTTACAGACTCCTATTTATATTTCTTTTAGGGAACACATCTTTGAACTAATTAATTAAATCCAGAGTTAAAAAATCAGAAAATGCATCATTAGATGAGAAAGATTTTGATTAAATCAACACATGTACAATTTTCTTATTCACTGCCTCAAATTTTACAAGAATCTTCAGAAAGGAGATAAAGAGAAGGTTTTGCAGTTCAGACACTGCTGGGTTAAACAAAAATTCTCCTCTAATGTCTTTGAAATAGAAACTGTGCCTTCACACATAATAAAAGTCCAATGAAGAACAAATCCACGAGACAAAGTTTTCATTTTTCCACTCCAGAGTACTTTCAGATAAAAGGAAATCAATAGTAGCTGTGAGACTCACATCAGAAAGATCAGCTTATTTATGTATGAGCACAGCTCCCCGACCCCCTGAAGATGTCTGTGCCATTCCTGGGAACAGGTCAGCCTGGCCTGAGGGCAAAAAAAATTCAAGGACGGAGTAATCAGAAGTGCCATGAGCCTTTAATCTCTGATAATCTGACGACTTGGTGGAAGCAAGGAAAAGTTTTGTACTTTGCTATGGTTTCAGAACCTGTTTTTTAATTTCCTTTCTATGCAGCAAAGTTCAGACAACACTTCCTTTTGCCCCATAGCTTTCTTTATTCTGCAAAATGCGTTTTTCTGCTTAGAGAGGTGTTCCTCCTCACAACTGAATGGGGTTATCTTCCTTATGAGAAATATTTTAATGTATTCATACAGACCAAGCAATAGATTATGTACTCCTGTTTATCAAGGTACTCTAAATTGTTGAATTACATCTATTCGTATTTGGGACTCCCACACTGGAGTCCCAAAGCAGAAGCCAGACCTTTTCAGCAGACTTTCGGCCACTTTAGCCATGTTCTTCAAGGCACTTATTGAAATGTGGGTCTTCACGCATGTGATTTCTCCATGGACAAGGCCACGGAGAACCTCACCAGCAGGATGATCCTGTGTTGATGCTGACAGAGCTTTAGCAGTGAATTCTTCAGCTCTCCAGTATTTTGTGAGAACTCTGTCTTTCCCAAGCATGCTAAGAAAAACAACATTACTAGTGTTTATCAATATTAGCACCTGCTCTTGTTTTTCCAGATTGTTATTATTTCAGTTAGAAAACACTTGCCTGCCACGTGCTAGCACTTGGGTCAGCCCCTCGGGGGTGCGTGGCTGGCCAGAAGAACCAATTACCTTATGCCACTTAGCTCACTTTGTGAACTAACATAGAAAAACCTTGGAAAATTATTAAACTCGGCTCAGCTTGATGCTTTCTACTGATTCAGCCTCGGGTGGTTTTTTCTACGTGTCCGCCTTACACAGCGACAAGCCTGGGAATCAGGGGAGGGCCTGGTGTGTCAGACTCTGAGAAACTAATCTGTTCTTCACAAAACTGCACTAGATCGTGGACATAAGGACCTGGGACACACCTTGCTCAAGTGGGCAGGAGAGCTAGAGACACAAATACTGGTCATGTAGCATGTACCACACTAGAACCATCCTTTCTCAAAGATTTGACTGCTTAGAAGAATATTTGGCATTATAGACACAGACTTTCATCTTCACTCATTTTATTGCTGCAAGCATTGACAATTTCCAGCAATTCTTCCTTGGTATATTTCCAGATCAGAAAAAAAGTCAATTCTCTTCAAAAAATCTATTTTCAGATAAAAATTTATTATGAATTCAAGCTCAACTCCATCTCTTATCCACACATACCAAATGCTGTCTAAGATACTTGGCACACAAACACAAGAGACTGAACTGGAGGAAGACTAAGAAATCTCATCTTCTAGACTGCCAGAATTTTATTTCCAAAAAGAAAATACTTTCCTTTTTACAACAGAATCCCTCATGACAGACCATGAACACCAACAGCTGGGCAGGGCTTTGAATAGAGTACACAGAGCCATTAATATCTCACAATTCTTTTCTTTTAATTTCCAGAGTTCTCTCCCTGAACAAATGGTACAAATCCTGAAGATGCTCTCTTCATGATCATTTTAGCTGCTGATTCTATGATTCAGTGTTGATTCTGACAAGATTTGTTACATTTCATTAGGAAATTTATAGTCCACATCTCTCAGACTGTCAAGTTATGAGCACAAGCACTGTCAGAAGTTCTGCTGCAATATAAATCAGATTGCATAAGAAGTAAACAAAGTTTAACTATCAGATAGTACTGAGAGACACACATCAGCATTAAATCACAATAAATGCTTTGGTAAACACTGTAATAAGCAATAGACAGTAAAATTATGTTTACCAAGGTACTCTAATTTTCCAGAATCTTTCCTGACTGTCCATAAAATGTCGTAGCCCCTGGTTTACAGCAAATCTCTTGCAGAAGGAGTCGACTGAGACTGCTGAGTTTCAGAAACCACCTGTGGACAAGCAGACAAAACACCATTCTTCCACGCCTTTGTTTGTAGGAATCAACGTTGTCTATTTGAAGTTGTACAGGGTTTTTTTTTTCCAAATGCTTCTCAACAGAGAAATCACAAAACAAAAGAAACACTTCTTACCAAGCACACAGAAAATGGTTTTAGAAAATCATGTATTGTTCACACTGCTCCTGTATAAAAAATTTGACCTGCTGAGGTGTTACGAAAATTCTCCTTCATATATTCTCTGCCAAATACCAAACTCTAGAACTTCAACGGAATGAGAATGAGACAACTTTACACATGTCTAACCTTCCTTTAACCTCTAAAGTCCTGGAGGTTCTGAATAAAACATTACCAGAATAATTCACAATTCCCTGTGGAAAACCCTGGAATATCCCTTAAAATTCCTTGTACAACCTCTTCATGGCTTTTTGTATATAGTACATAATGAAAGACAGACCAGGTATTCACAGGTGCCATCTTCTCTAAGCTACATCTAATATATAAAACTTCTTTAAAAAGGGTGATAGGGAAATACACATTTTGGGGTCAGGAAGAGCCACTTGCTACCAGTGATCTTTTTTCTTGGCTGTAAAGGGGTTTAGGCAGGAGGAACAGGGTCTGCAGATAAGGGCAGTAATTGCTCGAGCAGTGCAAGCTGACTCAACAGTCTAGATGTGGAAACAGGGACCACACAACTGAGTGTAATGCCTCTGTCACAGCCTTGTACCTCGAGGCATCTGCCCACTGGAGTGGGCACCGCAGAGAAAACTTATTATCCCCGGCTAACGATGGTGAAAAGCTTCCAGAGTGCTTCCTGAAGAGGATGCCTGACTGTGGTGTGAGCTGCAGATGTGGAGGCTTGACAAGCAAGAGGCAAGAGGCAAGAGGCAGCCAGCTGCCAAGGCTCAGCAGAAAGGGGCTTGCACTTCTCCTGTGCAACTTACCCTGGCTCTCTGTGGCAGTCTCAACACCACTGAAATTCTCTTTTGGGAAGTACCACTGGGTCAGTGTGATGAGAAATGAGGAGAGTCCTGGTGAGGCTGGAAATTCTCTGCGAAAACAAACTTGGATAAGGAAAGCAAATGAATGAAAATAACCCAGGTTGTGTGTCCCTAAGAAGACAGCATAGAAGAGGCAGCTGGGAAAGAAGGCAGTTCCTTCTCCATCTGCACTCACACATGGCACAAGGCAGGCCCATCCAAAACATAAAATTCAGGGAAAAACTAAAACACAAATCACTGCTGGTGATGAGGGTGGGGGAAATCTCTTCAAATCCTGGTGAGGGAATTGGTGCAAGCCTCAAGGAAGACCGGTGGCAAATCATTGGAAAACTGCATCAACTAGTCAAAGGAAAAGTACTACAGAACTAGTCCCATGGGACCAGTTAAACAAACACAAGTGCAGGAATGAACAGTGGATACCCAGAGAGGGATAAATACAACCCAAAACAGTCATCAGCCTGCAGCTGGCTGTAAGAGCTCCACTTCTGCCAATGGTCCCCACAAACAATTTTCATGAAAAGAGGAAGTTTATAATTTTCTTTGTTTCAAAAACATTTGCAACTCAATTTTGGTACTAAACTCACTTCTTTTGAGATGTATGTGTGTGCATGTGTGTGTGTAGGCTGACGGTTTCTTTTATCCTGTTTCCAGTCCACAGTTTATTTTTAGACTTACCCTTTTGTTTTGAATTAGGAGGGAATAATGAAATAAAGCAGTGAAAATTCCCACAAGGCAGAAAAAGAAAAAAAGAAGAAAACACCAGCTTTTGGTGAAGACACAGAGCGACATCGCCCTTCCTCAAGCCCCTAGGAGATCATCCCCACAACTTTTCCTGTGGCATTATTTTAGCTCACTGTCCCTGTCCACAGACTGGTGTAGCCCTGACCATCAGAAGCTTTCCTCCCTGACCACATTTCACAGTGTTTCTATCTGTTGCTGTGTTCAATGCAGGTTGTTCTAATGTGCAAAAGCCCCACAGCAGGCAGCCCAGCTCCAACTTCCCCGTCTAAAATCATTTGCATGGATGGGTGAAGACCAGAATTGCAGGTTAGAAAATCAAATTGTTTAGGAAACACTGTATTCTCAAAATGTCCTTTAGTGACATAGTGAAAGGGGGAAATGTTTTGCTGAAATAACTCCAAATAACGAAATCTGCTTTACACAAAACCCACACAAGCACTTCTGTGTACAACTGATGTCACTGCTGAAAAGTTATTCTGTTTATGTTACCAGAGGGGAAAAAAATGGCAAGAGAGAGAGCAGGTTTTCACTTGCAAGTGGAGTTTAGCTTGTTTCCTGCATAATATCATGGACACAACAAGCATCTCACTTTTGCTTCCATAGTCTCTCATTTCAAAAAAACCATTTTTCACAAGGAGATTGATCCCTCAATTTACAGTGCCACAGACACAAATTTTGCAGGACAGCAGATGCTGGCATCAGAAAGCTGGACTTTGGATTGTATCAAAATTTGAATATGCAAAACTACTCTAAATCACAACCTGCTTTGGCCTTCCGAGCTGTCCTCAGGCTCAGAAACTGCATCAAGAGCCACTGGTTCAGAGACTGCATTGGCTCTGGAGCACTTACCCAGCATGGCTTGAAAGAAGCAACATTGGCCAGCGATGGACAAAAGCACAGGCTCCACATGGATTGTGACTTTTCAAGTCCTTTCACTCGCAAGAGCAGTGACTCTCACAGTCTCAGTTCTCTCACAGAGGTACTGCCCAGATGACAAACTCACTCAGATCATCTGCTGCTCTGCACTTGCTGACTTAAAGCCTTTTCAGGTACAGGGGTTTGGCCATGACTCAGGCAGTGCTTGCTAAGCTGTGCCTGCTTCTTCAAACACACCAACTGGGAAACAGCTGCCTGAGCAGAGCACACTGACCCATTGCTCCTTATCCTCTCCAATAAATCCCCCACAGGCAGTGGACACGTGGGAAGATACCTGCTCAAGGGCACTTCCCAGGAAATGAAGTATTGCAGGCCATAATGCAATCCCTATGGAGCAAAAACCTGACAAGAAGCAGCACCATTGTCTTGCTAGTGAGCACCCTTGGGTGCCAGATTTCTCTGCTCTGTTACTGGAACAGGAGAAACAATGAACTAAGTCATTTTCTAACAGAGAAAAACACTGCCAGAGGAAACAGACTGAAATAAAGCATTTGCAAACACTGTTTTTGTGGCACAGAAACACCTATTTCTCCTGCCATATTCCCAGCTACTTTCAGTTGCTTCCTGAGATAAAACACAAGGTCCCTTCCTGAGTCCCACAAGGTCCCCAGAAATGTCTGTGTCTTTTTCCCTGGCCCTTCTGAGTTTATCCAGTTTCCTCTATCATCTGCACACCAAAACTCTTGGCCCAATCAAGTGGAGGGAGCCCTTACTGCCCATCTGCTGGGAAAGTTCTGCTTTAAGGCAATAAAACCTGAATTTTGCAAATACTCTTCTCACATATAATCAAGTGAGCTGAGCATATGGACAAGGCACTTCAAGAGTGTTACAGCCATGGCCAGGAGATGGCATTTATTTCTGTTCTGTGCAAAATTCTGTCAACAGAGAGACAAAAAATTTTATCACTAGAAAGCTTCATGTTTGTGGGGTGTTTCTCTGATGGCACAACCTGACAACTCCTGGTTCACAGTTACCAGACACCAGAGAGACTCCAGCTCCTGGATATAGACACAGTGAAGCATCTGAAGAAGAATTTCCCAGCGCTTTACAGAAATTTGCTGCATATTATCCATCAGCATCGGGGTTTTACCTACAACAGTGTTCAAAGACACTTTTACCAGTTCTTTCAGATGACTTATGTTGGCTTCAGAAAGCTTTGGGAAGTACACACATTTTTACAGCTTCTACAAAATGGCTGTAAGGATTTCTTTTGTTTCAAAACAACTTTCCCACTGCTTTTTTTCCCAAGTGAGATGAGCCATGGGATGGCCAAAAAGATAAGAATATCTCTTCACTGGTGAGCTTCTACGCTAAGACTCTCTTGTGCATGTACAGGTCTTGCAGTTTTCTTGGCTTTCCTCGTATGGCTTCAGTGATTCCCAGTTTCCATTTGATTAAAGCACAGAAGAGGTTAGAAGCCACCCCTTTACTTTTTTCCTATTAGATGGTGCATCTTTGAAAGGACTTGGTAATTCTCTTCTTCCAGTTCATGGATTTAACTCGCTGGTGCATGTACCACAGCAGTTTTTCTTCATAATATCTTTTCCCCTCTGCATCATTTTCCCTTGTCACAACAGAGACTGCTCTATACTGCCATGTGAGCACGGTAAGAAGAAGAGCAAGCAGGTCATTCTGAATCACCTGCCTGATAATTCAAACCAACACCAGAGCACAGCACAACGCAGGGCATGAGGGAGATGGAGAGGAGCGCCCAGCCAAGTGCAATTCTGTTTCCAGGATGTCACAGGGCCTTGTCACAGGCAGAGTAATGGAAACCATGAACCTGACATGCATCACAGAGATGCCTATGGATAACTGTGGTTCAGCTCATTAATCCTCAGAGGCTTGGGAATTGCAAAAGAGCAGATGCTGTCATGAAAACACTGTGACTGTGAATTCATCTTATCAGCATCACTATCCATTCAGCATCTTTGGGGAAAGCCAGCTCTGCAGTGAAAGAACATAAAAAATTACCTAAAAATTCGCATATTGAGCTCTATGGCTTTTGAGGTAGGGTTGGAAGCCTTGATATATATATATATATGTGTACACTGGTCTTTTAAAGAATATACAGAGGACAGGAAAGATCTGTAGTGCTCACACAGCTCTTTTTCAATTACCTGAAATAAAATGCCTTTGTTACTATGAGACCAACGCTGCTGAAGACTGAACAGAAAATTGTGGAATTAGTGATACAGCTTTGGAGAGGGGGGAATTCACAGCTTTACTTTTTAGAACTTCAGAAGCCTTGAACGATCTAGAGACAAGGCTACCATTTTTCTATTACATCAACAGACAAATAATCACAAGGTGTTGGACACGAAACACATCCCTAGGCCATAAGCTTTTCAAGGTGCCAATAATTACTTTTTCCTGTTTGCAAGGCCTTTACTGTAATGAAGCCTTCACTCTATTCTTCACTCTGTTAGTCACACCTAAAATGATAACTTTCTGCTATTACTACTGATGATTGCACTAGGCTTTTGGCAATGTTCTGTACTATGAGAAAAGTTTAACATCCGGGTACTGGGGCAAGAATAGCACAGGAGGGTTTCACACAAGACGTGCTGTGTCCTGAACAGAAACTGCTGGAGGCAGCCAGGAGGGCAGGAACAGCTGAGGCTGTCTTAGGGCACCTAAGTCATGCTGGCCAAAGGTGAATGCAGACAACTACTCCAGAAGCACCTCTGCCATCAGGAAGCCAGTGCTTGGGTGTATCTCCCAAGCATTTGGTTGCTTGTACACCAGGAGAGAATTAGCTACACAAGCAGAAGCTTGCACTACCATGGATCATTTCTTGTATCTTCCAGAATAGTTTGGCACCCATAAAACATCACTGCAACCAGGGATAAATATCCATACCACTGAGAGTCTCTCATCAATTCTCCTCTGCTGAAGCAACTGGCTTTGACCTGAAAATTAATAAACATGACCTGACTGATTGTTTTTATGTTGCTGCTTCTTTTATTTATAATTATTATTATTTTTTTTATAAATCATTCACAAGGAGATGGAAATTCTTCTCATTTCTCCACTTTAGCCAAAAATCAGACTATGGATACCTGTGTTCCCTTCCCAAAAAGCAGCATTCTGTCACTAGTTCTCCCATTATCCCTGAATGGCTTTTCATTCCTCACCTAACTTCCTTCACACAACTTTTGTCTTCACTCTTCTGCCACTCATAGTAGAGAGTTGAAGGCTCCTCTGTTCCTTTTTGTTCGGAGCTGTAAAGGACAATGGAAATCCTTTGTGGCCACTTCTCCCTCTGCTTTTCTTCCCAGCATATTCTCAGGCACATTTATATTTATCTGACCTGATTAACATGTCCAGACTCTGCTTCTGACTGGGAAGCTCTCTACAGACAGGTAGACAACAGCCAGAGCCACGAGATCTGGGCAGTCACAGGCCTGCAAACACTCTTATCTGTATTTGGCAAATTCACAGTCTGTTAACCAACAGAGCTGACAGGCACATGGATAAACCACAGGCCTTGAGAACAGATCACAGTGGTGTTTGTGAAGGAAATATGTGCTTTACTAATTTATTTGTGTTTTTGGGATGGCCTGGTAAACATGCCAGTTTGAAACAGTTCTGATGGCTTTCAACACAGATAGAAGAAATACAACTCTACTGCGGGATGGCAGGCTAAAGCCCTCATACAGACGCCAATAAATGGTTAAAAGAGAAAAGATAAAGAGCAGGAGAAAGTGGTTATTTTTTCAGCAGAGGAAAATCTCAAGAGGGATGAGTATCGGTGACCTTTGCTGTTCAACACTGTTTCAAATAAGCTTGTAAAAGGTCAGAAGAGAAGCAGGGAGGCCAGAAGCTTCACCAGCCTAATCACAGTTATCCAGGCAAGAGCTGACTTGGCTTATGTATCTGGTAATATTGAGTGACTAGACAATAAAAGAGCAGATTAAATTCTGTGTGGATAAGCATAAAATTATACACATGGGTGGGGAAAAAACTGCCATCAATTTAATATATAAAATGATGGTATCTGAGCTAATAATAACCCCTCAGGAATGGTTTCTTTGCTGATGATACACCAAAAACACCAGCTCTGTACTCAGCAATAGCAAAACCTTCACATATTCAGAATTATTACACAGGCAGTGGAAGACACTGTAGAGAACATAAATATTACATCCCTGTATAAGTGACTAAATCTTGAATTCTGTGTTCAGATTTTTTCCCAGCATTCAAGAAAATCTAATGGATTTACACAAGGTGCCAAGATGGCAAGAGGGATGATCAGATTCTGCATAAGGAATGTCCCCCAAAAATGGTTTGACCAGGGGGAGGAGCTAATAACATAGGCTGCTAGGTCTTAGAATACAGACTGTAGAAAGGGAAAGCTACAGGAGATGACAAGAAGCTCAGATTGTCCAGCTGTTTCCTCTGGTAAAAAGTTGGGCATATCAGATGAATCTGTCTGTCCTAAGTTCAGAACAAATGAAAATAAGTTACTTTTAAAACGTAGTTCATCTACGTGACTCCCCACTACAGGATGCTTGAGATTTGCCCAAGTTCAAACACAAACCTGGAGAAATTTGCCAGTACAAGTCAGTACAGGGCAGCTGACTGAGATCTGATATCTGCAAGAGTCCACAGAGGAGTGCTAGGAAAGGATCAGGCTTGACCCGTTCTTACACACAACTCTTTGGCATCAGCTGCTGACCAGGATCCTGGGCCAGAGCCAGATCTCTGGTATAATTTAGGTCAGCTGAACTTACATTCTTGTGCTGAAAAAACTGTGAGGCATCTGTAAGGAGCAAAGCACTGCCATTCTTATCAACAGTTCAAGGATTTGGGATCTGCCAGAGCCCATTAGCAAGTTCCAAATGGCCCTCTCTCTTCTTAGGTCACATCTAAAGCTGAAGCTGCAATTGTTTTGTCTTGTGGAGAAGCACAGGTTGCTGTGACAGCTCACTAGAACTACAAACCTAGAGTCAGATGAGTATGTAGCTACATAACTCTAGTCCAGATACAAACTACGACTTGCTTCCCTGATCTGTTAACTGTTGTCATTCCATCTATTCCTTATGCAACAGCATAGCACAGCATCTTGGAGGCAGCAGTACAGGGCATGAAGGAAGTAGAGTTAATACCTGAAGGAAGGAGGAGTTTACAGGGTAAATAAGTCTTGGTGACACTGTAGACACTCTTTGGAGCATGTTTTCTAAGCCATGTGCAAACCTATCTAATTACAGATTATAAAGCCTAGCATGCTGGAAGAGTAGCATCTGACAAAATCAGTAATGCCAAAAGGTGGACGTAATTAAAAGCAATATAATTATAATCCTGCCACACAGAGTTGGCTCTGGCACACTGTAGGAAACAAATCAGAACAGAGCTGTTCCAGTGGGTTCATCAATATCCTAGCTAAGCTACAGCCATTTTCTAAGTTTTGCAATTGCTCCAATCAAGTAATGCTATTTTCCTCTTACCAGCACTTTTCTTTAAAGAGAAAAAAATGCTCATTCCCATAAAAACTCAAAATGCACAGGTCCCATGTTTTACAAGTGATTTCTGGCTGTTGTCTGATCATAAATCAAACTGTCTTCCCCCTTGCTATGCACCCTATTTTCACTAGAAGTTTCAGAATTTTACACTTAGATTGTTTCAGTTTGTGCCAGAGAGACTTAAAGCAGAAGTGGATGCTAGGAGCAGCTGAGGTCTGTAGGAGTCTGTCTCTTTTATTTCCATTTTCAGGTGCAATTTATGCTGCCTTGTGTTAGTAGTGATGGACCAATCACAGCATATACTATCAAATCATGAGAGAGGCTGAAATCTTTACCTCTTCTAGCAGAACCAGGAAAATTTCCTTTTCTCCCTCTCAGAGCTTCTACTTTCCCAAGGTGGAAGGGAAGCACTTTCAAGCAGGTCTCACAAGCTTGATGGCAAATCAAATTCAGTTATCAGACAGAAGAATCAGAAGCCTGAAGTGGCCAATCTTCTGAAGCACCCTGCAGAGTTATCAGTGAAATGTGTAGCCATTTGCCCTCATCCATAATGTGCCCTGCACACACACACTGTGCAGTGAATCTGAGATTGTTGCATTAGGGTCCTTGTCAGGAAGGGGAAAGTAGTTCCTTATTTTTGCTAAATGAAATTCTTCCCTGTTGACACGGCTATCAAGATTTCCAAGAAGCTTTCTCTCCACCTCCCCGTGTGCAGTTCCAGGAGAGCCATCCCAGGCAGCCCTCTCCAACTTTTTGGTCTCAGGATTCTTACAGATCACGGCAGATCAGGGCTGCTGGTGACTCAGAAAAGTGTTTGCAAGAGGGATCATACAGTTTGGGCCTCCAGCTGCTGGGCTGCTCACCAAGTGTCACTCTGGGTTACTTTGCTGTTCACTCTTCTTTTGAACAGTGTTCAGTCTGTTACCTAATGAGGCAGAGAAGCTGGCAAGCAGGGCCTTGGGACAGCTCCTCAGGAACTTCCTCCCAGCCTCTGGCTCAGACCTGATCCTGCAGACCTAATGAGTAACAGCCGTGTCTCCATCAGGTGGAAAGGGCTGCTTCTGTAGAAAATGTTAATTAACATCTTACATCAGCAGCATGTTGGGGAGGAGGGAGCCAAAGGGAAGGTGAAATTTAAAGCCAGCCAGAGCTCAGTGGAGCGTTAGTGTCCAAGACTTTGCCTGCCAGCCTGCAGACCTTGGAGGGACTTCATCCCATACTAGCCCAAAGGGACACAGTTTACTTGTGACAAAGCTTCTGTGGAGGATGTTCCTCCCCAGCTCTTCCCAAGTCTCTTCTACTGGGGATCATCCACTGGGACAGATGATGTGAAAATAACCTTGCTGTCTTTCTGGAAATGGAATAAGAGGGTGCTGGCATGCTCCACTGCAGATTGCTGCAGGTTTGGCCACACTGCTCAGCCAAATCAGACATCACTGAATTGTTCTCTTAGTCAAAAGCTGTGTTGGGATTTCAGATGCTCCAAGACAAGGATGCATCAAGCAATAACTAAAAAGTGTGAAATACAATATTTCACTTAGAGCCATGCTCCAAGAGTGGACTCAACCTGTAAACTTAACGTGCTGTTCAAGGGAACTTACATCCAGATGTGTGGCAGGGATATCACTTCCCCATAATTTTTATAATTAGTCTGTCATAGTGATACTCCCTTTCTCTTCCCCCAGCAGAGAGCTGTCAGGAACTCAACACTTGTCCCCTATTTAATCCTCACTGTGAACAAATTTTTTACTTATTTCTCTGATGAGAGAACAAGGCTCCAAACAAAAGAGCTCAAAACTCTTCACCAGTGCTACTAAGTATGGTAAACTTAGTAAGCAGTGATTGTGTCTGTCCCAAAATATTCTGATGATCAAAAACTGAAATGATTTGTTCTTCTCATCTCTAAGCCTCTTTCCTTTGTCTCTTGTCCAGGTGGAAATGAAGACAATGTGAGGATCCCATCCACTCTATTGCAAATTCCATGGAAGAACACTGAATAGAAGACAAGCACTATTCCTTACCAGAGAGAAAGATTTTATCTGTGAGTCCATGAGCAGTATGTTTTAGTTTAAAGACCCGTGTAACTTTTATTAAACAAAACCAGGTATTTTTTTTATCCATTTCTTAAAGTCTGGCAGTACAATAAAAATTATCTATTCTGATGCTCAGCCCTTCTAAGGTATACAATAGCAACTTTTGGAGAAGTAAGAAGAGCAAGTATCTAAATATGCAGTGGTACTTTCCCCTGTACTAAATCACCAGCATGACTTCCTTGGTCCTGACAGGCTAAAAAGTTTAATTAAAAAAGAACACACTTATCAGACCACTTGCAGAAAACTCATTTTAACATGAATTTTAAGATAGAAACTGTCTCTCCTGGGGCAACTGTAATTCTCTTTTTTGACCTGATGTGTGGAAGCAGACTAAACAAAGCAAAGGTGTAACAGAGTCAAACTAAAGAAGATAGCTGGGAAACATGCAGTGGCATACTCTGCCTTAATAAAGCAATGAGACAATGGCTTACACACTCAAATAAGGTGAATACACAACAACTTTGCAGGAAAATAAACCTAGATTAATAAACTTTATTCTGCATTGAATTAGGAGATATTCCAACATATCCCATAGTATTACACAAAATAGGTGTTTCCTGACTATTTGTAAGGGTGATTCTGCTTTTTCCTTTTTTATTATCCACCCAAATTACATTACTGCAGTTTGACTTTCAGGCTGCAGCCTGCAAAATTAACTAATGGAATTTAAATGAGGGATAAAGTCATCGATCGATGCCAAAGTAGTTTTGCTAATGTATTTTGGGTAATCCTGCCAGCTGGACTGGCTCATAGCATTAACCAAGGACAGCCAGAGCAGCCAGCTGCCCTCACAGGGCCTCAATCTTTCCTGTCAGCAGGCAAAGGCCACGCTCTTCACAGTGGGAATGGGCTGGTTCCAGGTGTCAGAATGCCAGGAGAGCACTGTGATTTTTGTTAAAAGGGAATTCTGTGGTGGCCCAGTATGTTTGCTGGGGATGGGGGGTGCAGAGTCACAGAATTGATTATGTTGGAAAAGACCTCTGAAATCATCATGTCCAGCCTTTGACCAACCAAGACTACTTTGACCAAGTGCCAGTTTTAGCTTACACACCTCCAGGGATGCTGACTCCACCACCTCCCTGGGGCAGCCCATTCCAATGTCTAATCACCCTTCCTGTGAAGAAATTCCTCCTAATGTGCAGCCTAAACATCCCCTGGTTCAGCTTGAGGCTGTGTCCTCTTGTCCAGTCACAGGTTGCCTAAGAGGCTGCTCCCCACCTGGCTATACCCTCCTTTCAGGGAGGTGTAGAGAGTGATTCAGACCACTCACCAGCCCTGGTCTGGCTCCAGAGGGAGGAGCCTTGTGAGGAAGCAGTCCTGTTTCAGCATTGAGGAGAAAGTCTGAAACCACAGATTTCTCCAGAACAGATATGGCAATTCCTGTATAAAAACATGCCTGGACCTGAAATCTTAAATGCCTCGTGCATTGAAAATGCACCATCCAAAGTAGGTTATATGGGAGTGAAAAGTTAAATGTGAGTCACTGCATTACCATTATACATGTATTTAATGAAATACAGTACTCTCCCAAGAGAAGATATGAGTATTCTCATGAGAACTGTCAGAGATGGATATGTAGAAAGAAACATTGAAAACTTTGATATAACTAAATGCTAAATGATTAACTTTCTCTTTTGGATCACCTTTTTGCTTAACAGAAAATGTTTTACTGAGTAAAAAAGTGATTCAAAATGGATGGATCTTTTTTTGAAACCTCATTATATTACTCAGAAATGCTTATATATTGTAGTTTGTCTAAATTTATGAAACAGCTACAGACTGCCAAAAGAATTGTATGTTTACTACTACAGCTCTGCTAGGAGATCCTCAGTAGCAGTTTATATTGGCAGGTCAGGGAATGCAGAAGAAATATTAACACTAGAAATGTTTGGGTGGTAAGCTAGCTGTTTCAGCTGCCTTTCTAAAAGAAATACAGCACAAATTTTTGTTCAAATAACCCATGACAATACTACAGCAGATATGAATGAACGAAATGACCCAGAAACCAAGATTGGAAGATATTAATGACAATATCTCAGTCTTTAGGACTGCTTTACTCGTCCACTACTACATACCTGGAGAGCAATGCTAACCAGTGTGGATAGGGTCATGGGAGAAATCCATCAGCAGTGTCTGTGCATACCTCCCAGGTTTCTTCTGGTAGAGGCTCTGAATGATGCACCCCTAAATCTTTGCAGCCACAGTGTGAAAAACACAGAGAGTCTGCCTGGAATGAGGATGCAGATCCAGGCAATGGCAGAGGAGGAGTTCTACTCGGCTTTTCACCAGCCAGCACCTGCCCACTGGCCAGGTCGTGAGCTCAGTGCCTGCCAATGGCAGCATGCTGCTGGGCAGCTGCACGGACACTGAAATCACGGGACTGTTTCCTTCTGAAAACCAAAAGGAGCTACATGTCCATCAGTTTATCAAAGCATGGCATTACCTAGAGCATCGTTGTCCAAAAGACAAGAGAAAGAGAGGAAAGGAAACAGGACATTGCTACTACAATGTAGTGAACTTTGATAACTTCCAAAAATTGCTGCCATCAATTTAGTCTCAGCGAAATACAGCTGGTGACTCCCCAGTTCAAATGCTGCACAGTGGCCAACCTGTTGGTGTCTTCCTTCTAGCAGTCATGTGTCAGCTCTTATTCTTTCATTGCAGGAAGAGATCACACAGGCAGTGCACAGAGGCAACTGTGGACATGAATATTTGGTGTGTGATCATTTTGGGAAATGCTAATGTTTGAGTCAGTGGCCCACAAGAGGAGAAGCTGTGAAATAAATGTGTCCTGGGGCAGAGAGACTCTTCCTCTCTCTCAGAAAGAATCACAACTTCTAAGAGTGAAGTCAGTGCCTTATGCCTCAAAAATTTTCAAGTGCTCTCTTTTGTCTCACAGGTAATAGTAGTGAACAGCAGCACCACCAGATCACTGTGCAAAACATGAGAATTCTTTAATTTTGCAGGTGTCAATCTCTCAGTACCATTTCTGATTTTTTTTTTTTTCTTTTGGCAAAGAAGGAAAGGCTTTCCAGAAGATCTGAGGCCTTAAGAGAAAAGCCTGGGCCTGTATGTCTTCTCTGTGTTGTACTTTCCGAAACATTACGAGACACAGGCACTGCAAGAAGGAACCTGCCAAATTCTCTGTGTTCTGGTAAAGGGTCTGAAGGGCATGAAGTGAAGAAACCAATGATTCTTTCCTTCTGCAATTACCTGTCTTTGCTAAATCTCGAAGAGAGGTGGCCCCGCAGAGGGTTTAGAGTTGGTGCAGTGACACATGAAGGTTACTCACAGCCCTGGCGATCAGGTCACACACTCCATCCCACTGTCCCACCCGATTATCCGTCTCCTTGAGAATTTGCCTTTACGGGAGCCGCAGAGCAGGCTTGACATCTCATTCCTTTTAAACAGTGCCACTTCCCGGTCTAACTGGAATACTGCACTTCTTCACTTACAAGAAAAGCGGGGATGTGTACTAGACATGACCTAGACAGGAATCTCTCCAGGAATTACCTTGCATTACTGTAACAGGCTGAAGTCCTAGGTCTGAAAGTAAGGGTGGCTGAAGCAGGAGGAAGTCAGATAAAGTTTGTTCTTATCCTGAGGAAAATTTCAGCAACTGTTTAGGGATCAGTCTAACCAGTCTCAAATCTTCAATTTACTCTTCCTAACTAAATCTGCTGAGCAGCCACCAAGCTGCAATATGCTTCAAATGTCCCCTGCTAGCTCTCTGGGACAGATGGGAGAACTTCTACTCATTACAAAGCTAATGTATTACTAAATTAGACTTCTGAATTTTACATCTTTCTACTATCTTCTCATCATTTCAAATAATCCTTTGGAAAGTTAAATAAAATTTTCAACTGTGAAATACACAGGAATTTCTGTTGGTTTCCCATAGCTGTGTTTATTGCGCATATCTCACCTGAAAGTTTCCTAAGGCAAACAGTTAATTTGCTTCAGATATTAGCTATGAAATCTCCCAGAATTGTGCAGTCCTCTAGTGTCTCTCTAAGGCAGGCAGTGGTCAGCTGCAGGCTTAAAAAAGAAACATTTGAATATGAAAGGACACTATGAAAATTTAATCACTTGCATGCCTTTGTTTTTAGGGCACCACAAATATTTGGAGAACAACATCTCTGTCTTTCTCCAAATGTAAGCCAGGTGGTGCTAATGAAACTGCAGTGGGTGGGTTTTAAAAATACCTCCCTGCAGAGATTTTTAGGAGTGGTTTATGTGACTCTCATGCAGCTTTCCTCCAGTACTATTTATAACCAGCCCAGCCATCTGAGCTGCCCTTGAAATATTTCATTATGTCAGCATATAACATTCTGCATACACTGCTGGTTCCCTCTGGCGCAAAGCAGCTGAAAGACATTGTACTGCAAGGAGGAGGTTTAGGTTATGTTCCAGAAAGCCAAGGAAAGCCTGGAAGGAGCTCCAAAATGATCCAGACCTCCAGGACTAACCTGACTTAGACTCACAATCTGTTTCTATAGCAAAGCTGGAAGAGGTCAGCTTTACCTAAGTACTTCCAAGCTCACTGCCGAGCAGACTGCGAGAGCTCTGCTTGTCCTGTCCCCAGGCCCCTTCATTCTGTCCAATACTGCAATCAGGGAGCCAAATCTATTGCAGTGCCTCCATGCCCACTGACTGCACACAAACAGCATGGCTGGATGAGGGAAGTTTTTCAAAATGGTTAAGAGTAAGCAAGGCTGACCAGGATGAAGAGAAGGTGTCAAACAGCACATTAAACTAAGCTCAGCTTTTTTTGCACTCCCTGGACTAGGATGTGCTCCACAGAACCCACTATTAGTTCAAGAAAACTGGCTTTTGGAAGCACGAGCATGGACATACCCTCAGAATGTAAACCAGGAGGAGGCATAGCATAAAAAAAAGCCATTAGTTTAAGTGCTCTCTAAATGTCAATCCTCCCTCCTGCGACACTTCACAACAGTCCACCCCTGACTGTGACCCCACTTCCAATCTGTCTAGAAAGCCTGTTGCTTTGAAAAGCCATCAGGTAGCTGCCACACTGCTGTTAGTGCACTCAAAGCCCGTGGGCAGCTCAGCTTGTACTTACTTTGCCAGCTTTAATCCTTTATTCTTGCCTTGAAGAAATATATCCTATCCCCAGCAAGGCTGAACACATGAGGAGAGGAATCTGTGCAAAGCACTTACCAAACCTCATGA
Organism: Rhipidura dahli; assembly: GCA_013399225.1. Classification (NCBI taxonomy): domain Eukaryota; kingdom Metazoa; phylum Chordata; class Aves; order Passeriformes; family Rhipiduridae; genus Rhipidura; species Rhipidura dahli. Next base: position 77,839 of record VXAC01006264.1, read on the forward strand.
TGATCACCTACGCAGGCTTTCCAGGAAGAATTATTCTTCCTGCAAAGCTGAGCACTGCCACCACTTTGTAAGAGGTGGGAAGTATTTAACATAGGCATGCAAAAGTGGTAAAAGTAATTGCTTCTTCTTCTCTTCTACAAAGTAGGTGATGGGCTTTAAAGAGAGTTTATTCAAAATGTCTTGAAAATTTGATAAACCCACAAAGTCTGACTGCAGCTGAGCTGAGATGTGCTTCGTTGTCCATGCGAGGATGACCCACAGCAGTGTCTGTACAGTGTTTCCAACGAGAGAAGTGAGCACGATCTGCTACCAGCTCTTGTCTACTACCCCTCCTATTACTTTAGTCCCTTCTTAGCCTGGCTCTTCAGGGTCCCACGTGCCCCACAGAGCACAGGCAGGGTCAGTAGCAAAGAGTCAAGAAGGGCATTGCTTTCATCCTGGCAGAGCATGGGTTTATTCATTTTCAGATCAGATGCCCTTCCGAATTTCCAAGCAAATACCATGCAACAAGGGAAACTTTGGGTTTTCCCGTGCTCCAAGGAGGTGGGATCAGGGAAAGGGAGACCAATAGGGAAGCTCTGGGGGAGTGGTGAAAGGCAGAGGCCAACTGGGAAAGCCAAACGGGGAGATTGACAATAACAGCATGGGGCAGAAACTCTCTGGTTATCCCAATATCACTCAGATACCTGACTACCACACCTCCTGCTACTCTGCATGTCCACAGCAGCAAAACTCAATCACTTTTGCACGAGGATGATGTATTTTTAGCCTTTATTTAATTCTGACACAGGGTCACAGTGGCAGGAAAATTAATAACTCTTGAAGAGCCTTGTCTGACACCTCCCAGGGCTGTCCCAGGAGAACCATCAGCCCAGTGTTCAGGTGTCATACCCACCCGTATGAGTCATTCTGGAGCAGGTGTCTGAGGGGGTTTGCTTCCTAGGGCTGTGAGATGTTTTCTGAAATCCAGGGGAAAAGCAGTTCTGGATTGCACAGGAATTATTATGGGATGTTTTGGGGGAGGAAACAAAGGCAGAAAAAGGGAGAGACTTGGGTGATATGAGGGATGAAAAAACCCATAGGAAAACAGAGTTGCAAGGGATTTAAAAGGACCAGGTTTGTGTAAATAGCCAGCTCACCCATACCTATGTCTCACCGTGCTCTGTACCTGGTGTGCATGTGTCTCATCTTTGTTGTGAACTCCTTTGTTCTCCCTTCCTGGGTGAGGGGCACTCAGTTCTGCGTGCAGGCATCGGCGGGGGGCACTGAGTGGTGTGTGTGTGATGGTCAGTACCAGCAGCTGGACAGAGCTGAGGCCTCCAAGGTATGCATGCCCAAGCAACAGCAACTGGGGAGACTGGGATTCAAAACCCAGCTATCCAACAGGTGCCAGACTGAGTCCAGCCCACCTTGTACTGAGCAAACCTTTTCTGTGAATGACTACAGGTGAAGCTCAGAGGCCCCAGCACACACGAACACACACAAGCACATGCAGTCCACATGTTCTGCTGCTGGTGCCAGTTCTGAACTTTTGTTTCATCTTTGGTTTCTGTACAAAAGTTCCTATGTTTCTCAAAACTTTGCTCTTCTCTAACAAACACCCTTTTGCAAGCAGTGTTCAGCATCTGCTTTTTTGCTACATGGTATGCATGACTTTGGCTGCTCTAAAACAAGCTGCAAATGGCTAGCAAGGAACACATTATTCAAATAGACCCATTGCACAAAAGACAAAAAATCAGATGCTTGAGTGTCGAGGAAAGCCCATATAACTCAGCTGTCATGTCTGTTATCAAGAAGCTGGGTTTATGCACAGTGTAGAATGAAACCAAGAGGTTTCCTGAATTACAGTTCTAATGGTAAAAGACGTGTGTTAGCATACAGCCCAGTGTAAAGTGACAAGTCAGCTGTTCCTAGTGCATCACCTTATCTGCAGCCATCATCTACCCCATCCACTACTCTAAGATCTCTGGATCTCCAGACTCTGTAGTTTAAGGGGTTTCTAACTGATTTTATGCTGCAGTTCAGAGAATGGATCTACCATGCCTTGGCCAAATGTTTGCTTCCAGGGTGGTCAGCTGAGAAGTCCAACACTGCCCTGTTACCATTAATAATCACTGAATGAACCAGACCAAAAAAAAACCACTTGGAAAGAAGCTGCCATAGTGTGATACAAGATGCCCTAAAGTGAAACAGAAGAAGTAAGGGAAAATCAACTAAAGAGTTCTTTGATAAAGAAACAAAAACTGCAGCTAAACCAGGAATATCCAGTTCTAAAATAATCAGAGCCATTTCTGGACTCCAAGACCAAGAGGACTTAGAGAAGTGGAGTGAGCAAAGAGCCTGAACATGGTATAAACCTTTGAGTTTATACCATGAGTTTTATACCTTTGAGGGTTTTTGTGCGTGCTTCTATGTTGAAATCTTGCAAACCTGTGCTCCCAAGACTCCTGTGAGTACAGGCCAGCAGATGGATGGGACCTAGCTGACACTGGCTCTGGATCAGTACTAAGTTTAGAATAGCTGCATGCTTCTCTGATAAAGCTGATCTGTGATAGGGAAGATGGATGACAGGTGGACCACTGACTTACCAGTTAGTGACTGCACGCCAGCTGTCACTTTGATGGTGTGGCGTGCCATTCCCTCAAAGGTATGGCTTCTTTTCCCTGAGCCTGGCTGGCTGGTAGCCATCCATAGATCTACATGTTGTGTTTGGATACCCTTCTAGCTGCTTCCAGGGCTCACCTCTCCAACTGCTTGTTTGATCACTGCAGAGGCAATCCAATGATCCTGAACACCCCAGAGCACAGTTTCTTCCCCCCGGCTGTGATGGGCTATCTCGGAGTTTCTAACCAGGGATCAGACTCCCTCACATCCACAGGACTCAATAAAGGCCTTCTTGCACAGCTTCGGCACTGGGGCAGAGGGGTCACCAGGCAGTGTGCAGGGACACACGCCCAGCACTGCCAACACACAGCAAGACATCAAGTAGTATGTGACACAAAATCCAAAGCAACCTCGTGTACTGGAACAGGCATTTCGCAACTCATCTCTCTTTTCCATTGTGCCCTCTTCCAATTACTTTGCACTCAGAAGTGTACAGACTTCTCAGTCATCCCAAGTAACCCCTGTGATGCCCGTATTTTTTCCGTTGTCTAGGAACATAGTTCACTTTCACAGTCAGCTCACCCTTCCTGATGAACCTCAGGATCTCCTGTAGAATTCCTTTTTTTTTTCTTTGACCTCAAGTTAAGTCTATCATCAGTTATGCAACAGTGGCTGTGCTTTCAGATCCACAGCATAATTACATTTTGTATGTTCCAGGCACTTAGTGTGTTAAGTCTACACACAGTTCCTATCTCTTCGATGAATTATGGATAATGATTCATTAGCAATACAGCCAGTCTCCTCTCCAATTCCAGTACAAAACCCAGAAAACAGCAGCTAATTTTTAACATCGTGTATACCTGTATCTGCAGTTTGTACCTGTAAGAAACTGATAATAAGAGAAAGGCTGTTAGAAGTGCTTCGTCGTCATGTCTGCTTACCAGAATCTCTTTTCAACACATGAAGACTACGTGCAGGATGGGTTGTGAGCAGCTCGGTTTGAGGCCCGTAAAAAGGAAGGCAAAACCGGTGCAAGAGTGTGGAAGAGAAAGAGAAGGGCAGAACCTCTGACCTTTGCCTTTCCCCCACTCCTTCCATCGCCGGCGGCGAGACACCCTGGAGCCTCCGGGAGCCAACGCCGCCCGCTTAGGGAGAGCTCCCCGATCGTGCACGCCGGGACCGAAGTCACGAGTGAGCTGTAGAAACCCCCCTCTCCCTGCTCCTGCGTTCCGTGGTGAGAGCACCGCGAGGGGACCGAGGCGCGGCCGCGGGGATCGGGCACCGCGCCTGCATCTCGGAGGACGGGCAGCTGCATTCCAGCTGAGCTGCTCCCGAGATCGGAGAAGGCAGATAAGACGCTTCAAATGGCAGAAGGCAAGGGAAAAAAGGCACAAATTGTTTCGCCCCATCCCCGTCTCAGTGGCAAAAAAGGTAGCATCTGTGTGGTGGTGAGCTAGCCTATACTTTTTAAAGTAACCTTAGTTTTTTCTAACTGTTCTCTACTTTTACTTTCTCTTTGCCTCTTTTACTGTTAAATAAAACGTATCATAAATTTTGGTACCAATGTTTAACTCCGTTTTGGTTTTTATCTTGTTTCTGGGAATCATCGAACCTTTGAGTTCACCCCGCCCTATTCGCAGGGAGTTTTCTTTGCTCCTCCGTGATGGGGGCGGGTGGTAACAGCACCGACAGAACTGGCGGCTGCTGCTGGCGTGAAGCAGGAAGCTGCACTGTCACCGCAGCACTTTCAGCACGATGTGCAAATGGACCGCGGATCAGAGTAACCGAACAGGGAAGGATGGAGAGATGAAGCCTCCTCACATCCAGCAGGAAGAGCTTCCACACCACAACAACAAGGGCTGTGAGAGAACTCACAGCGAAGCAAGAGGATGAGGCCCAAGGCATATTGAAAGCACATTTTGTTAAGAAGGACCCTCAGAGATCAGAAAAACGATACCGACATGCCAATCAGCTATGGAAAATACTGAAGGTGGGGCCCATCTAGTACCTCAGCCCTGTGAAATTTCTGTAAGGCAGTGTGAGGTACCCCAGTTGCCCATCACAGCCCTCTGTGATGCAACCCTTTGCTCCTGTTTAGCCTCCAGCCATTCTCACTAAAACCAGCAAAGTTTCTGTGGGACCTTGTGAGCCTGAATAGAACTATGTCAACCTTGTCTATAAAGGATACTCTAATCTCCAAAAACTTTTGAAGAGAGAAATGGTGAAGCAGTCCCTGTCAGACCAGAATGCACAGACTTGGGACTGCTTGTTTTCTAGGGAAAGACGAGACAGTCATCAGCATAACAAGCCTGTTTTTTCTTGAGTCACAACACACAGGACGCGTTGAGGGTGTCAGTGGTAGAGGATCCAGGAACAACAACTCATTGTGTTTCAAACCAGCAATGACCATTTTTAAGCAATGCTCACTGCAATGGCTGAAATAAAATCTAGGGAGACCCTCAAAGCTGAGCATTTCAGCAGAAATAATCGAGTCTCAGATGTTGCAGCTGCAGTCAATGACACTGACACGAAGCAGAGAAAGGAATCTTTTCCAGAGGTGTGAAAGCAGGCCCAAGGGATAGATTCTGCCTGACATCCAGATTCACTAGTGTACTATCAGTCTCTTTCCAGGTACTCCCGTAAAAGAGCAAAATAGAATAATCCAAGTAATGCTAAGACAATCCATTCCATCTGGTTACAAAGGCATTGCTTAAATGAGAAAACAGAAGAATTTGGACAATACATGTATTAAAAAGTGCTAAACAGAACTTGTGCTCTGCACCCTGCTGAGAAGCAGCAGAAGAGATCAGAAGTAGGGACATGATTTATTGCATCAGCAGTCAGCACTGCTCCCAACAGCAGTGGTAACTGTCTATGGTGTAGCCTTAGAGCATCCAGGATCAAAGGCTTTGTGTTCTATTGAACAAGGAGTCAGGATTCAGGCAAGGACAGTGAACTTTACATCAAAGGAGAAAACAAATAAACAAATAGCCTTAAAGAATTTCATGGGAATGAAGTTTCCCTTTCCTCAAGTGTGTGATGAAACCATTGCAACCTACAAACAGGGGCAGAAAACAACAGGCAAGGCTTTAAGGGCAACATGTCCTCATGGAAACCAACCAATCAGTCTTCTATTGAAGACAACAGCTTTAATTTTTGTTCTGTTCTTACTTCCATGGGCACATCAACATGCAACCATTACACGCAACCCACAAAGCACAGACATGTCCAATTCAAACCCTTGAACACCTCCACATAGTGACAAGTGCCACGTGAAAGACTAGACATATTTATGCAGATGTGGACCACATCTTCCTCTTAGCAGCTGAATCTCTCAGACTACTCTTGTAAACCTTTTTCTCCACTAAGGCCAGATCATTGCTTGACTTTCTCAAAGGAAAACTAATCAAAAGGAAGCCAAAAAAAAAATCAGTAATATAAAAAGCTAAATGAAGATGATTGAAATTGAAGAAAAGAAGTGCAGGAACTTGTAACAGAGGTATATAGGGATTTGCACTGCAATACACCTCTATTCAGATGTGGCACTGGATTAAGCATAACTTCAGTTGAGACCAATTTAATCCTGAGTGATTTAAATCCATGTCTACACCTGGGTTTAAACAGCTGGATTTATCTATCTTAAATGCACATACTCAATTGATATGGACTTTTTTCTCTGACTGCTCTAATCCCAAGAAAGAAATTATTGCACAAAAAGAGGTATTCCACTCAAAGTAATAATTTTTTTGTAGCAGAATAGTCAATCAGCAAAATAAGAAAATATCAGTTACAAATAAAGTAAAAAATACCAGTAAAAACTTTCTAATATTGTGTAACTTCTGGGTGAAAAAATGTGGTTAGCTCCTACTGGCTGCAGGGCAGGTTTATGCTTTCAGGGCTAGCTAACACCATTGTTAGCACAATTTGTTTCTGGGATGCTTGGGAATTTTAGGCAAACAGGAAAAGTTTTTACTTTTTATTTATTATATTAACATCATGTTCAGGAAAGGGAGGGAGCCAGGCCCATCATGTGGTTACTTCACAGATAGCTGGAAGCAACCAGTAGTACAGAGTTCAGGTAAGTATTAGAACTACTTATTATACAGGCATGGAAGACTTATAAAATGTAACACTTGATGAATTAGTACTAACTTTCATTCACTTTTAAGTTACTATACACAGGCAAAGGGACCTTTCTGCAGTCAGTCTCTTATACTGATATTTAAATGAAGTTATTAAGTGGCAAATGCCTGATTTTCTCGGGACAATTACACATGGGTACTATCAGTGCAAATAAGAAATATATGTATGAATAAAACTGACTTCAAAGCAGCCCAGAGTTGCTGGCAGTTCCTAGGAAGCCAAGAGCACAAATAAAGGTGCTGCCCTCTCAGCAAGTAGAGCAGTTCACGAGCTATACATTTGCATTACTGCATGTAGATGCTGTAAGAAATGCGCCTAGGGTAGCATGTTTGCATTGTTACTGTATTGTCTCAACCAGGCATTCCTAAGGGTGGGAACACAACCGGTCAGGTTAGGTACCTTTTTATCCAGGTGTCTAAAGACACCAGGATAATGCTGTTTTCCCTCTTGGTGACTGAAGCCATTTAATTTCCTATCTGGCAGTTACTTGACACACACTTGTCACAGACATACTGCCAGTGGAGCAATTCTTTAGGCCACCCTTGTGTTTTGAGTAAAGGGCCGATTTTATGACAATGCAATGCCACACCACCTCTGTTTCAGTCACACTGCATTTATTCAGCACTATGATGACTGCTAGTTCCTTATATTCCTGGGAGAGAACGGGACAAAAACTTCCAGCCTCACAGCATTTCAGTTAGTTTCTCTGCTTTTATTAACAAGCATATAATATTCATTGGCAAAACACTGGATACAAGCTTCACTATCATAAAATCAAAACATTAAGCATTAATCCCCAAAGGCTTATTCAGACAAAACTAGCCACCAGTAGTACAGAAATTACACAGCAACACAAAGCATAAAAAATTGTAAACTTTTAAATGAAGCTAAGCCAAAAATATGGTTTTACACTCTGACAGTTCCAGAATCTTTATTATGCCACATACGAGGATAAAAGGCTTAGTGGTTGCACTGGCTAATTGTCCCTTAACTGCAAAATAATCCTGTTGCAGAAGGAAAGAAAAACTCTCCTTTTGTCCAGATAAGTCACTTGAATTAAAGATTCCATCAAACCAATACTTTCAAACAGAAGTAACAAAAATAGTGGAACATCAGTATTCAAAACTCAGGAGTTCTTCCTTCAGCCATACCTATCTGTTTGCATGAATGATCCCACTGGTTTCTGTGAAACCCTCCAGGTTATTAGTAAAATTACCAATGTAAATGTTCATAGATTTGGACATTTAGTTCCCACCCTACCACCAGGACATGGATAGGTCATTGTAGCTTCAAAAGATTTCCAAAAAGCTTTAAGTAGGATAAAATATGGAGGAAATAGTAGAGTCACACCTCTAATTTATTTAAACAGGTAAAACATTACCTGTTGACTTGCCACAAGACCCGAGTTCCTAGGCATTCTTTGTCCTGACTGCAAATTTTGATTAAAGCAGAGATTGAAGCACTGTTCCATGTTCTTTAATGTTGCTCTCTGCAGCTTTTTCCTTCAAAAATAGATCTCAAGACCAAGTAACATTTAATTATATCTTATGTAGGGAGACCTGTGTGTGGAACTATTTCTTTCCCTGTTATCAACTTTAGGCAGACTAACTGAAGTTGCATTAATATTTTCAGCAAAACATCCAAACTGAAGTGATTACCTGAGGAAAAGCAGAAACTTGATTTTTCTGTTCAGTAAAGCCTTCTGTACAAACTGTGTACCTAAGATTCATCTCACTGATGTACAGACTGGGTGGCTTTTTCCTATATTTATCTCAATGTAATATGCAAAATGCTGTAAAATAGCAAGTTATATTTATCATCTAGTAGAAAAAAAAAAAAATCTGTAAATCCCCTAGGTCTGTGTTGTTATGAAGACAATAAGAGCCAGATGAGCTTTCAAAGGCTCATAGCCTACTGGAAAAAATAGCACCATCATAGTTGTAGTCTGATATTTTTTATGGTCCCATATCTCCTGAGGTGACATTGTTGTGTGTACTATTGCACAACCAGTAGAAAAAATATTCCCAGGTTTGATGGTACACAAATATACCAGACCTAACAATGGCACAAAACATTTTCAGATAGGCTGCAAGTCTTGGCGATTGCTTCCACAATTCACATTAAGGTTTCTTGAAAGATCATTTATTTTAAAATATTGCTGACAGATAGTTCTTGTACTTACACAGATTTTAAATCCCCCATTTCACTCTTAAAATAAAAAATGGAACAAAGCAAAAAACACACATGCCCACCCCCAAACAACAGCCCCAAACAAAACTCCATTTGAACAAGTGAGAAAAGCCATCTACATTCCTTTTAAATGTAATGGTAAGTAGATGCTACATTTACAGTTTAAACATATGCCTAATAAATGCATGTTTCAAACCTATTGCACAAAAGCATAAGTAATGCTCTTTATCCATACAGAACAAAAACATACAGATGAAAGCTACTCAAACTTGATGTAAAAGGAAGAAGCTTGTAAAAACATCTTACGATTTCATTTTATATGCCCGTAAATAAAGCTGGACCACTGAAACCAAAAATAGTTGGGATGGTAAAATAAGACAGAAGGCTTAAAATATAATAAATAATTTTATAAAGTTAAAATTTAAACCCCCAAATCTTATTTAAATTCAATATTATATAATCTATCTGAATTCTTTATTTTTAAAGAAAGTATACTTAATGAGACTCTGAGCCTGGATGATTCATCAGTCTCATTGCTGCTGAGGATAATGCAACAAGATACTTCCTTACTCCAACTATTTACCAGCGTAAGAAATTGTAAAAACTACTTCACAGTAATGGCATCTTCACAAAAGCCAAAATAAACTACCATGATCTCACCAGGACTAAGAAACATCTACGTCCAAGTTCAAATTTAAGTTCAACTTTGAACAGTATCAGGGTTACTTTACCCAATATAATTTTGTTATAAATTGTCTCTTAAGCGTCACAGAAATGAAACAAGGCTCTGACCCAAAAAAGGCCTCGTTCTGGATTGTAGTCTTTTAGTGAGACTTAACATGTGGTCCAGACACAGTCACACCACTCCAGAGGGAAATTTTTGTAGTGAAGATGTTACCACATGTGATTTAGAAAAACAGCTGAGTAACTTTAGGGTTTTTTGTTGGTTTGGGGGTTTTTTTTGTTTGGTTTTGTTGTTGTTGTTTTTTTACTGGTGCGGCTTTATCAGATTAAACACATTGCAAAAGCAGTTACACACAAATACAAGCAAAAACCCCAGCTATAGGTATTAATACTGGCTTGAATTTATGTATCCATATAGTTATAAACAGAGTTTTCTATATACTGATAGCACCATAACAAATTCAAGTGATTCTAAAGATGGTTATAAACTTGTAAGTTTTGTATTGTAAGTTGTTACAGCAAGAAATAGATTTGAAAGGCTTCTGAATTTGTGTGTTCGTAATTAATTTCTCAGTTGCTCTAAGTACACAGGGAAGTAATGAAGTCCCAATGTACTTTAACAGCACTGCGTCAATATCTAGTCATACAAAAGTTTTCTGCAGTACACACACTTGAGGTAGACAGATCTCATTTATACGTGTATATGTATATATATATTTGTTTTTGTGTGTGTGTATACATATATATATATATATATATATATATTCTGATTAGGGTGGTTAATCAGAATGCTGTCTGGCAGCTTTAGTTTTATGTCTACATCAGGTACAGCCACTGTGTGTATACTCTTGAGTGCACTGATCAGGGACCCTTGCAGTCCTGTCCATATTCTCAGTGCTCAGTGGCAAAGCCAGCCTGTTTTTACACGAGAACAGCAACAACCATGTAAAACGCAGCTCCAGAAAGGCCCATAATGTCAGTCTGTGTACACATCCACACCACTGGCATTCACTGTTTTCATGTAAAGTTTAAAAAATGGTAGACATATTATCTCATTTGTTCTTTTCTGCCAGATCAAGGAATGCTAAAGACAGAAAAAAAGCTAAAAATACACATATCTGAGTCCACAAACAGTAAGACAAAATCAGAGCCACATTTGATTCCATGAATCACAGACATGCACACGAAAATGCCACACAAGAACCAGACGTAAAGTTCTGTGTAACCTAAACATTCAAATGCAGCTATCTTAGACTTTCACCTGCGATGACAGAACCATATTCTGGCCTTTGTGTGGCTCTCCTTTCCATCTCTACAATTCAGGAGGCTCCCTTTCATTCTCTACTCACATACTTTTTTTTTTTAATTTCCTTCCTATTCACATCTGTGACTGTAATCAAAAATTTTAAAAGAAGCCCTGTTGCCAAAGGTAAGCACAAGCAGCAGCAGAGCTGGGAAAGGAGGACTGAAGACTCCAAAGAAGTAAATTACGGGACGTGTGCTGAGGAACTTAGCACTTAGAAAACTCAAGAGGAAGAAGATTTAAAATGCTTAGATAAATCTCTTGCAGCATCAGCTTCTGGTTATCAAGTAACACTTTCTAGCAGAAGAAGCAAAGGAGCACAGCAAGAGGAAGCAGGGCTTCTTATCCAAAGACAATTTATCAAAAAATAACAGGGTTTAATCATAGGAACAGCAACTAGCATTTTCAGCTGACAGGAAAACTCTTCCAAATATTAGGTTAACTATTTCCAGCTGGCAATAATAGGGCATAAACTGTTTTCAGTGACTTGAGACATGTGCCAGACAAACGTTCTCACAATCATACTATATATGCCATAGTGGATACAGCTTGCAGAAATCACTTTCAACTACTGTTTTTAAAAAGCAAGTTATTTCAAAAAGCCTTACAAAAAGTGCAGTGAGCCCTGCTAAGTGCCATTGAGGGTGCTTTCTATAATATACATAGTTATATGTGTATATAGATGTATGTACACATACATACATGAATGTGTATTACCTTGCATCCATTAGGGCTGATGCAAGCAAAATTATTAGTTAAGGCCAAAAGGTGCTAAAATAATCTTGTCTGATTCCCCCTTTCTCCTCACCCCGAGTGAGCTAGGAATTGCAGTAAGGAAAATGCTATGGTTTTGTAAGAAAACAGCTAAAGAAATAAAAAGCTGCCCATAGTATCTGAGGAAGTTTTAATCCGTGAAATGAAAAATCTTCAGTATTCCCAAAGTTGTCCAAGAGCCACTGTTTCAATACCTAGTGATAACAAACTCTCTCTAAATTAAAAACTGATTTCTGCAAGCCACAACTACATAAGAAATGTTTATTTTTTAAGAAATTCACAAATCTAGCACTTCTGAGTATTTTTCATTACGTGGTGCAATTTATACCATAGCAAAATATGTATCACAGCACATTAAAATCAACTGAAATTATTTCTATTAGTTTTACCAAATTAACATGTATACAGAAGTATCAAAACTTTATTAAAACACAAGGTGAGGGAGAGCAATAACTGGGCAAAAATGACAAATTTATTGGTTTCCCATGTTTTTTTATGTTTTCAATGCAGCATAATAAATTATCACCAGTCACTGTATTATTAGGTATGTTCAATGCTCTACATAATAACTTGAATAAAGCCAATGCAATCAGGCATACTATATAAGACAATTACACTTTGCAAAAATATAGCTTTTAAAGATTTAGAATGCGAAAAGTAACTAAATGCAACCTGGTGTCAAAAGCAACATATTTATATCACCCCACAACACTCTAATTTTTTTTCTGTGTAACTGTAAGAGACAAATCAAGCTGAGCTACATGGAACTGTGAAGTGTTTTCAGTATCTGTAAACTTAATGCTGGTAGTGTCTTGCTGAGTTGAAACTTCTTTCTTCCATACAAAAAAAGTATAAATATTTTCTGCCCCGAAGTCTAGGTAACGCATCCCTAGGAGAAATATTCAGGACAGTCCACTATGAAAGCCCTCCAGTCTTCCAAAATTATTCAGCTGGTTTGTGTCATGTGATTAGTGATGCACTAAGAAGGTGCCAGATGATAGTCTCTGCAAAAAGCTCTGTCCAGAAGGACAATAAGGTTCCCTTACAGCAAGTCCATTTTGGGTCTATAATGTAGCAGTAGAGGTGCTTTCTGCAAGACAGAAATACCAGTAAGTTAAGGAACAAACCCAGAACTGATCTGTTCAGTAGGAAGAACTTCTGTGTCATACACTAAAGCTTCAATTAAAGATGAGAGCAGCTATCTGATCTGTCAAAAATTCACCAAGACAAAGACAAGGTGCATCTGTGGGTCTCAAACAACTGACAAAGAATCCTTTCCCCTTTATCTCAGGAGCAGATCTGTTTATCTTGGAAAACTCCTTGAAGGAAGGGACATATTGAGAAAGCAGCATTAGAGTTATGTGGTACTTCACATGTAACAGCTCTCACTTGATTCCCGTTCTGTGAAAGTATCCATTGATTTTTTTTTATGAAAAGGTAAACTTCTAACAACCAGAACATCCTGCGCGATGGAGTTCTGTGTCTCATGAAAACAATTATTTCGGCTTGTTTTGTTCTGGAGCTTCCAAGTCTCACTTTCATTTTACATTCACCACTTCTTTCACTTGGGAAGGCAGTCTCCAGTTCTGTTTTCTACATGACTCACACACATCTCCCTAATAAAGGCGAAGAGTAGACTGTACAGATGCTCATCAATTTTATGCTCCTATTTGGTTCTCCCTGCTACCCCACAAATCCCTAACATTTCTTTTGTATCCTAATAACTACACCTACATTCAATTTCAGATGTTTGTTAATCACCTGTCACTCAGAACTGTAGACTTCATCCAACATTTTATCATCAATGTGTCACAAACCTAAATAATAACAATGTTGTCCACTGCACTGTTAATGAACTACTCAAATCCATTTCTAGGTCATTCAGAAGCACCGTATAAAACAGATTCCAGCAGGATTCCACTTGTGACATCTCTGTATTTTTAACACTAACCACTGACTTTATTCTGAGACTCTTATCCAAAGCCATCGAGTGATTTCACCTCAGTGTACACTGTATGCTCAGAATGTGTTGCTTTTCCATTAAAAATACTAATTTCTTGTTCCAATAACTCCACATATACATACACTGACTCTGTTCAGTGTTGACTTCTCTCCTAAGTGTTGAGTTTTGTCATTCATTCTTACCACCTGAATGGGTTAAAAATAATACTTTTTGTACCTTCCTCTTCCTTTGCCAGACTTGATAACAATTTGACAGCTAATGCAATGTTCTCTTTTCTCTTGCAATGAATACTTAATTTTCCTTCATTTACTGGAAAAAAATAAATACTTAGTGTCTAAGGATGCTGTAGTAGAAATTTATAAAAGTTCCTTTTTATTGAGTTTGCAGTATAGTTCCAAATTATCACTTATTTTATAACCTTTTTATTTGGCCACTTCATGATTTACATTGAACCATTGTGTCATACCTTAAATCTCCATCTAGTAACAACTACGAACTTGAGCGTGTGGTCCTTGCCAAGAATCTCTTCATTGCATAATATGTCCAGCTGACAAAATAAAGCCAACAGTTAATTAACTGGGACCCAATACATCAAACAACATATTTCACATAATACTACACACTTGACAAGACTTTTTTTCTCTGAAGATACTGGAACGGGTAATACTCCAGTTGCCCTGCAGACAAAAATAATACCAGGAAAGAAAAGATAATATCTGCTCTCAACATAAAGTACTGAAAGACGATGTCAGTGCCTGCCTAGGAAATACAGTATGATCTGGACTTAACTACTTGATTTATCTTCCCAAGCAGTGCCTTTTCCTGAAAGCTTTATATGCTTTTAAAAAGGTCAAATAAATGAGCAAGGAGATAGAAATCGCAAAGAGAGCTGTCATTTAGAAGTGCAAAGTATTGCCTTTCCTTCTGTACCTTTCAACTTAAATTCTTCCCACAATTCCCTGTAAAGAGAGGGAAAATTAGGCATCTGGTAACACTATGGTTGTGGTAGGCAGCAACTTCAGTTTCAGCTTCCCTAAGAACACAGAAAAGAACCACGTATTTGTGGTGCTTTCTCTTCGACTGAGCTTGAATAGTGTTCAGGTGTTGGTTACTGTCTGGACCCTGCAGAGTGCAGACCTCCTGGAAGGGTGGGAATAAGCTCAGCTACAATCAAACAAATCATCTTGCCAGAGTCCATTTCAACCCATGTGGAAGCACATAACTAAGCCTTTTAGCTCAACTATTTATAAATGCACATGAAAAGATGCACTGCAAACTAAGTGGAAAGTCCTGCACAGACCCAAGAAAGGACAAGAAAATGGCTATACAACATATAATTTAAGAAGCAGTGTTTGCTGTTTTCTGAAAATAATATCAGAATAAAAGATGTTCTTCTGCAAAGGAACAAAGCCACCCCTTTAAAGTTTTTATATCTGTAAACTTATTTTTTAAAAAATTAAAATATTACCTCATTAAAAGAAGAAAGGTTGAGTTTTTTGGCAATGAACTTCTTTAGATGCAAGACCGTTGCTTGTGCTGAGCAACGAATCCATTTTCGTTTCAATCCACGCAATTTGCTGCTATTGCACTCCAAGCAGATGCTTACCTTCAGGAAAAGACAAAGAATCAAGAGCTGGCTGGAATAATTTTCTGCAGTCCCCCATTATGTATCCCACACACAGTTATTATTACTCCAATAAAGTGAAGTACAGTATTCTTTAAACTGAAATGCCTATTTAAAAAACCACATTTTCTAAGATCTCTTAAGTTGAGTGGTAAGTAATAGAAAAAGATGTTCAAAAAGTAATCTTTGATGTTGGAACAAGGCTGCTTCAGTCCAAATTCATGGGCTGTAAATAGCTTAAGAGGACCATATTTTAAAAGTTAGAGCAAGAAAACAGTAAGAAAACCATTGCCAATTCTTAATGATTGCTTCTAACATAACTTCTTACTTTTAATGCAACTGCTAATCTAGTTTAATTTTGACATGTTTAAAGAGAATGAATACAAATGATACAACAATTTTTTCAAATTCTCACTTCTTTTCCCATCCAGCTATTCATTACAGTCTAAGGTCTTTGTGACAATATGCTTGTATTGCACTAGGAGGATCTAGTAGCAAGTACTCCCTTTGAAAGTTCCCTTACATGACAACTGAAAAGAAAATTAACCCAAGCTAAAGTTACTCTGGACACACATAACAGGAAAACATAAAAGGCATAGCTTGTTTATCGCAAAAGGACTCTATACCTTCAAACAATCTTTGTTTAAAACTTGATAGTCGTCGTTCCTGCTTTTAGGATATTTTTATGATATAGGGCTAACACTGACTTAGTATTAAAGGCTGAGAACAAAATATGTAGTCACTTAGTAAGAGTGCTGTTAAGGAAGCTTCCCTGTGCTATCATTGCAACTGTACCCCGAGCTACCTGCACTGAATGTGTTAACAGTGCCAAAGGTTTAATTCGTAATTATCAATACACATTCACCTCAATGTATAATGGTAACAGTGGGGTACACTCCTGTGGAAGGGGGAAAATTACATGAATTTGTTTTGAAAGCAAATAAATACTCTGGAAACTCAAACAGTCAGAACTATCAAATCTTAATGCAAATGTCTTTAATGTATTGTCTATTCCTGACAAAACCCAAAGGTAGAACCTCATGCTTACAAAAAAGCATTGCTCAAACTGCATCCTGTTTGTATCAGAGAACAGAAAAAGTAGGTTGAAAGAAGCTTATTTTCTTCTCTGTTAGATTATCAAAGTTATTTTACCAAAGCATGACAGCTGAAATACAAGATAAAACTAGAGCATGCCGTATGAGCCCACCTGTTCATCACTTCGGTGATAGTCATTATCTTCTTCCTGTTTTTCCTCTGAAGTTTCTTTATTTATATTTTCATCTGCTTTAGTTTCACCTTAGATTAAAAAAGCCAGATATATGGGATACATATATTTTATTTTTATATATAAACCCCAGATATACTTAGCAGCAGCTCACAATGCTAATACAATTTAAACAGCACAGTTCAGGCTCACAGTATAGAATAAACTTTGCTATTCCCAAATTGTGCTTATTGGCTCAAGCAACACTTGCAGCCAACAGCCTGTGACATGAAAGAGGGGAACACCTAAGGAGTTCAGCTGCTACCAGCTGAGAAGCTGGGTAATTTCACAATCCCCATGTAGGCACTGCTATGGAGACCGACTTTGCCACAAGCAACATACCATTAACAGCTAAAAACAAAGATTCTGTGCACAAATAAGGGACAAGGCAACAATCCTACGCTGCCTCTATTCCTCACTAGGAAACAACTGTCACTGTAATATACCAACTGGACACATACTTCCAGCAGAACGGTTTATCAATTTACTAGCTGTCACCCACCAAAGACAGAATAAATAAAGGACTATTTACCATTTCGATGAGAATCTAGGTGCTGTTTTGTAGAACATGTCTCCCCTTTGACATCCCCTGGAACTTCCATGCCCAGTTTGTGATAAAACTCCCTTTGCTTTTTCATTTCCGCTGTTTAAAATTGCAAATATTAATCCCTGTAATAAAGTTCTAATGCAATATTTATGAAGTTATTCCAAATCCCTTCCCTTAAGGATTGCCAACAAATGGTGTTGGTGTCATTATTTACTGTCTTCTATCTCTGCTATCACACCAAGTCATGCCTCATCTTATTTTTCAGAGTTAGAATAGCATATAGCTGTCTGTATAATTACTTTTATTACTGCTAGAATGAGATGGTATTTAAAATACTGTAGGTAATTTTGAATATCTCCCATTTTGAATTTGACCGTATTTCAGACAAAACATTAGGTTTAAATTTTTATTTATAGTTCTGATTTTCAATATCCTAGAAATAATTTTTAAATTATCAGTTTAATCACACTGATATTTGAAAATGCTCTGGTTAAAAAACAGCTTAAATAGATTAAAATATTCTATTCAAATGAAAGCTCTAACATACATTAAGACAAAAAAACCACTCAGCAATTTTTATAATGTATGTCTTCAGTTAAACAGATCTAGTGTCCAAGAGGATTATGACAACAGCAAGTTCCCTGATAAGAAAGAACTCTCAGAATAGCAGAAACTAAAAGCAGATCTGCATTGCATTTTACCTCTGAGAATTCTATAAATCTTGCACAACAGGTACAGAGTTTAACAAAAACAAATTAGAGTTATGATACGGCAACACTCAAAAGCTGAATGACTATTCTGCTTTACATAATTTTTTTTTGGAAGAAACATCCCATGTTGCCTCCCACCATCCCCACACTCAATTTCTGCTAGTACAGTCATGAAATTAAATTAATTGCTAAAAATTACACAAGTGAAAGAATCTGGTTTTCCATTATATTTTTCCTCAGTTGCCCTCCCCTCCCCTTTTTCATCACTTAGAACTTTCTTCTTTTTTAATGTCAAAGAAGTATGTGCAAACTGACTTTTAGAAAGGTCACACCACAACTTACCTTCCTGGAGGCCTGGCACAAGTTTGTAAACAATATCTTGCATTGTTCTGTCATGACTGGCAAAAAAAAGAAAAAAAAACAACCAAAAAAACACCAAAATCAAAAGCTTAAATTCACCATCTTGATTCAAAATATTTCTCTTTAAAAAGTTCCAGTACTAACCACAAGCAACAATCTCTAAATTCACCTAATAAGAATTTTACATCTCAAATCAATGTTTCTATCAAACCACAAAGGAAAGCAACATAAATTATGAAAAAATACAGGCTAAGACAGAAAACAAATGAAAATTTGAGAAATACTAGTCTGTGGAGGAAATCATCCCACTGAGTATGTCCTTCTGCATCAAAACAAGTATGTCACTAATAATCAAAAATTCTTTTACAGCTTGGAAATAAACACATTTTTATTACATAAGAATCAAGGATAACTTGTTTCTCATCCCTATAGACTCATTTCTCACATTTCTAGATTAGTTATCTTCACTAGGATTCTTCTAAAATGCAAGAGGAACAGTTCACAGAAAAGACCACAACCACTAAATTTTACTTTGTTCTTAAAAGACAACATTTTAACTCTGAGAAACATAATGTAGCTAAGTAGTCTGTACAGGTAGTGTGGCTCAAATGAAGGAAAGATAATAATCCCACTGCAGGTAGAACAGTAGGGCCAGTTAAGATTCTAAACTTTCATTCTCAGCTCACCTAGAAAAAACCTGTGCTGGTCTAAGATAAATCATAGTCTGAAAGAAATTAAGTATTACCTTAAATTCCAATTAAGAAATAGTGTAAGAAGCATTTCAAGTGTCAGTCTTGGCTGCTGCAATGTCATTACCTCAAAAGAGTTTACATCATCAAGTCTGACTTGAAAAGAAAAGGCTTACAAGAGTAGTCTCAGGCTTTTTGTCACCTGACATGAGCACTTCACAGCAGCTGAGATCAGTGAGCAATTACAGAAATAGTGGCAAATCAAGGCATTTATCAACAGTAATTATAATATTTTAAGTAGCGCTATAACAAGATTCAGAATATCATTTATCCTAAATTCACATCATTTTGACCAGTAGCAATCCCATTTGTACAGGCTGTGATTATGAAGTGTCACATATGGACCGCAGACACATTGCCAAAAATATTTCAACAAAAACATGTAAATAAGGCATCACTATTACATCAGGGGTGAGAATCTGGGGTGATGATACAGATGAATCTTTAAGTTTCCAAAGAATTTTAAGATTCTAGGATGCTACTTAACAGTATTTACAAATGTGAACAAGGTAACACATTTGGTTTACCTATTTTCCAGACAGAGGGAGGATGCATAGGAGTTTAAATCTCCATTTTCAAACATCCTGTGAAACTCTGGACTCTCAGTTATTTTTTTAAAAAGTTAAGTAAATATATCCAAAAGTAGACTGGACAAAGTCTGTTTCAGTTTTGATGGGGCAGCATTTTACATCTAGTTCAAGCAGCTTACGTAAGTTGAGGTGTATTCAACAACGAAAAACAAATAAAAAATTGCCTTCTAGCTGTTCTCAATGTCATGTTGTTTGCTGGCCCCTTTTTGCACAGAAAACAGGCTTTTGAACCAAGGCAAACATGTTTTCTTGCATGTCATTTATTCATTCTTGTCTATTTGCATCTACCTGTCCCTTTAATTATACACTCATACAGGATATTATCAGTGTATCATATAAATGTAGAGACAGCGTATCTAGTTTCAGGCTTCTGAATGAGGATGCTCTTGAAAAATATAAAAGCATATGGAATATTGAGTTTTCTGTAAAAGTGAAATCAGACTCATTTATAAGCTATAACCATTGCTTCAGAAATTGCTATAGAAGTGAGAAAGTTATATCGAAAAATGCTATGAACAAACCCAAGTTTTTTATAATGGAAGACAAAACACTCCTTGATATGCAACAGCTTATGCAGACACACCATCATAATATATTTTCATCAGCAGGAGTTACTATGCTGCAGTAAAATGAAAAGAAAGCACTTAAGGAAAAAAATGTCTTTTCTGAAAACTAAAGGAGGAAAGAACCCAACAAAAACACTCAGTGAAAATGCAATATGACTATGCAAATGCACATGGAAAATAAGGAGATGACTGGCAACAGCCATGGCTTTCACTAAGAGCAGTGTCTGACAAATTTGGTGGGCTTCTATGATGAGGTTACAGAGGCAGTGGATGAGGAAAAGGTGACTCATGGCATCTACCTAGACTTGTGCAAAGCAGTTGATGCTGTCCTGCATGACATCCTTCTCTCTAAACTGGGGAGACATGGATTTGGCTGATGAAGCACCTGGTGGATAAGGAATTGGCTGGATTGTTGCACTCAGAAGAGCTGTGATCAATGGTTCAATATCTAAAGGGACACCAGTGACAAGTGATGTCCTCAGGGGTCCGTACCAGGACTGGTGTTCAATATCTTTGCCAGTGACACAAACAGTGGGATCAAGGGCACCCTCAGCAAGCCTGCCACCAACACCAAGCTGTGTGGGGCAGTTGACACACTGGAGGAAAGGGATGCTTAGGACGTGGGTCCATGTGAAGCTCACAGAGTTCATCAAGGCTAAGTGCAAGGTCCTGCACCTGGATTGGGGCAATCTCAAGCACAAATACAGGCTGGGCAGAGAAGTAATTGAGAGCAGCCCTGAGGAGAAGGACTCGTGGATGGGAAACTCATCATGACCTGGCAAAGTGCATTTGTGGTCCAGAAAGCCAGCTGCATCCTGGGCTGCATCAAAAGATACTCAGCCAGCAGATTGCAGCAGGTGATTCTGTCCTTCTGCTCTGCCTGCAAAAGATTCCAGCTAAACTGCTACTTTCAGCTCTTGAGCCTCCAAGTAAGAAGGATGTGGAGCTGCTGGCCTGAGCCCAGAGAAGCGCCATGAAAATGATGAGAGGGATGGACCTCCTCTCCTGTGAAGACAAGCTGAGAGAGTTGAAGCTGCAGAGCCTGGAGAAGGAAGATTCCAGGGAGCCCTCAGACCAGCCTTCCAGTACATGCAGGGAAACCACAAGAAGGCTGGAAACAGACTTTTGACATGGGCAAGGAGGAATGGTTTTAAACTAGAAGACAGCAGGTGTAGGTTAGATAATAGGTAGAAATTCTTCAGTGATAGTGGCAAGACTGGAAGAGGTTGCCCAGAGAAGTTGTGCATATCCCACTGCTGGAAATGTTTAGCCCAGGCTGTGTGGGAATTTGAGAAACCAGGTCCAGGCAAAAGGTGTCCCTGTCCATGGCAGGGGTAGTTGGAACTAGATCATCTCTCAAAGGTTCCTTCCAACCCAAGCCATTTTGTGATGATTCTATGACATTCTTTCCTGTTCCTATGACCTAAGGAGACCTTTAAAAGATTAACTGAACAATAAAGCTGAAAATTATTTCTCTCATTACTGTCAGACACTGAAAAGCACTGTCCAACTGAGACTAATTAGTGATAATTTTGTAGAAGTATAATACCTACAATGTTTCATATATATAATTTTTACAACTCAAGAATAAAAAATGAAGAATGACTAAATCCCATTAAAAATCACACAGAAATTAAACATTTAAGTGTATGCATTGTTTGTTTTTAAGTCTGGAACAAGATGCCATGCATGAATTTTGAAAATTCATAGCAAATATTTCATCCTATGTTTCCTCAATCCCCTTCAAACTTCTTTTTAAATGTTTAACATGCTGATAAGCAAGAATGAAAATTTTGGGAGAAGCTGTACTGTATCAAAGGGGATGAACCAGTCTAGAGTGAAGCTACTTGCACTTCTGCTTTTATACTTACCCAATATACTGTAATGGGTGGCTCTGATGTATAACAATCCTGCAGGTTGGGCAGGTGTTGTTCTCCTCCAAATATTTCACTAGGCAGCTTCTACAGACTAGTAACAAAGACATTCACAATTAAAAAGGAATAAAAGTAGCATAATAAAAGTCTGTTTTAGAACAGTCACAGAAATGCATATTACTGAAATTTACATGACGTTCATTTTTTTACATCATATGTGCATGATGTCTAATCTTGCACAATACAGTTTCCAGTACTTTTCATTAATGTTCTTGACGCAGAGAAGGGATGCACTAGAATTAAAGCATCCATACCTATTAAAAACCTTCTTAATGCAGCATACAGAACAAAATCTCACTTTGAAATTTACTAGAACAACAATTTCTAGCAGGTCAAGATTCAGCTTGCATGGATGGCATTACAGGAACTATTTGCCATTAAAATACTAAACAAAATATACTTGCTTTAACCATGGCCACATATAGAGCAAATATGGTGGCAACGAAGCCAACACAAAAAAAAAATTCCAAGTGGAAATCATTAAGTTATTTTAAGTCTAATTTTCAGAGAATACACTACAGTTAAACTTCTACCAGAAAAAAAAATTGTATTGGTTCAGACCCTCAGTATTAGTAAAATTTCCTGGTAGGAGTTGCTAAAGTAGTCATTCATTATACAGCTGCACATTTGTGTATGCACACACACAATCAGCCATCTCTCTTTCAAAACAAACCATCTATACTCCACTCTCCTTTGTCCTGCTCCAAAATCATGCTCATAAAACACACTACTACATGATAGCCTCACTCACTTGAAGTTACAACTCAAAAGGATATGAAGAAAAGAAGGGAGATAAGAGCTTTTTCTTGAAGTTCACTAGTTCATGTAATCTTGGTATTAATGCACTTTTCACACAAATTGAAGGGATTTCTGTAACTACAGTGCCATCTACCTCTCAAACAAGAAGAGAGTACAATTACATAAACACCCATTAATTAAAAAAAAAAAAACAGTAAATGAAGCATAATAACTTTGCATTGTATGTTGCATTTACACACCTAGGATGACAGAACTGTTGGTGGCAGAGGTTAGACAAAGCCTTATAGCTTTGCACATTAAGCACAGATCTTGCACAACAGTTTGTTTCAGCAGAGTGTCAGAGCAGTAAATCCATTTGCAAAAGTGAAGCCAAACCCCATTCCTACCAAGTCAATAGAAGCAGAATCTTGACAGAGGAAGCAGGAACAGGTATCCTGGAAAGAATATTGGGATGTCGCTAACTTGTGTAGGGAGGGGTCAAAAAGGCCAAATCACAGCTGAAGCTGAACTTGGCAAGGGACATGAAGAATTTTAAGGGCTTCTATAGGTATGTCAGAAAAATAAGGACAGAGAATGTGTATTCCCCAGAAAAACATGACTGGCAAACCAGTAACAGTGGACAAGAAAAGGGCTGAGGTTCTCAATTTTTCTGCCTCAGTCTACTCTAGCAATGTCTCTTCCCACACACTTCTAACACTGATGAACCGCAAAGCCAGGACTGGGGGAGTCAAGTCCCTTCCACTGTGTGAGAAGATCAGATTCATGAACACCTGGGATTAGCTGATACAGTAGCCAAGACACTGACAGCCATAGCCCTGACAGTCAGATGAAATCCCCGGCGACTGGAAAAAGGGAAACATTGCGTCCACTTTTAGGAAGTGGCCAAAAAGAAGAAACCTGGAAACCACCAACCTGTCAGCCTTAACTCTGTGCCTGGAAAGATCATGGAGCAGGTCCTCCTAGAAGCAGTGTTAAGGCACATGGAGGACAGGGAGGTGATTCCAGACAGCCTAGCACAGCTTCGCCAAGGGCTCTGAGCAACTTGATGCAGCTGAAGATGTCCCTGCCCACTGCAGTGGTGATGCATTAGGTGACTTTTATAGGTCCCTTCCAACCCAAACATCAACTCATATCAGTACATCTTCCAGTCTGGACTATGTATACACTAACTAAAATGAACTAAAATTAACTGGTTGTAAGTTGGCTAAGGTTCTGGCAGGTTTTGGTCTGAGCAAAGTATCCAAATAAATGCAATTATTGACTTATGAAGGGTGCTGCAGCCACCTAGATTCTTTTTTTCTGGGGTCAGGTTGGGATTAATAAACTCTCCTGAACTTTCTCTTTTGAAATCTTTGGAGTAATGGACAACATGGAAATCATTCTATGGTCTGAAACAATTTTGTTACTAGAATTTTCCATTACCTTGGTTTTCCAGCATCTCCAGTCTGTACCCAGATATGTGGGCACTGACTCTGGGCATGAACTGAGTTGTACATTTTCTGATTTCTTAAACACATCAGAGAGCTTTGACCAGAACAAGAACAGGCAAGGTTAATGTTACTTTTTTATTTTAATAGTTTCACTTCTCTTGACTTTATTCATTTCTGTATCTAGTTCAAGTTGACCTTTTATCATCGTGATGAATCCAGAAGATGATACCTTTCATAATGTGAAGTTTTCCCTTTCATAACATAGAAGGACAGCTTTCACATGTAAACACTAACAAAACTGACCTTACAAACACAAAAGTTAAACAGAAACTGCATACATCATCTAACATAGAATTTTAATCAAGAAATAGATATAAACTAGATATAAAAAAAGACTAAGGCTGACTTACTAATAATGAAGTTTTCAGCAACTGACTTACAGGCCTACCTGTCACCAACAAACTAAAACCACAGCAGAGAAACAAGCAGGAAAGAAAGCAAAAAACCCTTTGTTTTCTCTTGAATTCAGTTTTACAAAAATTTGCCCTGTTCCTCCAGAGGACTGGCCTTGGTCCTCCAAATTACTTTCACCAACAGACTCAAGAACTTCATTTACTACTGAAGAGCCTTTAAATGGCTGAAGATCAGGAAATCAGAGGAAAATGAAAAAGTTAAGAAAAATGTGCAGTGCTGAGTAGAACAGAATGAAAATTTCAGGGTGGTATAATTTAGAAGTGAATTCACAAACTCAACAGACAGGGTAATGTCATAATATATTTTGCAAGGATACTTTTCCAGGAACATACACTATTAGCATTATGTTACACAATACAAACAGTGCCAACATGTATGAAGTTTTGTTTAAAAGACAGAATTAGCACAGATTCTCCGTATCAGTAAAATGTCCTGGTAGGAGTTGCTAAAGTAGTCATTCATTATAAAGCTGCATGTTTCTATATGCAAACACACAATCACCCATCTCTCTTTCAAAGTAAGCTGTTTATACTCTGCTCTCCTCTCTTCTGCCCCAAAACAGTACTCATAAAATACACTACTCCATGATATCCTGTGCCTCTTCTCACGAAACTAATTATACAGGGCACCCGCTGAAGTAGTATTCATAAAATATAAACTATCAAAATACAGAAGAAACAAGTCAAACAAGCCCCAAAAAAAGCAGCAGGAAAAGGTAGTAAGGTGCATTCCCTGGCTTTTGAAGCAAGCACTGTAGGACTGTGAATTAACCCACATATTTCCTCCATATGCAAATATAAGAGATAGTGCACATGATATCAGCTGAGGGGTATTTGTGAGGTTTTGTTTTATTCTTAAAGAACAGTGAAAAATGATCCTCTCCCTAGCCCTTTGTCAGCCACATTAACTTGGTATGATATTCATTTTGTATACAATCTTCTTACTAGCAGCAATAAAAAATTTGGGCAAAAGTAAGTGGAAGTCTAGCTTAAGGATCTTTCTCTGAAAACAACACTATGGAAACTGAGATCTTAAACAAATGCAGAAGGGACACGAGACACAGATTACTGTGTCCAGCTCTGGGGCTTCCAACATAAGAAGGACATTGACATACTGGGGCGAGTTCAGAGGAGGACCAGGGCTGGAGCAGCTCTCCTAAGAGGACAGGCTGAGAGAACTGGGGTTGTTCAGCCTGGAGAACAGAAGGCTCTGGAGAGACCTTAAAGCAGCCTTCCAACAGCTGAAGGGCACTACAAGAGAGAGGGAGGGGGCCTTTTTACAGGGGCATGTACTTAGAAGACAAGGGGGAATGAATTCAAACTGAAGGAGGACAGGTTTAGATTAGATAGAAATTCTGTATTGTAAGGGTAACTGGCACAGGTTGCCCGAAGAAGTTGTGGATGTCCCATCCCTGGAATCATTCAAGGCCCAGTTATATGGTGCTTTGAGCAACCTGACCCAGTAGATGCTGACCCTGCCCATGGCCAGGGGATTGAATCTAGGTTCTAGTTTCAAGAACCATTCTCTGTTTTTTAGAATCATAGAATGAACCATTCCATGATCCTAGATACTATGAGGATCTCCAAAACAACATGAAGTGTGACAAGTACAACAAATTTACCAAGGCTGATAAACAGAGCTTCTAAATGGAATATAATAAAAAACATAATCAGTGACAAATCAGCAGCATTGCCTTTCCATTTCATCAGATATATCAGGTGAAGAAGTCTGCTGAAACTTTTCATTTTATGATGAAGACACAGTCACTAAATAACTGCCTTCCAAGAAAATACAGGACTAAGTCATTAAGCTTATTAAACAACATAATAGCTTTATCAGCATAAACGTAAATATTGTGACAGAATAATTTTAAAACATGGGATGTGTTGCAAGGCTCTAGGTCATCCTTCACTTACAAGAAAGTAGAAATCTGTGAAGTAACTTAACAACAACCAACTATCTTATCACAGTATTTTGGAATACGAGCTTATTTCTAGGGTACAATACAACATTCTTTATCAATAAAATACTCTCTTTCTGCAGAAGAACAGGAGAGAAAGAGACATCTGAAAGGCTCCAGGTGCAGAACATCCAGGTGCATCAACTGTCACAGAAGAGAGAACTAGGTATTGCACATTCCTTTAGCATGGCAGACAGGCTGCATTCTTGAATATTTACATTACCACTAATTGTATATGACTTCAAGTTTATGCCATACAGCTTCAGTGTTCCCTTCATTTGCTGTGTTAAGAAAGGAATCATCTGTTAAAGAAAAGCAGTCTAGTGAAGCACATACTATTTTGGCTGATGCACAACAGATACTTTAAATTTCAAGTGAAAACCATTACAACATATTGCATATCAAGTTTAAAAAAAAAAACATAAAACAAGTAACAAACCAGCAACATTAACTTAATTATACTTCTACTTACAAGTATGCAAGCATTCTGTTACAGTAGTAGCATCAATCAGGTATCCATTGCACAGACGACAAGTTATATGGGCATTAATATCCCAAAGCTTAATCTTTCTCGTTAGCATCTTTGGTGTCTGTGGAAGAGACATATCATAAAGTAACATAGCTGTAGTCATTTGGGAATAAATTATTAAATAGAATTAGCCCAGCTTTAGACTTTCACACAATGTACAAGGATGTATGCACACAGCGGTGGCACTAACTTTCATGTTACTTCACAGAAGCTAAACAGTGGAAACCCCACACTACTTTGCAAGTCAGTACTGCAAGAGCATAGAAAATGGCCTTTCTAGCATGCTACTAGTAAGGTCCTTTACCAACCAGGGGACTCAGACTTAAGGTGAAACCCTACTATCCTGGTAACTTCAGTCATCATATTCAGTCTAGCAATGCTGGCAAACTGACAAAAATATGGAGGAAGAAAAAACTTAAAGCTATTTTAGAATCAAAAGTGTTTTGACAATTAAAAAGTCAAAGCACCTGTTAGGTTTAACCACACTTTTAAGCGTTTGCCTTGTGTCAGTATGCTAAAGCATAATTTTTAATCTGTCTCTCAGTAATGGGGCTGGAAAGTAAACCTTCAGAAATCCCTTTTATTTAAACACAAGTTAATTAAAGACTACATTACTGATTAAAATAATTTCATTGGCAGAGTTGCAGTTTGTTGTGCTAAAACCTGAACTAGGTATTTTTCCTTTCTTTTGAGCATGAGATGGCATAAACACCTTTAAAAGAAAAAAAAATTAGAAATCAAAAATGAAAAAGCTCATTTAACTTTTTTTTGCAGCAACCCCAATTACTTAGAGAGACAACACCACACAAAGCCCATGCCTTAACAAATAAACTGTTATCTTTTAAATGCAGCTATATTATGTTTTTTGAAATATTTTGAAAATTGTACTGTTACCAGAACTTGACAGCATTCTAGCTAATTAACAGGGCAGGCTATACGCACTTACAACCTACTACATGTGGTTCCCACACTGCAGAAGTCACCAAATTGCACTGTGTTCCCTTAAAGAGATTTTACTGTCCCTGGCTCACAGATACTGGTTTTCATCTGGCTTAGTTTGGAAAACGTTTCCGAATTTGAATGGTGACACATGTTCCCCAAGTTTCATATAGAAATATCGCAACAAGGTTGTCTGACCTTTAATTTTGTCATCTTTCTTTTTTCCTATGTTCAATGAAGTGTTACTAAGAAAAAAGAACTATCAAAAGGTGAACTTCCACACCAATCTGAACTATTCCAGTGCAGAGAATACATTCCACTACAAACTACACAAAAGCATATCCAACACCCACCCATTCAAATCTGCAAGGTCCTATGCAAAAACGACTAGGAAGACTTCCAGTTCTCATGGTTAAGAAGTAAATGAGGTGGTGGGGGGAGTAATCAAATGTATTTTACAGTACTTGAGATTTAGTTATAAATCTAGTGACCTCCCATTACAGAAGAATAAAAGAGCAGCTTGGTTTTGCAGTAGACAAAATAGGTCAGTACCTATACTCAGAAACTGAAATACTTTTCTAAATTGTAGAATTATTTTTAACCCTCTGAAAACCAGACACACATAAAACCCTTGCAAGTTATTGCATGACGTCATCAATTAAAAGCTACTACATGAGGTATGTAGGTTTCGGTGGTGCCGAGAAGAGCTATTCAACACCACTCTGCAAGAAGAGCTCAAGGGATGGCATCAAGCCACCAGTCAAACAGCAAATCAGCATGCTTTGTGTTAGAAAAACACAATTCATGACAGGCCAAGGAGAAATTAGCCTACACAGATCCTGAAAAAGGCAGTATCAACACAAGTCTAGTTACTTGTCTAGGCAGGAATTCAGAAGAAGGTGTTCAGGATCACCACAGACAGAATCCAAGCACTACTAAGGCAGAAGAGCCAAAGATTTAACAGTAAAATCTGAAGCATAGTTGTTTAATTTCTAGAAAAAAATTACAATTTTTCCTCACTACAGTAGAGATAAACACTGCCAGTAGAAGAATTATCAACAAATAAAAAAAAGTTCAGATGGGGTATAATTTTCTGAGAACAGTGACTGAACCATACAACAAAGGCAAAAATAGTACAAAATAGTAATAAAGCCCACTGTGCCAGGAAAAAAGGAAAAAGGAAAAAAAAAGAGGATAGCAAGAATAATACACACTTTGCCAACTTAATAGGGAAAAAATCATGCACATTTTGGCACTGGAAAAATGAGTATCTTCCAGAATATCAAGAGCAAGTCTATCAAATCAACCTTATGAAAATTTCATACACCTTTCAAGGAGGACAGAAAGTCTCTCTCATTAGCTGTTTAAAGGACTGAAAAGAACTATTGGAAGAAGCAACAGAAAGGTAACAGGTCTCTTGAGAGCAGTAGACACCTCAGTTTCAAAAGGTGATAAAATCTACAGTAGGACATTTCTCCAGAAGGCCTGTCCCATGCTGTTTTCTTGCAGTCACTAAAACAGGAAAAGGATCTCTTTTCTGCTCATTAAGAGATCCAAACATGGTTGCTTCAGCACACCTTGAATCTCCAATAAACAGTGCAACTTCTAAGGTCTGCAAGCAAGCTGTCAGTGTCAGACTTTATTAAAGCCTACATTTTGGGCAACTGTGACCCATGTTCTCTAGTCTTGTGAAGAAGAAGAACATTAGAATACTTCTCTTGCTTTTCAAAACAGTTAACCTTTTACAACAAGAGGACTTATTAAAAATTAAAAATTAATTAAACTAAAATTTTAAAAAGGCCAGACCACTTCAGATCTATTTAGAAAGGTAGAGAAAAGTTCACAAAAAAATGGCATATTACCAAGATGTCAGTTCAGTCAGATAACATAAATACTCAGACTTTGCAGAAAACTTGAATTGCTTCCTAGAGGGAAACAGAAAAAAAAATTTAGCAGAACTAATGACACATACAAAGAAAAAATAGAGACACTAATGTTACAGCCTCAGATAAGTAATTAAATTCACTAATCATAGCAACTAATTAAAAACATAAAGTAATTCCATATTATGTAAAGTAATTCCACATTTATCACCTGCCTATTCTGTATACTTCAGAGGGAAGTAAATAACATAATTGCAGATTTCATCATCAACTATTTTTTTCTCATTATTATTCCATTTTAAAATTATACACAGTCATACTACAAAATACAAAGCTAAGCTACTACTCACAATGTTGAAGAAGAAACTCTCCATATGGATGGGTGGCTAATACAGGATATCTTTCATATTCCTGTCTGGAATATGGTAACTAGCTCAGAATGGGTACTAGTCTATTTGAACCACAGATCTGCTCTTGGGAAGGCGTCCCAAGATACCCATGTTTCTACAGCCTATTGCCAAAAAAAAGTTAAGCAACACTTTTATTATATAAGACAGCCAAGTTGTTATCACCCTATCAAAAAACCCCACACCAAATACATATTTTAAGTAACCATCTATAATCTGAAGTACACTGCTGAAGGAGGAAAAAAGTGGATTAGATTTGGAGATTAGAAGCACGAAGAAGGTATAAAATATTCCCAATACATTAATGCTGACAAGTATATCATAAATGATAGGCCAAGTCCTATTTCCATCTCGTCTTAACTACACCGTGTTATAAAGACTACCCATTGTTTAAACATTAAGAGTTCAGAAATTTAAAATTCAAAAAGGTATTTCTCAAACAATTGATATTTTACATCAGTCTAATCACCCTGAAAATTTCAGTTTGAGTTTATCAAACGCACAAATATTGAGTTTATCAAACACACAACTGAAGACCGAGTTAGTTTTCTTTAACTGCTGGGCTCCCATGAATACAAGATGACATATCTCTTGACAAAACCTCACTGCCCTTCAGAAGTCTCAGCATCTGATTTTATTGTTTAGGTAGACTCTCAAAGAGCTACTTTTGCCGTATCAACATGTAGTCATGTAAAACAAGCAAAGCATGTTTACCAGGAGCTGGACTCCTCTGAAGAATTCTGAATGAACTGACATCCTTCTTCTTAGGCTACTGACAGCTTCTGCATATGCACTTAATCCATGTTAGTAATCCCATACAAACTGTAATTAAACAGCAAGACTACACAACCTCCAAAAAATGAAGTTTGACTAAGAATCACATAACCTATTTTTTTATTTTCTAGACATATCCAGGTCTCCCTTAAACACCTTCCCTTTGAAAAAGAGATATTTTTTTTAATCTGAATTCCAGGTGATCTCTTTCACAGAACTCATATTCCCATCTTTCAAATAGTGATATGCTGAAAAGAAAGCTAAAAATTAATTCACATACCTCCAAAACAAGAATCTAACCTTAAAAACCACAGAAGTCTAAAAGTCCATCTCCACATACAAATTTCCAAGCAGCCATGCAGCTTAAATGCACAGACAGATATCTAGAACTGAGCCACTTAGTCTGACTACAGTTTACCCTGCCTTGAGCAGCTGGATTACATAGAATATCCTGAGCTGGAAGAGACCCATGGAATTGTTGAGTCCAAATCCTGGCCCTGAACAGGACATCCCTAACAATCCCATCACATGCCTGAGAGCATTGTCCAAACACTTCCTGAGCTCTGTCAGGCTTGATGCTGTGACCACTTCCCTGGGGAGCCTGTTCCAGTGCCCAAACACCATCTGCATGAAGAACCTTTCCCCAGTATCTAACTTAAACCTCCCGTGACAAAGGGTCATGCCATTCCCTCAGGTCCTAGTACAGGTAACCAGATCAGATGACGGACATGATTTCCTGCTTTTTAACCTGAATTATCATATGATCCTATGAATTTACTACACTATTACACCACCTTTGCCTATCCATGTAATAAACAGGTTAAACTTATTATATTGACTGACCTCAAGCTGCTTATGACTGTTACAAGATCCACAAGATCACACAGACACCAACTCAAAGATATTAGCATGAGCTCAACATCTAAATCAGGCTGCTGTAAAAAGAAAACACAAAGAATCACACTGACATTAAAGCCACACACACCAGCCTGAAGCAATAACAGATGATAAGTTTACTTTTCCAAAGCACAACCTAGGCTGATACCTCCTTGCCTAAAGATATTTCTAAAAATTTAGAACAAAAACATATCTCCCAATTGACACTTCCTTTTTTTTTACAGAAACTCACTAGACTGTGCAGGATTTAGAAAGAACAGAAAGCCTCCAAAAGAGACTATTTGCATTTGCCTTATTTTGTAATATGACCCATCAACCACTGTGTAGAAGATGCATGCTCAAGAGCTTCTGAATCTTTCACAGGCTCATAGTCAAGTTCAGAAGCAAAAGTTTCACAGAAAGCTGCCATTCTATATAAAAACAGGCAAATTCAGATGACAGACCAGATTCTGAACATTAACAGGATCATTTTCCAAACCTAACAGCTCATTTGAACACTGTGAACCTTAAACTCCCCCTAAACCTCCATGGAAGTTAGTAGACAACAGAAAATACCATACCTTAATTTAGTTTTTAGAAAGCCAAAACCAAGAGAGACTAATCTCTGTAACACAGAAATTCCTTAGTTCTTCTAAATTAAATTGTTAGTTGTTCTGAGATTTACCTGCTCATATAATAACCTACGACAGCAAGCAAGCAATCTCAAACTTTAAGAACTGCAGATAACTTTGAAACTTTCAATCCACTGACTGAACCATGACATTTATTAAAAAAAATTAAAGAGTCTTATTTTATACTTAGACAACAAAAGAACACTGAAGCCAAAGCACAGTTCTTCTCCCTCAAAACCATGTTGCTGGAAAAGTAAGAAGTCACTCCTCAGTTCTATAATCACAAAACTCTTCTCAACTCACCAACAAACCAAACAAAAAAAACCAACAAACAAACGAACCAAAACCAACAAAAAAAACCCAAACAAAACACAACAAAACAAAAAACCCCACTAACAACCAAACCAAACCAGAAAAAAACCCACAAAAAACCCCCAGAAACAACACATAACAAAACACAGCAACCTGAGCCTCAACTGTTTTTATAGGAAATATGAAATGCAAAAAAAGTGTCCCTTCAGCATGTTACATAGATTCATAGGATAGTGTTATGGATATAATGGAGTAATCTCTCCAAGCTGCTCTAATCCAACCGTGCACTCAAAACAGGTCCACTTAAATTGAGTTACTGTGGGCCTATTCCTGCTTCACTCAGAAAACCTTCAACAATGAAGATTCCACAGCCTCTTTGGGCAACCTGTTCCAGGGCCTGACCACCCTCACTGGCAAAAAATGCTCCTACTGTCTATTAGGAATCTCCTGCATTGCAGGATTGCCTCTCATCCTACAAGTGTGCACCCCCAAGAGCAGTACAGCACCCCTCATCTTGAATTCTGCCCACAGGCTGTGTTGAAAATAGAAATAACATCTTCCCTAATTCTTAGCACCACTTTCTTTAGGACTCTTGTAAACACTGCATAAAAAAGAGCAAAACTAAAATCTTAGTCAATAGCTTAAGAGCCACTTTTAACCCAAGTTGTTAGTACTTCATCCTGATTATTATTTTGGAGTCAAAACAAAATGAATCAGCACTGTCCTGCTTTATAGAAGTATGAAACCCTCTGAAGTGCCTAAAAAAAAATTAAGAGATCCTGTTTAAAAAAGTTAAGAAAAGAAAATACTCAGACCAATCTCTCTCTTACAAAAAGAGAGAATCTAATATATGCCACCACATCTGCTTGAAATGGATGGGAGACCTGGTAGAAGAATTCCATTTTGAAAAGACTGTTTTCTTAACAGCTGCCGAGCAATGAATTATTCAGAAACAACATACAACAACGGAGAGAAAAGAGACACTTCCTTTGAGTGCTGGAACATGAAACCCCAAACAAACACAGAAAATGTTCCAAACATTCAGCTAACATTAAAATAAGATCATTTGCAAAAAGATTAGTGTTTCTTCATCTTGGTTCCAGCTGACATTATTTTAAACCACACTCTTGGCATGGTGTCAGCCTCTCTGTCTGGATGTCTTACAACACACCAAAAAGGGAGTGAGGATATTTACAAAAGCATCTGGACTATATTTCCAATTAAAACCAACCAACCAACTACACATACACACGGAGCTGGGAAAGGCTGGAAGGGAATATGCACATTTCAGAAAATGAACCTGTTTTGTTAGCACTTCATCCACTATGGCAATGTTCTCTTCAGATGATCAAGCATAAAGTTAAGCAACATATTACAGACCTCTCTATTAAAATTATATCACCAATAAGACAAGCCTGCATATCTCTGTACAAGCTTTCACATTTCAGAGAGATGTCAGCACTGAAACTATTATTCATACAAGATTACAGAGAGGATCAGTAGAAAGACTCCTCAGAAATACAGCCTTATCATTTCTATAGACACCAGTCCAGAATATTTTGGCCTACATGAGGCATACCTCTTAAAACAGCATTTCTTTTCAGAGTCTGCCATCCAGAGACCTGAAAAGACAGAAGAATAGTCTGAAAGTTAACATCCAAAATTCCTCAAAATATGGCTGCCACAAAGAAATACTCAGCTCACTAAATTCACTAAGTATTTAGGCATCTCTATTAATTTAAGATAACAATGGGGCAGAAGCAATTGTAAACAAGAAAAGGGGGAAAAAATTGATCCTGAGGAAAAGGAAAGAAAAAAAGATTTCACACAGTCTCCTACAAGACATGGAAAATTGCTCAAAATCTACAAAGTCCTGTTACATGTGATGGCAAAATAAAAAGAAATTCATTATCTTCCAAAATGATAGGGTAAAGAACCAAGTAAGTAAGCAGAAACCTTGAAGCCCAAATGAAGGACTAGAAAGTCTGAAAGAAAAGAAAATATTTTGAATTGAAGGTGCACATTCAGATAAGCAGCATTCTCAGTTTTCAAGCTATGTTTTCAAGTAATCTCCTCTTCGTATCTTAATCTTCCAAAAATATTTTCAAGGAAATAATTGATATTTCCAGAATCTCTAAGTATTTGCCAGAATAAAATATTATTTTTTAAAAAAATAAAAAATAAGACCTTTATTCTCTGGCTAAAGGTGATACAATCTCACATGAATAGTTAAGTTTGACAGAAGAAGCAGTTCTTCTAATTGATTCACACAGTGAAGATTCAGCTGTTAGAGAGACAGGTAAAGAGTACTACTAGTTCTGTCTTCCTGCTCCAAAAAATCAAAGGCATAGTCTGTAGTTACTGATTTTGCTGTTATATTGCTAAAGGAATTATGAAAATAATGACAAAACAAGATATTCATGATACAACTTGACAGAAAGTTCAGAACGATAATAAAAATCTCTTTGCAGTTCCATCAAGAACTTCTCTGATTGGATTCGAAGTTTAAAAAAAAATTAAAAATTACTATTAGCTGAAAGCAATGCAGAGTTGCAGGAGATGCTCTTTTGCTGGAACTCACAAAAAAATCCTCACTGAGGACAGAAAGCCTCTCATACAGTAGAATAAACTCCCTAAGATTTTCTTATTTAAAAGATCCATTTCTCCAGCAAAATATGGAGAACAGAGCAGTGACACTGCTTCTGAAGAAACCAGCTCAGAGGCTTATCACCATTCCAAAAGCACATCACAACATAAATGCGAGTAACAGTCTTTCAAAAGGACTTGTCATGCATCCTCCCTCACTACTGCTGGAAGAGAACAAGGCTACACTTTGGTTCATATGGAAGAAGGAAGGGGCACTCAATTTCTGAGAATAAAAACAACCAAATTGGTCCTAAATCACCACCATATTCTTCCTGTTCTAGTTACAGGGTGATAGTGATGCACTATGAAAACTAAAGACACAGAAATTCAGTTCCTCTTTAGATCTAGATGGTTGCTGGAGACTTGGCAAGCAGATCATCCTACTGATCCTGTAATAAATCAGAAGTACTAATATTTTCTTTAAAGGATTTCTCAGGTGCTGTGACTGTTTTTAACAACTTGACAGATCACCAGACTGTAACTGTTGTTTGTACCACCTAGCTTTGTAAAGCAAAACAGGAAGTTACTCTTATCAGGTACAAATCAAGAACTGAAGTGAATGCCTGACAGATTTACAAACCATGCTCTATTTTAACAGGATAAGCATACATATTTTTCTTTTCCTGAAATATAGTACAGTAATATTATTTCATTAAAAAGCAGAAGTATAATGCTCACAGTGGGGAAAGCCTGAGGGAAACAGATAAATGTAGCAAATAACAATTTTACTGAATAATTACTGAAAGGTACTAAAGTCATACAGCACCAAAAGCTAAATGACAACAATACAGGAAGCAGCAGGTGTATCTCAATTCATAAGGACAGTGTATTTAAGGCAATCTAAGAACAAAGCATTACAACAATGGAACTTTGTTCAGATCCAAAACTCAGTGTGGAAAAGACAATTTTCAAATCCCATGCTTATGATCATGTGGCTTACATCAGGCATAAGCAGCTCACTTTTGCTAGTAGCTGCAGACTGGTGAAACTCAGCAGACAAACCTGGATTTTCAATAATCTGAATTAAAGTATGGAAAAAAATAAGCCCTTGCTAAGGCCATCAGTTTCATTATTCCCAAAGATGACCAATAAATTTTGAAAATTTAACTTTTTAAATATTAATTTAAATATTAACATTAAATTCTTAAGTACTATTACATATGCTCAATTTTAATACCTGTTTCTATTCAATTCCACAACCTATACTAGCTGAAAAGACCTGCAAACACATTATTCTATAAAGACAGTATTTAATATGGCTCCTGATATTGTGAGCACAACCATGTAGAAAGAGAATTAATACATTTAGTTATTAGAACTAAGTCTAATTCACACTTCCATTACAATGCAAATGTTGTATGGTCATGAGGTCAGAGATTATGAAGAAAACAAGCACAGAATTTGTCTTCTTCAACTAGCTGGATTAAAACAAAAATAGTCTGTTATTCTAATCATTTGCAGCAGAAAGACAGAGGTTGTTAATGACTGAAGAGATAGACCTCTGTTCTATAAGGCAATTTATTTAAAAGTAACTTACCAGAATAATATGCTGACCTGCAAGAGATGAAGAGTAACAGCTAAATGAAATAAATTAAAAAGTCTCACCAGCTTAAAATAAAGCACCTTCCTCTCTTGAAAGTTCTTCCATTGTGGGGCAGGATACTGATCAGCCAGAAATTTACTTCAAGAGAACTGGAGAAGCAGCAATAGCCCTATTTTTATTGATAGCAATGTCAGCATAGCCTGTACAGTACTGTCAAGAAGGATGAGGATACTACCTCAGGTAAGCAACTTAAGATGCAGGACTCCTCTTCAACAAATGAAAGGATAGAGAAAACAACCTAGTGGTTGCTTTGGCTTCAGATACCATAGTTGTTTATTTCAACTGTTGTCAGGTGTATGCTGTTGAACTTTTACTTTGAAACAATATATAAGCCACTTATAAAAGGCCACAGTGACTTCAAATAGTAGCAGTGAGAAGTTTGTGCTGGGTTTAGCAAAATACAGTAACAGAAGATAATTTGTCTTTCAAATGTTTTAAAATATTGTAAAATATTGTAATATTAAATATTGTAATATTGTAATATAAAATATTACAATTAAAATATTGTAAGTTCCAATAAAACTGTTTCATGTTGTGTTTGCAAAGCACTGTTTCGTAAAACAAAGTACTAGAAACAAACCTTTCTGTTGATCAGAAAGAAATAGATTAAATTTGCTCTAGCAAGACAAGTTATGAATACAAGTACAGCTTCTTATGACTTAATTCGACAGCAGAATTACATGCTAAGGCAGCAAATATATCCATGTACTCGTTTTAGTATCATGCCAGCTATTGGTCAGATCTCAGTGGAATTCCTGTTTTTCTCATTCCTGGGAATGTACTACCACCACCAGATGGCACCAGTACTCTACCGTCAATAAAGCAGATAGCTATATCTTAATAACTGAACACAGAAAACAGGACCACCCTGAAACAGAAGAAAAGAAATGCAAACAACACATTCACCAGCAGTCTCTCCATGAAGACTTCCAGATTCTGCTGTGCTGCTGGCAGCCAGCCAGACTCACTTGGTCACCCCAACAGTCTTTTCTTCCCATCTCGCCCTTCAAGATGCACACGCCTGTCCATGCTGGTGAGCTTGGCTGGTTTGTCAGTAGCACTCACCCACTATACTGTAATTGCTGGCTCGATGGACTATGGATTCAGCCAGGCACATCACTAAACCACGTCCTTTAGTGCCAATCTACACATCTTTTAAATACCTTTAGGGTTCCAACACTGCCCTGGACAGCCTGGTCTAATGCCTGACTACTCAGGCACAGAAATCTTTCCTAATATCCTATCTAAACCTCACCCAGCATCGTTTGAGGCCCTTTCCTCTCCTGGTATCATTTGTTTCCTGAGAAAAGAGACTGACCCCCACCTGGCTGCTCCTCTCAGGTGAAGGGTGAGAAGGTCTCCCAAAGCCTCATTTTCTCCAGATTGAACAACCTCAGTTCCCTCACCTCCTCTTCATAGGATTTGTGCTCTAGACCCTTCAACACAAGCTCTGTTGCTATTCTCTGAATTTGCTCCAGCACCTCAGTGTTCTTTTTGAAGTCTGGGGTCCAGAAATGGACACAGAACACACAGTATGGCCTCACCAGTGCCAAGTACAGGGGGACAATCCCTGTCCTGGTCCTGGTGGCCACACTATTGCTGATGCAGGCCAGGATGCCATTGGACTTCTTGGCCACCTGGGCACACTCCTGGCTCATGTTCAGCCGCTGTCAACCAGCACGCTGAAGTTCATTTCTGCTGAAAAGCTTTCCAGCCACTCTGCCAATCCCAGCCTGTACCACTGCATCAGTTGCTGTGACCCAAGGGAGGGACATTACACTGGGCCTTGTGGAGTCTTATACCACTGCCTCAGCCCTTCAATCCAGACTGTCCAGATACCCCTGTACAGCCTCCCTGCCCTCCAGGAGATCAACACTCCCACTCCCAGTGTCGTCTGCAGGATGACTGAACAGGCACCTGGTACAAGTTGTTGATAAAAACATTAAATAGAACTGTAATACTAAAACCTTGGGAGCAGCACCTGTGACCAATGACCAGCTGGATTTAATTCCATTTCCCACCAGTCTCTAGGCTTGGCCACCCAGACAGCTTTTTACCCAGCAAACAGTGCACTTGTTCAAGCTATGAGCAGCCAGTTTCCCCAGAATACTGTGGGAAACGATGCCAAAAGCTCTGCTAAAGTCCATATAAACAAGATGAGCCTTTCCCTCATTCACTAAGCGGGTCACATTGTCACTGAAGGAGATCAGGTCAGTCAATCAAGATTAAAAACTAGGTCAACACAAGGCCTATATAAAAGTTATCAGAATGCACCTACCTTTCATGAAGTGACTAGAAAGAAAATCCCCGTGCCTTCCTACTGCAAGCTAACATCAACACCTATTTTGTTTTTACATATCCCAGCACCTGGGGAGGACAAGGTGGGTGGGGATACCAAGACATTTCACAGTTCCTTAATAAATCAGGAACCTTCTTTAGCAGGTATAACTTTACAAGCAGATGCAGGAGAGTTACAGATTTCTTCCCAGTATCTCATATTCTTGCACGCTTGTGCCAGAGGTACTGCTTCCAAGAACACTGCTTACAGAATATGTTCACAAAGCCTGAGAACACAATCAAGCAAAAGGGAAGGTGATAGAAGAACAACTGGACCAGTACCAAAGCTCTAGACTACCCCATTTTTCTCCCTGAAATACTCCCCAATTCTAAGTTTATTTGTTTCAAGCACAGCTTAGACAAAATCACAAAAGGGGAAAAAAAGACCCAAAAACCCAGCCAAGGACAAAAAGCCACCTTATTTTGCACACAAGTGAAAGCATCCTTAAGACAGACAAATTAAAATTTCAAATTTATATGAGAGCATTACTGTTGCCACAAGAATACTGGAGAAAATTTTTTAAAAACCAAAGCTTATGATCCTAGTTTTAGAGTGATTATGTAAGCTGGTAACTGAAAAGTCTGTTTAGTTTTTCTTGGTTTGTTTTTTTTCATCTCTAGTCTTGGTTCTGGAACTAAACGAATCAAATGGTTTCTTTTCTCTCTCTCTGCAACCACTTGGCAACCCAAATAAGCTCTATTTGAATACTTCTGTATTTGCTATACATAGTAAGCATAATTTGATCTTCAGTATTGCTACCCAAGAGACTGATTCAGTGATGGGCTTTATGCTAGACGGTTTTTTAGGCTAGAAATTCTTACTATTCACTAGCCAATTCACATTTCATTATCGAAAGACAAAATGCTGCAAGTGAACCAAAGCACATGCAAACATATTTGAATTTAAGTTTGTCATGTTATTTTAGAGAACTTGGACCATGATTAATGGCAATGTCAGCTATCAGGTAATAGCAAAACAAAGAAGTCTTCAGTATCACACCACTTTCATGAAAACATCCTTGAAAATGACCATGTAGTATTTATTTCTTTAATCTATTACACTCAAGAAAACTTATCTCTTTTCTTGAGGAGACTTGACTAACTGGTTAAAGAGAAACTACTTGGGGCGTATTCACACCATTACTAATAGTTGCATTAAGGTGGCTTAAGAAATACTCACCCCAAAGCAAAACACATTCACTTTTACACAGATTTCATTCCTTTCAATATAAAATAAAAGACAGCACTGATAATAAATGATTTGTAAAAATTAACACAAATGTTTGATATAAAGTAGAAGCAATAATCAGGACACAGTAACATTAAATCTACCCATCTACTCTTCATTCACACCACATATTTTCTTTTATGGTACAATGAGAGGCTGATCTGTCTGGGACTTCTTTAAACATCTGTTTCTGTCCAGAGAAAATTAAACAGGCCCTGCAGAAAATTGTCAAAACAGCAAAGATGTTCAAAATTTCTGTCTCACATGTCATTAGTAAAAGGCATAATGAAGAAAAGAAGGATTTCATTAAGGCAGGAGAAGCAGCAATGAAGTTGAAGTCTAAGTGACTGAGTGACTCAAAACCGGGTCCCACACCCCTTCACACAAATTTTGGTAACGTTTTCTGTCATTTCAATTTGAAGAGTGAAATGAGGAACATAAAACACCACCTCCTCCCAGCTGTCACAGGAATTAACTTTCTTAGAAAATTCACAAGACGTAAGTACTATTAAAATGTTAAATATATTAAAAATAAATTTAACACCCCCCCCATAGAAAGGCATCACCACAAACAGCAACAAGAGCCATTCAAACTCAGTTTGCCAAATACCTTAAAAATCTCATTTACCTAGACATGTCTGTAATACTAGGGTTGAATACAAGGACATTTTGATATAAGGTTTTATTTCAATATTTTCTCCTATACATTGGTTAGATTTGGAGCCTTTATTAAAATTGACTGCTTTAGACTCCTGAACAGTCAAGCAACTACCTGACAAATTTCAGTGAAAAATGGTTTGAAAATTGATTCATCAATGAGTTTGCAGCCAAAGAGATAAATACTGAAATCACCAAAGTTAGTGTTCTTTAAATTTTCACCTGACAACAAATGCTTATAAAGCACTAAATTAAGGAAGATATATTGAAAATCAAGTAACTGTTATTCCTCTAATAAAATCAATTAAAGACAATAAACTCCTATTTGTCAAAAAAAATGGCAAGACTAGAGAGTTGTTACACATACTATTTTACTCTACTTTAAAAACCTATCTACATCTTCACCCACCAATAATGTAATAGAACACTTCAAAGAAGAAATACATAATCCCTGCACTGAGATTTTTATTTAATTTTCAATAAATATTGAGTTTCATTAGATTCATTTTAGATGTGAATTCACAGATGTCAAGACTTAGCAGTACAAAAACTCCCCATGGACAGATGGACAGTGCCTTCTATCCAAACATATGAAAGCACAAGCTTCAAACATCAACAATATTTACTGCAGCCATAATCAGATAGAAACTAACTTATCATGGGCCAAATAAAATACCCAGTCTTCCTTAAGTGCAATGTTGTAAGCCATTAGTAAAGCATCTTCTGAAATAATGTTCAATTCTAGATGAACACATTAAGGAAGAATGGTATGACACTGGACCAAGTATCAGAACACAGTGTGAGTGAAAAAACCCCTCTGTCTTTCCTATATCCACCTTACAAATCCTAGTCTGAGAGGGCTGCATGACTGTTATTTACAAGACAAGGAGAAACCAGAAAGAGTTCTTTAAATTAAAGGTACACTGGAAAGAAATCATATGCGCAAACTATGTAAGAGCTATGTTTAGGTGGGCTTTAGAAAATGTTCCTAAATATCTGTAATACTCTTATATTTCAGATAATGTACAAATGTAATCAGGCACCTTGTTTGTTTACTTAATTAAAGACAGTGGGAGATGGTGGAGATAAAAGTGAAATTAACTAGATGATCCAGACCGTGTTTCAGGATTTTACAGTTTCTCTAAGATGGTGCCTTTGATACAGCAAGGTCACCGCAAACTCAGGATAATGACAATAAATGTGTTTTTTCTACTCAGTATGCTAGCTGCAGTAAACCAAATGCAAACGATGTCATACCCTCAACTCTAATTTGCAGCACAACTATTATTAAACCCCTTTCATAAAGACCACCTGTAACTTCTGCAAATCTTTATTATTGGAGCCCACTACAGAGTTTTGTTGCAGGACTATGTCATGAGGAAAGAAAATGAAAGTGCATTTAAAATGTACAAATGGGAATTCAAAAGAAAAGAGAAATTAAGCACTCTGCTTCTCTATAGGAAGCTGGAGACAGATTTTGGCATTAGCTGCCTTCAGCTCTGAAGGCAAAAGCAAACACAGTGCAAAGAAATTCAAGACTCAGGTTTTCCTGACGTCAACCAATGATGATTAAAAATTGCCTTATATTAATATGTATAAAGCACCAATACTAAATCAGAGCTGGCATTTTTTAAAGGTTCTGCTTAGGAAGAAGAGCAATAAGAGTGAAAAATAAGAGAATGATGGATTTTTAAAGTAAGGAACATGTACATACACACTAAATGCAACAACCTGGCCTACTTACTTGATTGCTTCCCACCTACCATCACAACTGTCAGCCCCAGTGTGTTATTCCCCATATCCTTCCTCCTCCACTTTTTCCACTGCCTCAACATTTCTTAGAGTCAGACAAGGAATAAATATGTATTACATCCACCCAAGACACACTGGAAGCGTTATTATGGAAGAGATCACATTCCCATAATTCATCAATAGGAAGCTTTTCAAGTGGCAACAGATGGCAGGCATTTCTTATCAGAAATATAACATGATAATGAACATAAAGTAATACATAATGTGAGAATTTTTTATAGGTAC
The DNA here is from genome assembly GCA_013399225.1 of Rhipidura dahli. Classification (NCBI taxonomy): domain Eukaryota; kingdom Metazoa; phylum Chordata; class Aves; order Passeriformes; family Rhipiduridae; genus Rhipidura; species Rhipidura dahli. The sequence goes on from VXAC01006264.1 coordinate 121,327, forward strand.
TTTCAGTTTTCTTTCAAACAGAGTTTTAACTTAAAAAGGTATAGTAAGTGCAGTTATAGTGCTTTGACTTAAGTTTGAAAGTTCTGATACAAATTTCACTAAAAAACTGTCTTATCTTAAAATCAATACTCAAAAATTATTGAAACTAATACAGACTGCTGTTTTTACAACAGAAAAAGGATTGAAAAAAAAATTAAAAAAAACAAAGAGCTGACTATTGGAAAAAACATTCATCCTAGAGAAAGAAACATTAATTATAAAGACCATGTATTCCTGTAGCTAGCTAAAAATGTACAAAACACAAGACTAATCCAGTTCTCAGTGTACTTTCGGAATGGCTAATTTTTCCCTATTATTTTATTGAAGTGTTATTAGGATACAAGGGTTTGGAGTTTTGTTTGTTTTGCTTGTTAACCTAGTGGTTTACTATTTTGTCTCCAAATAGTCATCTCAAAAGCAGCATGCTACACAGTGTTCCTAAATTGTATCGGTCTTATGTATTAATATCATAAAGCTAGCCTGTAAACCTCAATAAAGGGGAAAAAAGGTGATTAAACTCTTCCAGGTTTCCTGAATGACATTTAAAATGGCAGTAAGCATACTAGCACAAAAATACAGGGATATTTAGCACTGTGAATTCCTATAATTTAGATGTGCTTTTGCCACATGAACATTTTCTTCATCGGGCACTAGGAGGCACCAGGCTAACTAGCCAAATTTCAGATGCAAGATGTTGATCCGCATTAGCATGAGACCCTAATCACTGGGGTCAGAATTCCAAGCTTTTGAATTAGTACTGAATTTCTACATCTTGAGAGGAAGTGTCTGGCAAAAGATCTGCAATGAGCAGCAGTGATCTGGAGACTCAGGCAGAGAGCATATGAGGTAGTCCTACTGCAACAGCACAAAAACTTTGAAGTTTTGCTGTGCTTGTACTCAGTATCACTGAAATTAGGGATGTGTACTTATCTATAATGTCAGTTATTACACTATTAAACCCATTTAGAAATAGGACGAAATTTTATTGCCGAGAAGTTTATGCCCTTCTTTTACACAGCCCAATAGACAAGAGTAACATCTCCAGGAAAAAAGGTATTAAAGAGTCATAGCACAAATAATTATTCTTCATAACTTTTGCACTCATCTGTTAATCTGGGGGGCATGGTTTTTAAAACTCACTTGACTGTCACATGCAAACACCTACAGCTTGTATTTCAGCCCAGCCAGTACCTTGCCCTCTGCAGAAACCATTTTGACACAGTTGCTTTTCACTAACAACAAGCATTCAAAGTATCTATCTGAAATCATGTTATACTAATAGAAGCCATTTCCATTTCATTCTGGTAGGGCTTAGGCAGCTGCAGCATAAACAGAGAAGAACTAAGGCAACAGAAAATGAGGAAACACTGCCTCGGAGCAGATGTTTCATTTGGTAACAGAAAACCTAAGAGAGTCTGATACATATGTAATATAATCCAACTAGAAAACGTGATTTGATGGTTTTAAAGTTCTAAAGCATCACAGTTATTCTTTGTTTTTATTTTGGTGGATTTTTCAAAATCAAATTCACTTACTACTGTATTTGTGGTTTATTATATAATACCTGTACGTGCACAAAGTCCTACTAGTAAGGTATACATTTAAAATACAATTTAGTTAATGAAACCTTTGCTTAAAAAAGGTTGTATAAATAACATTGTCAGTAAAATTCCTTGCAAGAAAAATATTTTGTTGCACTTTACATTAGAAAACATGTTTTCTTAACTGACATACAGCTTGTATTGATTAGCAGAAGTTTAGAATTTCATCACTATATTGTTCAAAGCACCTCCTAATAGAGTCACATTGAAACAGCATGTTTTAGACAGGTAGTGCTGTTAGGGATGCTTTGGACGGACTCAAATCTGTGGATGGTCTTGTGCTGGACTGCGAAATTCACTTATTCACAAGAAGGTTAACAGAAAACTTGAGAATGCTCAAGCAAAGAGGATGCACTGCACGGTGAAAACTGAATTTTGTTTGGCAGCAGCACATCATTAGCTTGGCTCCACAGTCTGTGAAACCACTTCCTTCAAAACTCTTAATTTAGGTGCTTTCCAGACCCTTCTTCCAATTAAAACATGCTTAGTTGTTCAGACCATGAGATGTTCATAACAAGGTCTTGACACAGTCCTAAGAACAAAGTAACAAATACAAGGACACAGAAGAATATTTGTCCAACAACAGATAAATAAATCTCTGCAAGATAGCTTGAATAAAAACATCTGTCTGGCCAGATTTTATCCTACTAAACATCTTCCAACTTGTGACAAAGAATCACTGATTTAATTACATTCAAATTACTCTTTACATTCTGCTTTTTCCTTTTTTAGTGCTGAGGGCACAAGACCATTTCCAATCAACATGCACTTACAAGCATGGATAAAACTGGGAAGCAGTCTTAGAGTGTTGAAGTTCTTAAAGTTTTAAAATACTATGAAAGCAAAGCATTATTGCAGAAGTGAACACATTTTCTGTAATGAACACCACTATGACCTTCCCTATATAAAATCTGGCTCATTATCAGAAATCAAAATCACTGCTAGAGGCAGGAGGCTTTTGAAGACTTGATCTGGGATAGCACTCTGGAGTGCTATCCCAGATCAAGTCTTGACAAAATGTTACGGGCACGTTTGTCATACACTGGAAGATTATGTTCCAACATGCTCCTTGTTGAGAATTTAGAGTCATTTAAAAAGCGCTCTGTTTCACAAAGACCAGGAGACCAAGAGATCCTTGACTTGCAGTAATTAAATCCGGGATCAAAACCAGCCCTGAATCTCATAAAGAAAAAAATCTTCAGTGAGATTTTACTACCTGATGTCACATCACTTTTTTGAATTTAATATCCATGCACTTCAGAGAAAGTAATTTAAGGTCTTAACCACAGCTGAAACAGACTGTAATGTTCATTATGAAGACCTCTGCAGAACAGATAGGCAACTCAAAACAACAAATGACTTTCAGTTGTCATTTGAATTGATGGTGTACATTTGAACTGATTGCTCTGACTCCATCCAGACAGGGCTTGAAAGGTTTACTGTGAAGAAGCAAGAAGCCTTATGGACCTGTGCCATCAGCTCCTCAAAATCTTTAAGCTTTGGTGATCTTCATCTTCCTCTTTCCATGTACACATATATGTTTTGACTTCTGCTGTTGAAAAATCCTAACCATACAATAAAAACATCTAGTTACATAAAAAATTAAATGCAATTCTACAACTCCAGAAATTAACCACTTATTAACAAAGACAAGAAAAATATGTATCCCTACTAAGTAACTGTATGATAACCTGAGTACTGGGATTTTTGTATCTCTTATCTGAGGTGGTCACAGATCTCTATGAGAAACAGCAATTCTCTCTATCAACCATTTCTGAAAAAGAGAGGAAGAATGTTCACATACTTGTCATAAGACGTTTTCTCTTGATATTTATTAAAAAGCTGTTAAAAATTCAGGGTTTCAGTCACCTGACTCCGCTTACTGGTCCAGGTACACTGGCAGATCAGTAAAAGAGTAGCTGTTAAAATGGAAATCTGTAGTGAGAGACCAGAATTTACTAGCAGGTAGGAAGTAGGAAGGTGATACAATTCACCTGAAGGCACATTTTACCAGCAATCACTTTTTCACATTCCCGTTTGGATTAAGCCCAGACAGCAGCACTTGATGGATAATTAATCCAAACAAAGATTTGAAAGGGCCTGAGAAACTACATATCCTTTGGTTAAAAAATTTAGTGACTGAAGCTTTTAACCTCACAGTTCTGTCCAATAATTGCCTCTATGCTGCTACAACAGAAGACAAGCAATTGTTGCTAGAATTGCCGTGTAACTTTCAAGTGGTTATAAGGTATTCTGGATTCTTTCTGGATTTGAATCTACAGCCAGCAACTTACGTAACATTAGCTATCTATGTACCATACAATTCAAATAATAAAGGAACCTTGCAAAATTGTTTTGTTCCTGAAAGCCTAGGAGGACTTTAAGATGCACTCTGTTCACAGATTTCTCTCATTATTCTGACATTCAGCTCTTTCAGATATAAACTGCAGCAATGACACAACACACTCAGTCTCCTTTGAACTCTTGGTGCTGCAGCTTTCTTACTCCAGACACAATTCTCATGACTGGCAATGTGAAAACAAACCTGATAGTTTGCATTAGTTATTTCATACTAAATATTATAGCAGGATTTTAACCACTAGAGCACAGAAGCTATTTTTCTTTCCACCTACAGCTATTCAGTCCTCCATTTCTTTCAGCCTTTAATTCCCTCAATTCTTAACTTGAAGTCTTGAAACTTCGGTTTTCAAAATACTTTCCATCTTTTTTCCTCTCTCGTAACAAATGCAACTGTTAAAGTGACATCATGCTCAGTATATTAAGTGGGGGGGAAGAAAGAGGAAGAAGGGAAACATTTGGCATGATGGCGTTTGTGACAGTTACAAATGATGGGGCCCTGTTCCTGGAGATGGCCCATGGGAAGCGGTGAATTGTTTTCTTGTTTTCTTTGGTTTTGTGCACAGCTTTTGCTTTCCCTGCTAAAGTGTTGTTATCTCAACCCATGAGGGTTTTTTGAGTACACCCTTCTGATTCTCTCCCCCATTCCGCGCTGGGGGAGCGGGTGAGTGGCTGCTCAGGGCTTGGTTAAACTATGACAGTCCTGTTTTGCACCTGACATGGGGCACCAAGGGTTCCAGATAATGACAGATTACTTTGGGATGTATCAAACTGAATATATAGCTATTAGCACTGTTAAGCTGGTAAACAGCAGCCTCCTGTGCTTGCCATGGGGCTTGCTTTCCAGAGGTGTGTTAAGAGCCTAGTGCTTGCCAGTGCTAACTTTTTGCTTTCACTGCTTTCTGTACTGCTGTGCTGCTTCTCGCCTTATTGAACTGTGCCTGGGAACACTTTGGTAACACCATGTCAATGTGCCTGGGCTGGCAGATGGCCAGGGTAGTGCTGCTGCTTGCAGTGCTGCTGTGCTGACAGGCTGAACTTCGTTCTGAAGTTGAGTTGAAGAGACTTTGAGGTGTGAATGCTTCCATGATGGAGGAGAGATCCACCAGCAGCCCATGTAGAACCCCCCACTAGAGCAGGTGCATGCCTTAAGGAGGCTGTGACCCTGTGACAAGCCCATGCTGGAGCAGGAACCACATGCCCCATGCTAGCAGGACCTCCACAGGGGACCCGCACTGGATCTAGTTTATCAACAACTGCAGCCTGTGGCAAGGACCCACAGTGGACAAGTTCAAGGACAACTGTCTCCCATTAGTGGGGCCCCACACCAGAGTAGGGAAAGTAGAGATTCCCTTGCAGCCTGTGGTGAAGACCATGGTGAAGCAGGCTGTGTCCCTGTAGCCTGGGGAAGACTACAATGTGGATTACACTAACAGTGGACTCTAACAGGAACCCCTTGCTGCAGGTACGCTGGGGACAAGAGGAGTTCATTGCACAATTAAATGTTATAAACCCAAAAGGACCAGGTGTGGAGATTACCATGGATGTATCATTAAATTACTATAATCCATTATTTGTTGTACGTTACAGGAATAAATATAACAGGAACTACTCAAACCAACGAGGAGAAGCCTTACAAGAAGTTCAAGCACAGCAGTGACACAATCTGAGCTGGCTTTGGTGCCCAGTAATTCCATGTACCACACCACCTCTCCTGTCTGGACTGACTACTGTAACAGATGTAGCCCAGAGTCATGGACTAAATGAACTCAAAGGACATTTTATGGACATTTTGCAGAGGTGGTCCACAGACTAAGGGAATGACATCTGGGTATTTTATCAAGGGTGGGAAGGTGGATGGCAGTTAATGAGCTTGTATCGAACAGTGTGAGATCTGAGCATGATATGGAATGGGGTATGGAATGGTATGGAATAAGGGCTGGAATCTGCTGGTTTTGGATAGGGCAGAGCTGGTTCTCTTGAAAGTGGCTAGTATGGGGCTGTGTTTTGGATGTGTGCAGAACAGTGTTGATAATAGAAGGATCTCCCTGGCTGCTGGCTGAGGTTAAACCACAAGAGGCTTTTTTGTGTGATTTACGAAGACTGGAAGATTTTGCTTTGTTAAATATATGCTAGAATACGCTATTAAAAGCTTCCCTTTTTTAACAAGGAGACACACAAATAATTTCAATTATACATTAACCCATTAACATTTGGGATAAAGCCACACTTGTCAGTCACTGCAAGCAAAATAATATACCAGGAAAAATCATCACTTATTAGTGAGAAAGCATTTGTCATGAAGCAGCATCCTCTCTTACTCTAGCAGGCCCTTCTTCAGTGCCAACCCCACAGGCCTTGTACTGCACACGTTTCTCATGGTTAAGTCTTTCATTCAGGTACCACTCACAATGTGACGAACTTCCCTTGAAAGACAGTGGACAGCCAGCAGTGAAGGTCCAAAAGTCATTTTCATCAGCCCGCAACTGAGAAGAAGAACTGTCCGAAAATGTGAGACACTATTCCTAAGCTATGCAAAAATCCCTTAGGCCCATCTGTCCTCTGCAGAACCAAGGGCAATGAACAAGCCCTTGTCAACCCTACAAAGGCAGGAAAAAAACAGCAACCTGGACAAATCAAACCTAGCAGAAGTCTCCTCTTCTCTCTTTGTACCTATGCCAACTGTACTCAAGTAACAACCTTCAATATAAACAGCCTAAAAGAAAGGCTGCCATTAGAGTGACAAAAGCATGTAGGCTTGGAGTAGAAGGAATAGTTGAGAGGAATTAGTAAAGAAATGGACACATTAACAGGTAATAGAAAGGAAAGTGAGAAATACTTTGAACAAACTATAAAGACCAGGCAAAAAACCCCTACAATCATGCAATAAGCAAAAAACCAAAACCACATTCTTCCAATACAGTAAAACTCTAGCTTTTAGCTCTGAGCTGATTTTGACATGCTGAATATACCACTTTTACCATATTAAATCAAAACAGAAACATTAAGAGCAGCCCTAAACTACTAACCTAGCCATCTTAGAAGGTTTTTTTTAAACCTTTGCAACTTTCCAGCAATTTGGTTCTGCTGTATCCACTGGAACCAGCAGACAGCAGAGAGATTTGAAAGTATCTTCTACCAAAACATATAAGACATTCATAACTAGATTCTTTAGCCATGTCTCTCACATTTAATATGTTCTGAATTTGTCTTACTATGTTTGTACTTGGTATTGGTTCCATTACGTGAAGGAAAGATTCCGCTCATACTTGTGGCAGGCTTAATGAAATAATTAGAGAGACATGAGTGTGGCATCTCTGAAATTTCTTTACATTGCTGTGTGTGATCATGTAAAACAACTACTACATTTCCAAGTCGGAATGAATTCAGCAATGAGGATTACTCCACTTTCCAGTTCAAAATATTCTCAGCAGGATAACAGTGCTTGAAAACTTGCACTTGTAGAAATTATACCTTTAAAGGCCTCACATTCTATTTATTTTCATTTCTTTGTCATCATTAGATCTGGTGTTCTGCATGCATGTAGGAATGAAGGGAAGAAGTTAAATGTCTAGCAATAGAAAAAGATGCATTATCTTCTACAATGAAATGACACTTCACAGAAAAAATGTCTGCTGTTATCAAAACTTTTTCTGTTTTGCTGGGTTTTAGTTTAAGGTTTTTTGATTGCTTTGTTTCAGGTTGTTAGGTGGTTTGTGGACTTTGGGTTTGTTTTCATATTTCACTGTCAATGTTGAAGAAAGAAAAGATTTGTGAAGTTTAAACTGTTAAGATTTTTTTTTCATTCCATAATCTCATAACGTGTCACAGTTCAAGAAAACCTGATAGTAGATACAGGATATCAGTCATTCCAAACTTCTCATCAAAGTCATTATTAACAGATAGTTCCTCAAACTCTAACCAAAAAGGAGAGCAACATCATTACACCATCACTAACTTATCTTTCAGTGTCAGCGAAGAACACTGCCTACAGTGGACAACAAAAGCATGAGAGGCTTCAGCACTGACATTTGAATTCTTTGCTGTGACCTAATCACTGTCGTGATGTGACATTTGCTGGTTTATCTAAAATGAGAAAATCTGCTCAGCAGTATGCAGGAGCTGAAAGGTCTAAATTACTAAAGGAACAAAATCTCACCATGAGGCTAGCTTCACTTGGGCAAAAGCCTAGACAAACTCATTTCTGCACTTTTAGAAACTACTCCCTGGAACTGCCTACTCCCCTTGCTGGAGATGGCCACCTGGAAGCAAAACTTTCTTACACATCAAGTGCTTATTTTAACAGATACTAGCACAAACTACTGATGAAAGCAACTTTATGGCAGTACAGGCTTAATGTAGCAGAAGAGCTAGGAGAAACTCTTCAGGAAAAAAGGCAGGTGTAAGGAGAGCTATATACACCAAACTGCCTGACAGACAGAATTCTCAAGTGCTGTTTTAACAGCTCGCATTATTAAGATCTGTCCAAATGGTAGTCTGTATTTCCTTCCTCATGCTCAGCAAGACATTTTAATCAGGAAGGAGTAGCCAAGGACACACTTATTAAATTGACAAACACGAACTGCTTAACTGAATAAAGTAAGTGGTTACCAGTTTCTCTTATCTCAGCACCTGCTGTAACACTAACAAAAGACTCATATACCCCAGCTACCAAAAGTTTCCCTTTTCAGTCTTGCCTATAGTCATTTTGCTAAACAGAAGCCTGTCTCTCTGGAGTCAGAAATACAGAAAACAAATACTTGACCAGTGCAAAAATTAAACTGCTCTTCCCTATCCAGTCCTGGTAATGGTACCCTACAGTCTCTGGAATAGTTTAGTTTTAGTCCAAAAAAGAGCTGAATGTTTTGCACTTAGATCTTTCCACAAAACTCCTCAGAATCCCTTAAAACAAGACACTGATGTCAACTTTTATAGGTAATGGGAAATTGTTAGCGAAAATAAAGAAGTTGGAACAGAAACAAAATAACCAGCTAGCTCTTGCCAACTTCAAGTAAAAAAGACAGCAATACAGACAAGTGAAACAAAGTAATAGACTTAATAAAAAAAATAAAATCTGCAAAAGAATGGAACAGTAATTCAACTTGCCTTTTTTGTTTTTTTTGTAAAGGAGACACCTATGGGGAAGACTAGTATGAAAGAAGACAAATAATTACTCAATGGCTTTTATGCTGTGAGAAGTCATGACAGCATTCCACACAGACATAATGATTCTGTGATATACTGATACTTTTCTAATCCACAGTTTAAGATCAGAAAGCAGCAAATTACAAAGAAAGCAGTGGCAATTCATTGATAAGCTACAGCTTTTATAATTATCATTCATTCATTCTGTATGAAAAAGTATCCATCATAAGAAGTATCACTGAACTCACAGAACTGATATTTAGCATTCAAAGAGATAGCCATTACCACCCAAAATTTTTCAGCTGCACATTGACAGAAATTGCTCAAAAACTGTTGAAAGAAACTACTCTCTGAAAAGACTCAGCTTAAACAGAGTCTGACAGTCCATGCAAGGAATAAGTAAATAAACGCTATCTCTGCTACTTATCATAATAATTGTATTCCAGGTAACTACCCCCCAGGGTATTAAACTACCCCCAGGAATTTTTTAAAGCAAAATCACTTTCACAGGCCGCTATTGTTTCCTACAACAAACTTCAAATGCTACATGGATGTATGACAAGCAGTAAAGAGAGAAGAAAATCTGTCAGTGCTAGTTATTAACTACTGCAGTCTGCTACTAGTACCTGTAGGCTTGAATTTGGTCCTTCTCTGCAATTCACTGAGACCTGCTTTTGGTGACTGAACTATGCCATAAGAGACAATCAAAATAACTTAACTTACCAACTTTATTAAATACTAATGTTTTTAATAGGTGACATATACACTGACACTTGTCTCTCTCCATTCTGCAGAACACAACATTCATGAACACAACAAACATGCACCAGTAAAAGTTTGGCTAACAAGATCAGAGAGGACCACGTTTCCCAGTGATCTCCACAGAGCAAATCCTGCGCATCTGAAAGACTTCTTGTTCTCAGGATTTACCATGTGTAGATCTATTCATACTAGACAGAAATAATGTCAGAGAAAAATGAAAAAAGTTAATTCCTTTGGGTTTGGATTAAAGTTGGGAGAAGAGAGCTGCATTTGGTTTTCTTTTTCCATTTGAATGCTAAAATTGTCAAACTCTGCAGATGGCGATAATGGATGAGTAAGTAGAAAAAAAGGTTACTTGCCATGGGAAGCCATAAATGGCTAAAGAATCTGGGGGAGAAGCAAAAGCAGCTCATTTTTCCCTTGTTTTCATTCTTACAGTGAATATATCTTATGGTAACATCAGGCCTAATAATGGAAGCTACAGAAGGGGACTCCAGAAACTTTTCATATGTACTTATAATCTAGATTTCCCATTCTAAACATAAAAAAAAAAAAAAAATCTATGACACTTTCCAAACACCTCCAGAAATTCAATTCATTGCCAACTAATGCTTGTGACTGAAGAACAAATGCTCTGACAGAGCACTGGCTTTAGAAGTGCACATCAAGTTCCACTATGAAAGTAATTTGACCCATTTGGTGGAGTGATGGAGAGAGGAACTGAAGCATGGGGACAGCATGTACTTTCTCTTCCCAAAGGGAAGCAGCAAAAATACTTCATCTGAAGACTGTAATCAATTTATATATTTGATCACAGAATAGCTTATATAAAGAATTAGTACTATGATTATTTTCAACCCATGGCATTGATAAATTCAGTAAACTAGAAAAAACGCCATGGTAAAATACATCTTTGTCCAAAAAAAAAAGAAAAACCAAAACCACCAAAACCAATGGGAAACAAAACAAGATCTTATCCTCCCTCTATCTGCAAAACTTTTTCCAAATTCCAGCCATTTTTAGTCATAAAAGCATAAATCACACAACCCAAGAGCTATTATTGTCAGGGCAAAATAACCTTACATAATCTGAATAACTGTTAAAGATTAGAGCAGACAAATTTAGATAAACAATTTCCAGTGACAGTATCTAAGATTACCCTAAAATGTTATATTAAAAATGACTGCAACTAATGCAGTCACTTTTTACACCTATGTATTTCCAAGATAATAAAATGAAATCTTCAAGTGCCAAGATTCACTCATTATCACATGGATAAGCGTGCGGACTGCTTCCGGTGACTTTTACCAAAACTTGAAAGACTCTCACAAGCAAGAAGGTGAACTGAAGAAAACTGCTCCACTCAGAGTCCTTTTTATTTGCCCTGGTGCCATTTACACTACACCTCATACAAGCCTATACAAGTCTAGGCTATTTTTCCTATGGCCAATGGTCAAAGAAAGAATGACAAATTAAGTACTTTACTAATACAAACACGAATCTTCTGAAATTGTTGCAGAATAACCTCATCTTGGGGGTATTTCTACCTCCTTCTAGTCAATCAAGAAAGAGAAGTACAAGACCAGAAACACAAAATTAATAAATTTGTATGCAAATAAATTACTTACTCTGGTGCTACCAAGCATAACACTACTTTTAACAAGTGTACATGTTATTAAAAAGGATTTCAATTAAACTCATCCTACTCAATAATAGTTAGATTGAAACTTTTGGTAAAATATGTTATTACCACTACATTTCAATCACAGAAATATATGGATTTTTCAAGGGAAAAGAGGAAAATATTGTGCATATGCAATTTGTCTGAGAACAGTATAAGCATAAATCAGAGAACTTTCTTTTACCAATATCTTAACTAAAAATCTGTGAAGTAATCGTTATCTTATGGCAACCCAATAGAAAAAGCATGGTCTTAAAGCATAAATTGATTTAAAATGGAAGTCTACTTTGCAATTAGTTTAAGGAAACTGCTACAGGAAAAGATAGTTTAATTACTTATTTCATTCAACAAATTCAATAAATCCATGCAAATGTTACTAAAAAAGGTAAATGTTTATCACTAAGACTATGGATTTCACTCAAGAGTAATTTTTTACTATATTTTCCACACCAAAATACTTTTCCACAAGCGCAGCCTTTTGCACAGGGCAAGAGCAACTTGCCCACGTGGATGAGCAATTTCAAATGAGCATTTAACAAGTTATGTTTGCTTTTTCCTAAAAAAGGATCAGTAAAGTTTAAAAAACAGACAGCAAACAACCAACTAGTACAATGCTAAAGCGAGAAAGATTAATCATTTGCTGTAGCACTGCAGCTGCTCCTAGTACAGACAGAAGCAATCAGGCAAACATTGTATCCTGGTGTGGGGTCCAGACCTCAAAGGAAAGGAATAACTCAAAGATGGAAAGAAAAACATTTCAAGCATTAACAAGAGTGGTTTTAATACAGTGTGTTAGCACTTTCTTAAAGTGATGAAATAGTATTAGAAGTATCTTTAACAGATACAGATTTAACAGAAGTTACACTCTGAAATATACATAATTTGATGTAGGAACAGGGGCACATATATTTTCAGCATGACTAGGTACTTAAACAGCACATAAAATAACTCCCTTACCTCTTCCTATTTTGAATCCTGAAAGTAATGTTTGAGTTCTTATGTGTAGAACACAATTTATATATTAGGAAAAAAAAGGTAAATGAAACAAAATCCGGTTATTATCACAATGAAAAAGTATGAGAAAAAGTATGAAATACAATAATCTGAAATGCAGGTGTTAAGATCCCAGACTGTTTTGGTGTTAATGCCAAGGCAGAGCTTAAGCTTTCAAATGTATCCATATCCAAATGATTTTTGGGAAAAGTCACTCCGAAGGAACCAAGGGTGGTACTATGTTGAAAAAAAAAAACAACCTAAAAATCCTGTTCCTCAAATGTGTTCTACTGATTGCCACTGCTTAGCACAACAAATAATTTTTTATCATAAATACATTTTGTCTAGTCACTTAAAATAAATTCAGCAACATCCCTTAACTAAGTAGTCAACTGACCGATGGCTTTTATTATGCCAATCTGTGTACTCAATAGTTCAAATGCAACAGGAAGTGTCAGATATAATTATTCATAAAGAATTTATAATTTAACTACCTGTACTGTATCTTTCAGCTTGTTCTCTCAGGTGACAACCTAGAAAAAACTGTACAGCACAACACATTACCTGAAAACTCATTAAACATTGCACTGACACATTTGCATGAAAAAATGATATATATGATTATAAACAGTATATTATCTGCATGCCTATTGTAAAAGAGTAACAAAGATGACCTATACTAGCATAATATCATCATAATTCACACAAAATTTGCATTATATATAAAAATTGTGATGTATGCTGTCTGCTTATGTAGAGAGAAAAAAAGTTCTTATGTAAAAGTGAAAAGCTTGACAAGACAGCCATTTGCAACTTAGCAAATAACATGAAACTCATTCTGTTAACCCAAAAAATTAACTTCTTCTCTCTTAATTACACAGATACTGCACAGCATTTTCTCATTGACACCAACCATATGTAGGATGCTTTCTGTCTTAAAACGAACTCAGGCTATTCATAAAGCAACAGTTTCCAGCAATAAGGACAGCCTCCAAATGAAACAAGAAGGATCCTTACTGCTGCCAGAACACAGACCTTTTTAATGTAGACAAAGTTCTAAGTTACTGTGAGTTAAAAATTCAGAATACAAAATAGTTATCTCTTAAGATCATCCGAAATAAATGTTTGTAGGGAGAATAAGTCTTCTCCATGCCACTTTGCAGAGATGAAAAATAATGTCAGAGCTAGTTTAAGTTCTACTGGCAACAAAACTACAAAAAGACTCATTTTCACTCTTGCTTGTTTCTTCCTTACAATCCCTACGTTATTGCAATGCCACCACACATACCTTGATTTACACCAGTTCTCACCCCCACCCCCTCAACAATTTCCCCCACTGGCTTCCATCAACTTATAATTGTGATTTGAAAGAGGCAGTCATAACTGTGAGAACAATCATTTTGTGGTACAAAGAACAAGTAACTTGAGCTCACCGGAGTTCATCATTCCCCCTACTTTTAATGATCTGTACCACCCCCTACTTCTCAAAAGTATGTGTTGCGTTTGTCAAAGGAATAAAGAGACCCTTAAGTTCCAACATATAGTTTGAAGTTCCTAGTCTAAAGTACTGTTTCTGATTAAGGGGAAAAAAGGAAAGGCAGCGGGGGGTGGGGGGAAGAAAAGAGTGTCAATGAAGAACTCACTGCTGGTTTATTTGTTCCTACAATGTTGGCTCTCCAGTATGATTGCAAGACTTCAGGTCTCTACAAACTTCAAACTTTCAGCAGCACATAAGGCTTTCAGTCCAATTAGCTCCCACCACACTGAGTATTTCAGTTTCATATTCTGTTGATTTAAGTATAGATGCACTTATTTGGTAAAATTAACTTGAGAAAAGCTAGTTTTCAGTCAGTCAATGAGACAGCATCACCAGCAATGACTGAGGTTAAGTGTAGGGGTGAGCACTAGATTGAGCTGTACAGGTGGGCTTTCAAGCTCAGGGACTCCTGAGCAACAGCTCAGAGTTGCATCCAGATCCGGAAGCCTTGGAAAGCCAATCAAGCTGGGGCATGAACAGATGCAGAGCAGCACTGAGAAGGAATTGGGGGTGCTGGGGATGAGAGACTGGACACGACCCAGCCGTGAGCATCCACAGCCCAAAGAGCCAAATCTGTCCTGGGCTGCATCCAAAGCAGCATGGGCAGCAGGGCAGGGAGGGGATTCTGCCCCTCTGCTCTGCTCTGGTGAGACCCCACCTGGAACCCTGCACCCAGCTCTGGGGTCCCAGCACAGGAAGGACAGGGACCTGTTGGTAGGAAGTCCTGAAGCAGGCCATCAAGATGATCAGATAGATGGAGCAGCTGTCCTACAAGGAAAGGCTGAGAGAACTGGATTGTTCAGCCAGAGAGGAGAAGGCTTTGGGGTGACCTAAGAGCAGCCTTCCAATACCTGAAGGGAGCCTCCAGGAAAGAGATTTTTTTACAAGAGCATGTACTGACAGGACAGGGGGGAATGGCTTCAGAGTGAAAGACAGGAGGTTTAAATTAGATATTACAAGGAAATTCTTTGCTGTGAGGGTGGTGAGGCACTGGAACAAGCTACCCAAAGAAGCTGTGGATGCCCCATCCCTAGCTGTATTCAAGATCAGTTTGGATGGAGCTCTGAGCAATCGGGTCGAGAGGGAGGTGTCCCTGTCCACAGCAGAGAAGTTTGAACAAAATGATCTTTAAGGTCCCTTCCAACCCATACATCCTATGATTCTATGAATTTCAATAAAAGCAGTTTTCTCTAGGCTCTTCAGAGCAATTATAGAACAAACCACTATTTATAGTGTTTCTTCAGTTAGCAATGAAATTGTGTTACATATCACAATAGATAAGATTGTTTTTAACACAGAATAACCTGGGTTTTTTTTCTCTTGTACTGCATACAAGGCTTTCACATACTAGCTAAACTTCCTGTCTAATACAGCAAGCTTGTATATTAAAAAGGGAGGTGTAAGGAATACAAAACTTCTTCAAGACAGAGCTTCCAAATAAGACTTTTGTAAGCTAAAAGACAAAGGCAGCTTCTGCCTGGCTTCTAACCTACTGCAGTCAAACTGCCCTGAGAAGGTTTTCCTCCACATTTCCTTTAAACATGACAGCAAACCTAGCCTAGGAAATCAGAGACATTTCAAATATCATTAAACATCTTTAGTAGCACTGACAAAAAGAGACCAGAGCTCAGATTAATAAACTCTCAGGAATGCTGACAGTCGTAAATCAACTGCATCTCCAAACACTACTATCAAAACAAGCTTCCACTTAGTAACTACTAAGTTACTACACACGTGCCAAACAACAATAGCTCCAAAGGAAAAAAGTAGAGAAAATATTTCTTTTATAAATACAAGATGTCCTTAGGCTTTCTTGTAAGTTGGTATCATAACTTAAAACAGTAGTTGTAAAGTGAAACGCCATCAACATGCATGCTTTTCAAAACATCATGTACACATCCACTTGGCAGCTTAGAGCTTAGCAGCTCCATTTAAGAGTTTCAATGGAAATGCTTCAACTTCTTCTCACAGCGCTGCCCAGAGAGTTCAGGAATTTAATCCAGAATTATTTCAGTCCTGGGAGTTCATTACACGACAAAAGTTTAAAAGGCCACACCACGTAGATTAAATGGCCATATGGGAAAAAAAAAAAAAACGAAAGCTATTAAAGCAAGTGTAGAATCGTTCTTGATGAGAAAACTTACCTGTATCTCAAATATAAAGTTTTGAGATGACCTCCTCTAAATCATAAGCAGACAGGAGATGTAAGAGCAGGACAGCTGCAGTGACTGAAAGCTGTGCTTTACAGTCTCTTAGTAGCAAAAATCTTTCATATGATAGTAATTAATTTCTATCATTCTTGGCATTAGTATTAGGCTAGGATAATTAAAAACTCTTAAGTCGACTTTATTACAACATTTACAAGTGTTCGGTCTTGATTTTCCATGGTGACAGCAGAGTAACAAGATCAAAACAGCCAGATCAGCCCACAGAAAGAAATCCAATAGATTTTCCTCAAAAAGTGGTTTATGAAATGTTTTATTTCCAAGTTTTCTGTCACAGTACACCTATGCATCTCTAGAAAGTTGCCCGACCCTCTTCGAATGCATCCTATGTGTTTTCACCAAGTACCTTTGGTTCTGCACAAGCTTCTGTGTTCCCTTAAACACATTATAAAATGTCTACAAGTATAGCTTCAAAAGAAATAGTAAAGCTACTGAAAGGGTACAAAGTTTCTGTTTCTATTCACCTTGTTATCAAAGAATTTTTATGAATTGCAGAGCACCTTTATGAGATACATGATAAGTACCACAGTTGAGATTCTCATCTGATTTGCCCCTAAAAGAAGGAACACAAAAATTCACAAGTATCCCACCCAAAAATAACCAATAATAAATTTTAAACAGTGCACTATCTAGTACTAAAAAGACCCATTACAACATATCTAACATATGCTAACTTATTCATTCTGTATAAACAAAATCAATCTAGAATGGCAGACACATACATGGGATGCTCCTTGAAGGCTCATCCCAATTTTTTTTTTTTTTTTAATTCAAAGCTTTTCATCCACAAACTTAATTCTTTTGTGAAACTCTGGAAGAAAATATGCAGCACTGTTTCGAAAAATACCAGAGAAAATATTTTCACAACATTCCAGAGCATCTAGGGGTAATAAACCAGAATTTCGAGAACTGGTTTCTCAGAGGCATTCATTTCATACAGAAAGCAGGAAGGGTCTAAACTGATTTGACAGAAAGTCGGCACAAACAGTTTTGTGACCAAAAAAAAAAAANGTCTTGTCTTTTTTTGACAAAAAAAAAAAAAAAAAAAAAAAAAGGAAAAATGCAAATACATGAAGTAGCAAAAGAACATCCAAGCATTCGATAACCCACAGTAATCAAACCTCCTTTAAGTCTTATTAACTTTGGGACACATGAAACTTTCCACAGAGAACACTTTTAGCACTTTTTGGGCTAGAAGTGACCAACTTAAAAGGCCAAATGTGACAACATCACAACTTACTAGAACTCAGTGGTTTAGAAAACTTTCTTAATTCCTTAATACCAAATACATATATGTGTATATATATGTGTGTGCACATATACATATATTTGTTCTTAGACTTTAAAACAATTCAAGCCTTTATACCTAACCTATGAGTATCAATTCATTTCCTATTTCTCACGACTTCATACCCCAGATACACAGCCCTGGAGCCACATACCTGCACGGCTGAAGTCGCACACCCAAGGGACGTGTCCCCTCTATCTCCAGCTTACTGGAAACGCCATCTTCACCCCTCCACCCAAAGAGACCCTTTTTCCTCAAGCCGTGGAGTTCCGTCCCCTGCCCAGGCCCCTCCACAGAACCCACAACTCCTCCCGAGGGTAGGAACGGGTGGGGCGGGGAGTGTCGGGGCTTCCTTGTCCCCAGCAGCCAAGAGCCACCTTCCCCCGCGGTGGGCACACGCTGCAGGACAGACACAGACGCTCCCCCGGCCCACGGGGACTCCCTGACAGTTTCGGGAGAGGAATCCCACAGAACCCCGACCCCGCCTGTGACCACGCCATGGCCGCCCCGAAAGTTCAAGCGCGGCCCCCCAAAGCCCCCGGCCCGCTCCTCCGCAGCCCCCCAACCCGTGGGGGTGAAGACCTTCGCCCCGCATCCCACACCCCCTCCTCTCATNGCCGCGCTCGCGGCGCATGCGCGCGGGGCGCTCACCCGGGCACGGCGCCGGCCGCCCCCTCCTTCCCTCCCCCGGGCAGCGGGGCCGGCGAAAGGGGGTCCCGGAGCCCCCGCCAGGCCTGGGCCCAAGCCATGTCCCGGTCACAGAACCGCAGAGTATGCTGACTTGGAAGGGACTCATCAGGATCGTAGGGTCCAACTCTTATCCCTGCACAGGACACCTCTGAGAATCGCACCATGTGCCTGAGAGCATTGTCCAAACGTGTCCTGAGCTCTGTCAGGCTGGTGCTGTGAACACTGCCCTGGGGAGCCTGTTCCAGTGCCCAGCCACCCTCTGGGTGAAGAACCGTTTACTGATACCCAACCTAAAGCACCTCCTACACAACTTCAGGCCGTTCCCTCGGGTCTTGTCACTGGTCACCAGAGAGCAGAGACCAGTGCCTGCATGTCTGCCTCCCCTTGTGAGGATGCTGAAAACTCCAATACCCTCTCAGTCTCCTCCAGGCTGAACAGACCAGTTGACCTCAGCCATTCCTTAAATGGCTTCTCCTCTATGCCCTTTACTGCCTTCTTTTCCCTCCTTTGGACGTTAATGGCTTAATATCTCTTGCACTGAGGTGCCTGGAACTGTGCATAGCACGCACAGTGAGGCCACACCAGCACAGAATAGAGGTAAGAGTACAGGCTGGGAGCACAGCCTTGAAAAATCCATGCAACCTTTGAGCAGGAAGGTGAGATCAGCAAAGGAGGTTGGCTTTTAGGCAGGATGTGCCTCGGCATTGCTCCAAGCTGCCTCTTCTCTCTGAAAGGTTTTCTTCAAAAGCACACAGGTGTCTTTTCAGCTGATGAGAGTGGAAACTCAAGTAGGAGCTGGGTGGAAGGAGAAACTTGAATAGGAATGCTGGTCGCAAGACACACTGGTATCTTGAGCCACTGTGGATGGCTCGAAACATTCGCAACTGATGAAATGACAAGATCATGTCTTCCTGAAGGTGTGAGGTCATAGGTCAAAGAGCATGCATAAAGCTTGGGAAGCCCGTGCCAAGTTCAAGTTTGCACCAGACAGCTGAATGCTTTACTTGTAAAGACAAGTACTTAAAAATTCACCTGTCCAAAGACCAATGACACAAAAGCAACCTTTATGTTCCCAAATATGCATATATTTTGAATGTAATCCTTTAAAATATCTGCATATTTTCCTCTTTCTTTCTTCCTTTCCAACAAACAAGCCATGAGACAGTCTTCCATCTTGTCTGAAAATGGCATTGGAAATGGGCTATCTGATATGGCACAAGCCCTCCATGTTCAACAAACTACTGAGCTTTTATTGCATGCCAAGACAGGGGCTGTGCTTGGCTCTGGGAGCTATGTTTTCCAGATGCTAAGTCTGAGTTAATGGAAAATATGTCAGCATTTTAGATTTGCTTTGTTTCAGTTCAAGGGTTATGTAGTTACATGAGTGCATCTTGTCTTGTCTGAAACATAAATTCTGTTTCCAGTTTAACAACAAAATACTTTGTATGGGCCTTTGTTTTGTGTTGTGGAAAGTAATGGGGCTTCCTATCTGACCCCTGGGACTGGGGTTCAAGTAGCCAGAAGCAAAAATAACAAACTATAAGGAAGTGCATGAAATTATAAACTGTATGCCTGCTTTTCTTGTGTGGTTGGTTGGTTGGTTGGTTGGTTGGTTGGCTGGTTGGTTTTTTTCCTAGTGTTTCCAGACCAGACACTGCAGATTGGGAAAACCATTAAGGGCATGGTCTATAGGTGTTAACTTTCTCTTACTATAATATTGTTTTCAGAAGATGGCACTTTAAGCGCTATGATATGGCCATGCCTACTCAAACAATCTGCTGTAATATACCCACCACGACAAGATTTGTGACCCTCAGAGAGCGCAGGCAGTGGTTTGCTCTTTTCTCAACCTCTCAACCTGTTTCCTTTGGCAACACCATTAAAGTGTATGTTAGCCATAAGTGATGTTTCTGAAATATAAGCTTAGCCAGTGACTACAGTATCTAATACCACAACTGTGTACTAGAGTGCCTTTTCTGAACTGCAACACTGGATATTAGAAGAGAAGTGAAACTTTTTGTTTGCATTCCAATCAGTAAGCTGTGGTCAAACTACAGAAGTCCAGAGAGTGACTTGGGGAGAACTAGAAACTGCATTTAAAGGAATCTTGAAGTTAGCTTTACATAGATTGCTCTTCACAGTTTTCACCCAAATAAGAGCAGGACATGAACACAGGTGAATTGAATATCTCTACCTTCCAGAAACATGTATTTCCTAGCTAAAACATTTAATGGAACAGAATGTATCTGAGACTTCTTGACAAGAAAAAAAAAACCAAACATCTCAGGTAAAAGATATTTTTTTATCTCCTTTAGGTCTCCTTTCACTGCTGTGAAAAGGAACTGGCCAGCATGAGCATGCTAATAGTAATGGTATAAACAAAGAAATCACTAGAAACCCAACAAAGTGACACATTTTCATAAACAAAGCAGAAAAGTAGCAAATAAAATTAATAAAGCACAAAGTAGGAAAATAAAGGACAAAATCACTCTAATTTAAGACTACGATAAAGTGTTTAGAAACAGCAACATTGAGAACTAATATTTCCAGTAGTTTCTCAGAGCACTAGAGCTACATCGATTCTCTAGGTCTGTGAACTTGACTGTTTGCATCAGCAAGTGCTGAGAGAGCCTTTTGGTGCCACTGCAAGGCTACTCCCCAGCTATTACCTTTTTGAGATCATGATGACCAGGCAAGTCCCCGAGTACCGGAGAATAGTAAATATTTCACCTGTCTTTTAAAAGAGTAAGAAAACTAATGCAGAGAACTACAGCTTCACTTTGGTACGTGAGAAAATCATGGCGAAATCAAAGATCTCAGAGCTGGGCTCAAACACCTTGCAGCCTAAAACCAAAGAACTCAAGCAGTGACCATCTTATTTCTTACACATAGAAGCTGCAGGCACAAATTATTTAAGTACCATGTTCTAATGGGTAAGTCTGTAAGATCTGGGCATTATCAGAACACACACACAGAATGTAGGAGGTTGGAAGGGGTCTTTGGAAATCACTCAGGAAAGTCTCCCTGCCCAAATGAGGATAAGGCAAAGCAGCAGTGTCACTTCTTTAGTTATCACCAGACCAAGCATTGCCATTCTTACACTGTAGATTCTGCATGCTCATCCTAAGGACTGAATGATAACTTCATTCTTTCCCAGGAACCACTGGGAAACAATCTTTTGAATATCAGTTTCACCACAGCTACATTCTGGCTTCAGAGATGTGGTCTATTAATCCTCTGGTTTAAAATTAAAGTCCTAGAGGTCCTTTACACGAGGAACTATGATCTACCACCCGCTACGGACACAGCTGCATAGGTGACAGGCCAACCAACCAGCAAACTGATTCGGCAAGAGACTATTTGGAGGTTCACTGTACCCGAAATTCAGACGTTCTGAAATACGGTTCAGCATTTTGTTATAGATGTACCTGAGCATAAGCATAATCCATAAGTTTTTAATTCCATAACTGTTATGCAACCTCCTGCATCTGTAAAACAGTAGGAAATTCCTGTTTCTTCCAATAACCTTTAATATTTGGGGTTTGGCAAGTTGATATCTTTCTCCCTGTTGTCCTTGCTAAAGAATTGATAAAGCATGCTGTTAGTCTCTAGATGAACAGTTTTATTCCTAAACTGATCTGCATAATTTTTTTTTATTATTTAAGGATGCTATAAAACTCAGAGAGGTTTAAACCCAAGCGATAGATATTTAACTATATCCTCAGTCATTTCAACCCACTTGAGTTCTTCAGTCGTCTCTGTTACTTGGCTTTCAAGCTCCTTCATTTCCTGTGGAAAAAAAGTCCTTCATTTTCTCTCTACTCTCAAAGTCAAATAAATCGGGTTCATTCTCTAGCCAAATCCACTCAACTGTACGAGACAAACTGATTCAGCAATCATTTGTAAAAGAGTGAAAAAGCAAATACCAGCCATTTAAGTATCTCTAGTCTTACAAATATTCCCACTGGTAAGTGAAAGATTAATGCTCTTGCCAGAGCATGTAACTGTTAGCTAGCAATTAGAAACTTCTGGTTATGAAGTCTTCCTCACCTAAGACATCTTAATACTTTAGAGATGAGCATTAGATAGAAAAGTGGAAATAGTGAGGGATTTAGTGACTCAAAAATAAGAATCTTTTACCACTAATTACTTACATAAATACAGCTTAAATCCCTTCAACGATCTGGGTTTTAAACACAAAAGCTTTAGCAATATCCTTACTTTTAAATGATGAAATTTATACTGAGGGCAGGGGGCAGCAGGGAGAAGCAAAACAGAAACTCTGCTCATTTCCCAGGAGTTCTGCAGCTTGGATATTCCATCCTCAGAACCCAGAGCCTGCGTCAGTAAGAGGAAAGTTATCAGCAGCCTACTGCATTGTGCAAGGCAGTGTGTTGTCCCTGTGACTGTCAGCTATAGTTACTGCATTAAAACTGAGGAAGTTACCTTCGTGACTGGTGCTTACCTTTCTGACTTCTTCCTGACCACCAATTATAATTTGGCACTGATATACCAGACTGAACACTGATGAGAACACTGGTCAGATTTTTTATTGACTACACATGTAGAAACCACAAACATCAACACCTAAATTCCAGCAGTTCAGTTTCAGATATATTTCTGGGCAACCTGTACAAAATCAAAAGCAGAGATGGTAAACCTGAAGTAAAGTCTGCAAAGAGGAGCAGGCTACAGGAGAAAGGGACGTTTAGAAAAAGGGGTAAAAATAACTTCTTCTTGGGTATCCAGCATGTGCTTAGTTACCACTTAGACACACACAAGTCCATGGGACCAGATGGGATCCACCCAAGGGTACTGAGGTAGCTGGCGGAGTCACTGAGTCATTTTCAATCAATTAGCAGCAGTCCTGACTAAACAGGGAGGTCCCAGGTGACCAGAAGTTATCAGTGTGACACTCATCTACAAGAAGGGCTGGAGAGACAATCCAGGGAGCTTCAGGCCTGTCAGTCTGACAGTGGTGCCAGGGAAGGACACTGAGCAGATTGTGTTGAGTGCCATTATGCAGCACATACAGGACAACCAGGGCATCAGACCCAGCCAGCAAAGGTTTAGGAAAGGCAGGTCCTGCTTGACCAACCTGATCTCCTTCTACAACAGGATGACTCACTGAGTGGATGAGGGAAAGGCTGTGGGTGCTGTCTCTGTGAACTTTGGCAAAGCCTTGGACACTGTCTCCCACAACTTTCTCCTGGAGAAACTGGCTGTTCATGATTTGGATGGGTGAACTCTTGGCTGGGTAAATATCTGGCTGAACAGCTGGACCAAGAGGATAGTGGTGAATAGAGTTACATCCAGCTGGCAGCTGGTTGCAAGCACTTTTGCCTAGGGCTCAGTATTGGGGCCAGTCTTGTTAAACATCTTTATCGATGATTTGGACAAGGGAACAAGTGCCCCCTCAGTCAGTCTGCAGATGACACCAATTTGGGCAGGAGTGTTGATCTGCTGCAGGGCAGGAAAGCTCTGCTGAAGGATCTGGACAGGCTGGATCAATGGGCTGAGGCCAATTGTATAAGGTTGAACAAGGTGAAGTGCCGGGTCCTGTCCTTGGGTCACAACAACCCCATGCAGTACTACAGGCTTGAGGAAGAGTGGCTGGAAAATGCCTAATGAAAAAGGACCTGGGAGTGTTGGTTGACAGCAGCTGAACATGAACAAGGAGTGTGCCCAGGTGGCCAAGAAAACCAATGGCATCCTGGCTGATCTTGATGTATATCACCTATTGTCTTTTGTGCTGAAGTGCAAATACTTCTTTTCATGGGAAGACACATACAGCCCATGCTGTGATCTTCAGCATGGCGTGGGGATTCCTGAGGCTCTTTTCTCCTTTTTAAAGCCTTCCTGAGCATCCTTGGACTTTTCCCCCTAAGCTTTCCAATTCTCTGAAAGGCTTCACTATAGCAATTTTCGCAGTGGTATTGCAAGAAATTTATGGATTGTCTTGGAAGTAGATGTACATCCAGTACATCTGTGGATAGTGACTCCAGTATGCTGTGGATAAACGTGGTCACCTGGTAATTCATCCATATGGAATTGGACATGTAGTTAGGAAAGTCCACCACAGTTTTTATAAATTTACAATCAGCTTTCTTGTGCCGGGAAAAATAGGGGGATATCCTGATGATGTGCTAAAGTTTGTCAGATCAGTGACAACAGCAGATGTACTGCAGTGCAAATGTTTCCAGAGGCTGCTGCAGCTTTTAAGGTGAAGTATGCTGTTAATTTAGGAGTCAGGAGAGAGACACAGGGAGCCAAAAACTCAAAAATAATTGTTTACTGCTACAAGACCTCAGGAATTCATATGTTCACCTTCTGATCATATCCATTTAGAAGACTAGTATATTCTTACTGCACCAGCCACAGCCAGAAACAGCCACCCCACTCTGAAGAAATAGTTACAGTCCATTATGAAAATGTTATCTTATGATAAGGTGCATCAGATGGCTGGACTTGATTATGGCAAGTATAGGCTGCACCTGCAGGCACAGGGGGAAACCATGTCCTGAGCAGTTTTAGATGGGACTGGATCAGACTTTCCATTGTGACTGTGTTCAAAGAGCTACAGGGGTTCTGCATGAGAACTCCTGTGCTAAGTGGCACAAACCATCCCATGAAATATCTGGCTCTGCATCACCTAGGTGTTTCTCAAAGCAGGAACTAATAAAACCATCACCTAATTACCATAAAGCTCCACAGAAGCATGTGAGCCATTCAACTTGAGGCAGAGACTGCCAGGATGGGAAAAGATTCAAATGTTTATATTTATGAAGGGTAAACAGGATGTCTAGAGCTGTTTGATTAAACCAGTTTGCTAGTGACCTGGACCTATGAAAAGCTGTACCCACACCAAGGAACTACCTTTTATAATTTAACATTTGTTTGGATAATGTGACCCAGTAAAAAATATCCGCCTTTGCAAGTCACTTGGCAAGGCAAGGCACTTCACTTTACTGTAAATCAATTTTTTCTGGTTGATCTTTGTGATCCTGTCTCACAGAGGAACAAGTTTCCTGCTTCTGTGATGTATACTTGGAAAAATTTATACCAAGAAGGAGGAACAGATAGAACCTAGGACAAAGAGAAATGTTTAATGGTGAGTGAAAGTCCCCAAAGTAACTATTTATTTTGGATGAGATACTGATATACTTTTGTGGGATTATTGTCCAAAGACAGACATCTCAAACTGAAGGCAAATTTCTTGTAAATATTGACACTGGAAGTGTACAGACTGTATTCCTTTTTATAATCACAGAACCTACTCATAAATCTTTACCTGGTTTCTCCACTTCACCATCATCTGATACTGCATAGTATTTTTCCTTTTTCTCTAAGAGGAACAATATCTGAAAACACAGGGACAAGTGAGAGGAAAAGGTTCAATCATCCCATGAACTATGTGCAGCAATAGGTCCTGCAGAATTTTACCCTTCCCTGAACCCTCTGGCCTCTGGGGATTTGGCAGAGAATGAAGGGAGCAAGAGAAAGTCTTCACCTCAGCAGGGAGAAATCTGTGCTTTTTTTTTTTTTTTTTTGCAAAGACAACACAGCCATCATGCTTGAGAACTTGCATTTAAGGTTCTCTGGTTGCCAAGTCAAGTAGAGCCCTACTGCCATGTACCAAACAAGGAAAGGACTGTTTCTCCCAAGCAAAGAAACAGCAAAGCAGCAGCTGAGGCACACTCAAACTGAAATCTCAGTGTTTACATGGATCTCCTCTATCATCCTGGCTCTACTACTTCTGTGCCTCTACCTCTCAGTTAGATGAGGAGGAGGAAGAATGAGTTATCTTACATTCATCCTGTCTGATTAAAGGTTTCCAAGGTTTTCTAGGTCAATGTAAGGGAAAAGGCTGTCTGTTGTTGCAGAACACTACCCTGAAATTGTTTGCATATCACCACAAGGACATGTAATTAAAAACTTCTGAAAGAGGGAGATAGAGAGATTCTGGATTCTTAGGTCTAACAGTTTAAGGGACAAAAATGTTGCCTCCACCTTGAACTGTACCGGTCAAATCAGCATCACTCATTCAGCCTTCCATTTTTGTCCTAGGTGACATTTTGAGAGTATTTCAATTTTAAGGACTCACTGAGATTAAAAAAATATGGGCCAGGGATTGAGATCATCCTTGGAATTTTGCAGGGTTGGTGGGCAGGTAAAGAAGAATTGTGATGCCAGCACTACCTTCAAAACATTTCAATTAACAATTGCCCCTTCCAAGAGGAAGAATGGTTCACCAGAGCATCAGAAATTATTTATTTTCCTGAGCTCAGGCAAGAGGTAAAAATTACACCAGCTTTAACATTTCACAGACAAAAAGTGTCTCCCACTTTACTTGCAAGTCAGAACATGGTACATTCTATGAAGGATGAGGGGGAAACAGCTGACTATCACAAAGAAATATTATAAATGTACTATCCCATCCATCACTTAATCCATCAAGAAAATGAAACAAAAGTGAAGCAAGAAAAGAAAATAAAAGATGCTATTGAAAGTATTAAATATCATTTAGTTATGGTAGTCTGATTTTCAGTTCAGTACCATTTTACCTCCTATTTATATCTGCCCAACTCTTTATTTAACAGTATTATTTCAAACATTTAGATACACACCAAAGCTGTCCATGGAGACAAATGTCCTAGATTTGGCTGGGATAGAGTTAATTTCTTCATAGGTCTGGCTCAAGGTTATGTATAAGTATACAAAACTTCTAAAAAATTGTCGTTCTCCTGACAAAGTTGTTTAATTGTACTAAACCTCAGTACCTACTCACTGGCAGTGGGGACAATACAAGTTGCCCACTTTCTGAGCAGCTTCCTAGTTTCTGTCAGTGCAGTTAGTAACTGGTGACCAGAAGCAAATAGCCATGTCTGTTGGCCATCCCTGGCAAGGAGGAAATCACCTCTGCTGCAGAAGCAGGGATGGCAGCTGGAAGGCAGTGGTGGCCACTATTTCATCTGCAGGTATTCACAGTCTCAATATTTGCCACCCTCTTGCAGACTTTTGCCCTAGGCAGAAGCATTTTATATTTAACTTGTTAAATAGTTGCACAGTTTCTGTCTGCACTGCTGGGAAAAATGAGGTCCCACACACAAGCCATGGGCAGGTTTCCTACAATCCACTCCCTGAACTCAAACAGAAGTTACTATAAATCAGGCCAAGCATCCTGTTAAGTAATGCATACCTCAAAATCAATAGCACGCTTATTCTTCCTCAAGAAACTTTTTTCAAATACTTCTCCTTTCTTCCTGTCTCTTCCCTATTTTCTCATGCTTCATTTCTGCTTTGGAGGAGGTTTGCACACCACTCTGTTTTCATCAGAACATGAAAAGAAGGAAAACCCATGGTTTTTTAATATATTGGTTGCAGCAAGATCTTCAGGAAGTTCTGCTTGCCCCTGCACCAACATGTACAATTTACAACAGCTCCTCAAGGATGCTTCAGCTTCAGCCTCAGAAGCAATTGTGCTTCAAGAGTCAGCACTTCCTGGTCTTTCTGAATGGGAGCACAGTTTTCAGTGGACATGTTTGGTCACAGGTCAGTGACCACAGGACAGTGTCCCCACAGGACAAGGAGGAAAATTAAAATCATTTGCAAAGGCCTCAGCTCTGAGTGAGACTCTGGATAATGTAAAAGAAAAACCAATGCTTTCCTAAGTGGTACAGAAGCACAGGGCTGATCATCCAGAGGTGTACATGCTAACCTTCAAGCTACTGACGAAATTTAGCCAGAACTGTTACACTGTGCTACACCACAGGCAATCTGGACAAGCTGCCACAACCACAAGGCTTACTGATATTTTATTACTGGCTGTGGAGACAAGCATTAGTGCTTCCACTGACAGCTGTGAGGATTTCTGAGTGAAAATAATGAACCTTAAGTCCACAAAGGGACATGCAGAGCAATGGGTAGCAGAAGTTGTGTTTGGGCCATAATGGTTCCTACCTGCTGTTCCCTCCTCCATGGAGGAGGGCACCTGCTGTTCCCTCCTCCTGTATGGGATTCCTCCTATGAGATCAATGTGGGCCTTCCCCACAAAGTAAAGTTCTTCAGGAACAGACTGTTCCAGTGTGTGTCTCCCATGAGCCACACCTTCTCTACCATGGGCTTCTCCATGGGCTTCAGTGGAATCTCTGCCCCAGCATCCGGAGCACTTCCTCCTCCTCCTTCTTCAGTGATCTTGGTGTCTGCAGGGCTGTTGCACATCTCTTTTTTAGTTACCTTCTTTGCCTTTGTGGCATTTTTGCCCTTTCTTAAGGTGCCACCATCCTGGCTGAAGGGCTCAGGTGTGCCCTGTGGTGTGTCTGGCATGGAGCAACCCTGGCCTCCCCTCACAAAGGGCTCCCTGCAGCGCCTGCACTGAAACCTTGTCACAGAAACCTTTTTCACAAGCAAAAAGCTCTACAGATTGGGTCTGGGTTTCTCTGTTGGGTCTCGTTGCTGACTAGAAAGAAGGGAGGAAAACTGGAGAGAGGTCAGGAGTACATTGGAGCCTCAGCCACTGATGGGAAACAAGACGGAAGGGAGTGGACAAAACCACACAGGACTAAGGAGGAAGGAGAAAATTATAAGGATTGCGAGGAAGCAGAGCAATGAAGGAGTGTCAGATTAATGGCTACAGAGAGTGAGGAGAAATGGCCAAGGAGCCAAGCAATGGGCTGTGTGAGAGCAGTGAAAGGAGCTTGGAAGATACACACCCTGAGATCTGCTGAGCAAACAAAGCAGGGAAAAATTAAGCACAAATTAATAATGAGGGAGGGAAGAATACTGCAGAGAAGGGGGGGGAAGTTAATATAAACTCTGAAATCAGTCTGTAGGATGGGAGAAAGAGGATGAAAAGTGGAGGAAAGAGCATATGAAGTTTGGATTTGTATTTTTCTTAAGTTTTACAGAAAATGTGATAACTGTATGTAAAAGCCAGTTCCCCATTTTTCACTTTCAGATATCCATTCTGCAAACGCACTTCTCTTTTGCATGCAACTTGAAAGCATTGGTAGGCAAAATGAAATGGGTGTCCCCCCTTCTGTTTGGTGTGTGGCCTGTGACTGAGCCCAAGAAGTTATGTGGCAGTGTGTCAAGGTTATGTGCAATGACCTAAAGCCACCTGTCTTGTTAGATTTATTGTATTTTCAAATTTACACTAGTGCATTCCTCTTTTACTTTCAAAACAGGGTGTGCTGAACTATGGTATGGTTGAAGTTCTGAATTTACATCAGGTTTTGAAGACATTTAGAATGCAGGCTTTCTTCTAAAATACAGCCACTATAAAGCCCAGGAATTTCTGGGTTGGGTTTTTTTGTATTTCTTTTAAATAACTTTGGTTAAGGAATTGATGATTTGGGGCACTTAGTCTTTGACCAGCAAAGTGTACCAAAGCCTGCAACACTTTCAGGCTTAAGACTAAGATAACTTTTTACAGTAGTTTATACTGGAGAATCCTGATTTAAATGAAGTCTACTAACTGCCTCCTCTTAATCCTCTTTACATCTACCCTATCTGTCCCATTCTATAACCGCACACCTGGACTGTTCTTCTACACAACTGTAGGAGATCTAGGTCCATCAAAACCACACAAATAAATCAACTTTCTGAGTGGAAAAAAGGCAAGCATTTCAGCAGGAGATCTGTAACTGCATATCTAAAACTCCTTCTGTATTGGCCACGAAGGAGCTTCCCACAATGATGCACTCACTGAGCCTGAAGAGGGAAGTGAAGGCCTGGCTCCTGCACCCCTTCTTCTTCCCCGGTTTCATAGGGACTGCAGCGCTTTCCATCAAGAGGGCTACAGTGATGTAGTGTCTCTTGACCCAGCCTCCTGCTATCATAAACCTCGTGACAACTAGAGACTGAGGTCACCACTTTATTGCTGAATGTCTTGGAGACTGGCAAAGGAAAGCAGAGATTTGGAGGAGGCAGACATGAGCCATTTTTCTTAGGAAAGCAAAGATCAAAATGAGAAGGCTACAGCTTATTGTAAGACATACTATTATTTCAATCAGGTGTTCCTATAAAGGAGCAAATCTGAATCATGGTTTTGTGGCACACATAGCAGTCATCCACTGATTAACACTATCTGCCTGGATTAATGAGTCAGCCAAATCACCCACACATATGAAAGCTACAGATAAAATTTATAAGTGCTGTCATTTTCCTTGAGGAAAAGGCAGTTCTGATTAATGAATCTTAGTTTGCTAAGGTTCCCAGTCATGGACAGCAACACATTTATCCCTTCTATGAACTCTGAAGATTATGTTACTCACCAGTGATGAATGATTTGGGGTATTTCAAATTGGTGCAGTATAAGAAGCATTGCTTATAGTCAGATGCTCTGGAAGTCAGGCATCTGGTTTTGGTTTCTTAAACCAATACCTTCAGTCCCTTTTGAAATATATTGGTTTTGAATTATATTGGATTTTTTTTTTTTTTAATAAGAAGCCAAATTAAGCTAGAACCTTGCTTCCATTCTGAAATCCCTTTTAGGTTCCTGTAAGTTTTTGGCTTGAATGAAAGTGTGTCATGTTTCTCTGAGAACAAAAAATAAAACTATAAGCACTTCTGAAGTACTACCCATGGTACTAGCCTGCTTTGAAATCCGGATTTTTTTCTTAATTTTTTTTTTTTCCTTATTTGAACCTCAAATGCTACCTTATTTTGGAGAGCTAGTCCACTGTTAGTCTTACAGTTAACCTGGGAGAAAACTAGGCTGACAGTAAAGGACTTCAGAGAAGGTGAGCAGTTAACAGGGCAAACACCAATTATATGGCTCCTTTAGCCAGCACTCTCTGAAATCAGATCCAGCCACTAATGTCAGCCTAACCAGGTTTGAGGATACAAAGTTTTGTATTTAAATCTACGCCTAAGATATTTAAATTAAATTTCCATTATATGTAAAGAGAGAGTCAAATCTTCACATCTATCTCCAGTCTAATGAAGCGGTCAATCTGCTCAATAGGCTGTGGCATGGACTGAGAACAATGCTGGAGCCATCTGAGCCAGGATTGCAGCTGTTCCATGCTCCTCATTTAGAGATGAACAAATCCCTCAGCAGATTCCTACAGGACGACCTTTCTCTTTGGGATGGGATGGGTGAGAGTAGGAAGGGGCTCCACTGTGGAGCCCAAATCTCTATCAAAGAGAATTCTCTTGAGTGCTGTGAGTTAGAATTTAATCAGTTACTGAAGATAATACTCTAATGATTAATCTACACTGATTTATTTAAAGACCCAGCTTGGCTCATTTAACACTGGGCAATTCAAAGATTTGTTGCATGCTACAGCATACAGTTCCCATATGGGTGCTTTTCGCTTTCTGGAGTTCAGTGTCACCATGACACTTGCATACTGAGCAGCCATCCATGACTTCATTACAACAGCCTCTTCGGTCAACAGTACCAGCTCAATTACTATGTTATCTGAGATAAATATAATGCTCAACTATTGTTCAAAAAAGCATAGAGATTGAAAATCTGTGGGACCTCAGAGACCTACACTTGAGTAAGCAGCCTTAGAAGTAATTCCTCCCCATTAGCCCCATGTCTAACACCAGATGGACACTAAGAACCCTGAAACTCTCCTGAATACAAAATAGTGCATGATTCTCCTTTGAGAAGGAGAAATTACCTCACAAAGATTTTTGGCACTTCCTGATATGGTAGTATGTGTAGCCTTCGAGTGGTGGAGCATGGAGGAGTTACTGTGTCCTGAAAATAGGAGATGTGGAGAAGCAAGCACGCAGGGAAGATTATAGAGGGAAGCCTTATTTTTTAAATAAAATGCAGACTTCCACTTGACATTATATGATTTTTGGGTCTCTGGATTGTAACTCACATTATGTGCAAACAGACATAGTTCGACTTTTTTTCTGACTCTCTTTTGCTCATTAAAAATCTACTTTTCAGCTGCACTTGAGGTCTTCCTAAAAGTGCTAGGAAATCCATTTCCACTGTGGATTTTCTGAGATTCTTCTCTCTCTCTCTCTCTCTGGTCAGAAGAAAACCTCTCAATCTGTGCTTCCTGCCCAGGACAGGACCCAGCCCAATACTGGGATGTCACAGCTCTTCTCCATGTTCTTTTCTACCCACTCACCCATGAGCCTCCAGTGAGTGGGTTTAATCACTGACAGGAATCTTATGCATAGCCACTCTCCCCAGTATGTAATCCCCACAGACAGCACAGCTCCATCTGTGCCACATTTTCAAGCTCGTGGGGGAGGATCTGCAGGCTGCAGGTTTATTTCAGTGGCATAGAAATTCCATAAGCTTTTGCAGCCCTGAGTGGGCAAGAGTTGGAGGGCAGTAAAGCTGCCATCCCACCTTTCTTCCTTTCTCACAAGTCAGCTTTAATATCAAAGAGCAAACTGCAAACGCAGGATGAAACAAGATGCCAGGCTCCTAAAAAGCAATGTCAGTGATTAATAGTGTGATCATGCCAAGACATTTGTGAGTTATCTTACTGCAGTTCGGATTTTAAAAAGAAATTTGAGAAGTGTGTTTGCATGATGAGAATTGCACGAAAGACTCACAGTGACAGGGTATTTCTATGGTGACCAGTGCAGCATCATATTTAGACTACAGTGATAAGAGATGTTAATGGCAGAATCCCGGCTCCTGAAGCAGCAAGACCTTTAGGGGAGCTGAGGACACTTTAAAAGGAGGATGAAGGTGTTTCAAGGTGATAACAAACCAAAAACACAGAAAAAAAGACTGTCCTAGCCATGCAGAAGGTTGGAGCTGAGATATGAGGGCTCTTGGATTCCCAAGTACAGCTCTGAGACTACAGCACTAGTTTCTCAGTATTTCTAGTGCAACAGGCAGAAAACAAACAAAAACAATGGGTGCACTTGTGAAGCTGGATACCAGAGGAATTCAAAGCCTGTATTTTCAGCTTCTGGTAAGGAACACATCACAGCTCAATTGTTTTCAGCTTGCACATTGATGTTTTGTTGCTAAGAAAGCCAGGGCACATCATGGGATACAAGGCTCAGATCCAGGAAATAGAAAATAATCCCAAAGTCCGTATCTAGCTATAAATCACACTCCTTTTTTTTTCTTAAAACAGCTATCTGTAAAGGGAAACACATTATCCCTTAACTCTGTGATAATTTTCCTCTGAAAAACCTTCCTGTTCTGAGCAAGCCAAACTGATAGTATTCCATTTTTGTGACAAACTGAAAGCATATACACATGTTAGACTTCAGGTCTATCCTGTTCCTCACTGAGGTGGTTTTTGTCTTACTTTGTTTTGTTTTCTCAAGTTATATGTTCGTAAGCATCGTCTTCTGCTACTTTCCTCCCTGGATTAGGCCATTACACTTTTCTTATACCTGCTTGCACCTGGTACTGCTACTACAGATTCTACCACCAACTTTCCTTAGCCCTCTCCAGTAGCCATCATCTAGCTTGACTTACGGAAGCTTCTGACCCCCTTTCTTCCTGTAAGGCTTTCTTAAGGCCTTACTTGGAAGAATCCCAGTTTATTTGCCTGGCTGTAGCATGACACATTAAAAGTCTCTTTTTTAAAAACACTTCTGAAATCATGATAAAACAGGCCATAATAGTTTGATGAAGAACATGCAGTATTTCTACTAGAAATACTCTTGGTGGCCTGCCACCAGGGTGGTTGTTACCAAAAATCACAGTTTCAGGGCAAAGAAGCCTCACAACAAATTATCACCTATGGCCTGTATTTGTCCTCCAAAGCAAAGGTTCATCCAAAACACTGAGTACAGCTCCTGGTAGCTCTGCAGTGCTGTCAGACTGCAGAGGACATTTAAGGAAAATGAGCTGAAACAGTGTTCAGGAAGCTGTGACGTATTATTGTAGAATATTTTTTTTTCACAAGGGACCTCTGGAGATCTGTGATCCACCACTTGCCCCATCACACCTTTAAGCTCCATGCTTAAAGGAATGCCAGCTGAAGCAGGGTGCCTCAGGACTTGTTCAATAGAGCAGGGAAGATCCACAGGAGTGGAGATCCTATGGCTTTTCCTTGTCTCTCACCCTCAGTCAAGCATCCAGCTGGGGGAATAAGGGGCCCCTTTGGTCTCTGGCAAGTGTCTTAAGTGCTGTCCCTCTGTACCTCAGAGAAGAGTCTGTCTCTTTCCTTTCCCCACCACAAAGAAGTTGAAGACATCCAACAGAGTCCTCCTCTCCCTTCGTGTCTCCAGGCTGAACAAGTCTTTTCTCCATCCCTTTCCAGATGTACTGTGCTGCAGCACCTTCTCTATCTCTGTGGCATCTACTGGACTGTTTCCATGGAGTCAATGCCTGCCCAGTTCCAAGGAGGCAAAACTGGGCACAAGTCTGCAGATGCATCCAGGCTCACTGGTGCTGATGCAAGGAGAAAGACACCTAAGTCTGGGATGAAGTGGCACAGAAGCAAGTTCTGGCAGTTGAGTCATCTGAAGCAATGGTCTTGTTTCTCTCCTGAACCTGACAGGGGAATTCTTGGGTGAGAAGTTTTTGTGTACAAGATACTGATTTTTCCAGGAGGAGACATCAAAGTGTGAGTGGCACAGAATAAGGTGTATAGAATTGTTCCTTAACACTGTGCCAGCTCTGCAGGGGAACACTTTTTAAAACTGTCCTCAAGGGGGATGCTGGACTAGATGTGTTTCTTCTACTGTGTTATACCTTAAATCCTTGTACCTGATTTTCTTTGGCTTCATAAGAGGTAAAAAGGTGACAGATTTAAGCTTGTAATCTATTTTATGCCATGAGACTCCTTAAATAATTGCATTTATTCATTTTGGTTTTTCATTTCTGGGAGATGCTGATGTGTGAAACAGTGATCCAGAGTCTTGCATAACAAAATGAACACTGTCCCCACTACCTGTTTGCCCAAGGCAGAAGGTTTTTCTTGTCCATGAGAAAACAACTGAAAGGCTCCCTAACCTTTACCTGGGATATCTACACACTCCATACTAATACTTTAACATAGATAAAAGTATTTTAGTTCAAATTTTTGTAGGTACCTTTCAGTAACTGCACAAAAACTTGTCTTTGTACAACGATCTAAATGCTATCCACTTCCATTGAAACAAATTATTTTCAGGACTAAAGAATTAATTTTAAAATTGTCTCTGAAACGTCTTTCTCAAAAAGACATAATTCATTTTAGACACAAAAATCCATAGAAATAATTTTAGATTTTTAAAGTAAACTATTGAATTTGGAGCTTGACTTCAAAGATGATCAGTCATTATTGCATTCTAAGTAGCTTGACTAAGATCTAAATTTGAGAAACTAAAATCAATCATCTTAGCAGAGTAAATCCCATGGTTCAAACTCAGCTCTTCTGTAATTATTTTAGATAGAAAATACTTACAAACAACCCGAGATATGAGAGAAAACAGGAGCAGCTCTTTCCTTGGAGTGGTAAGAGCTTATTGTTGCAAACCCACTGCGTCAGTTCTCGTATGATGGGGAAGTGAGGAACCACATATAATTACTGTCTGCAGTCTTGGAGCCACTAGCTGCCTTTAATTGCAGAGAGTTTGCAGGCTCTGTCTGATATAAACTCTCTCTGCAATCACGTCCAGCTCACTCACATCTCACCTGGGCAACTGGCCCTCAGTGACCTTGCTGGAGCAGGGGGGTGGATTGGACCAGGACCTCCAGAGACCCCTGCCACCCCCAGCTGTTTTGCGGCCCTGTGGTGCTGTGATCTCCACCACAGCAATGAGGAGGTGCTGTCAGCAGCCACACCAAGACAGCCCTCCTCCCTGCGCAGAGCAGTGCCCCAAACCCCAGGCCAGGAGTATCAGCTCCTTGCTCCTGCTCCACGCCAGACCCCAGCAAGACCCCTACCAGCTGCAATGGCAGGGTAAGGGCAAGATGAAGTCCCCTTGCCTGACAGGCCACAGTCACTTGGTAGGAACTCACACTAAGAAGAAAGATGAAGGCGGGAGGTAATGGTGAGGTGCTCACCTCCGCATGGAATGCCGAGCGGTAGAGCAGAGCTGCCCCACCAGGGCTGAATTCCCTGGCCCGACCTGAGAACCAAGGAGACCCCAAAGCTTAGAAGCCCAGAAAACACAGACTCCCAGCTGAGATGGGGAAAAGGTTTCTTTCAGGTGACACAGGCTGCTTCTGCGGAGGCCAGTGCTGGTGCTGAGGGTAGCTTTACATTATTATGCTTGGTGATGATGAGGCAGTTCTTGAGGAACTCCCTGTTTGCTGTCCCTGCCTGTGGGAGGAAGCCCTTTGCAGACACTGAGCCACCTTCTGGCCTCAATGAAATAGCTATGATCAGTACGTGGGACATAGTGGTGAGACAGAGAAAACAGAAGCCCACAGGCTCACAGGCAGCAGGATTCAAGGGTCAGAGCTGCACTGTGCTGGCAGGGTCACAGACAGGAGACACAAGTGCAGCCAGAGTGATAAACATGAGAAACCCTCACAAACACCATAGGTTTTAGGAGACCTGGCTTTTGGAGTCCTGACTTGCCTCTGTAATAACATTTCCACGCTCCAAACATCCTCCCATACCCACCCACAGCAAACTACCAGCAGGAAAAACAGGCTGCACATCAGAGGTAGAACATTTGTTGGGAGGGGAGGAGCTGACATGAGTTTATTTTCCACAACCTTTAAGACATTGCTAATCTGAACAAATACATTCCTTCCCTGAAATTACTTTAAAGAGCAATTTTACAGATTATATGCAGAAATTACCTGGGCATGGCTGATCTAATTTATTATGTTCTTTAATGTTCTTGCAACAAAAACAGTCTTGTCATTCTCTCTGTACAATAAGCCCTGTTCAAAAGGATGCTAAAAAAATAGCCTAACAAGTCATTCTTGCTGGACCTAAATTGAATAAACATAATTCAACTGCTGACTCATTAAATAGGGGCAAGAGACAAGATTCCTGAACACAGAATGATGTAGAGATGTGGGTATGGCAACAATATAGAGTCAAATTTTATGCTAAGCATGAGTCTGAGTAATAATACCCATAAGGGAAAACACACTGGACAATGCAGATATTGCTAAAAATGGGCATTGGGGTTTCCTCACCCTATTGCAGTCCAGATCTCTCTGCAATGACAATTTGTTCTCCTGGTACATTTGACTGCATGTGAATGTAAAATTTTCACCAGAAAGACCTCTTGAAAATGCATAAGTAAAATTCTGGAAGTAAAAGCTTGATGACCAGGAGACAATGATAAAGTTCACATTTTATTTCCCTTAAATGAGTGATTTACCATCTGAGTAGCATTGGGGAAAATGGAAAGCATAGGAATTATCTTTTCTACCGTACTGTATGTTTATTTCAGGCAGGTGTGGGGCTAACCACTAGACATGTTCATGTTTTGCTATTATGGCATTATCTGAAAGAGGAGATTATAAATCACACCGCCATAC
Source organism: Rhipidura dahli (assembly GCA_013399225.1). NCBI lineage: Eukaryota > Metazoa > Chordata > Aves > Passeriformes > Rhipiduridae > Rhipidura > Rhipidura dahli. Next base: position 159,027 of record VXAC01006264.1, read on the forward strand.
CAGATGTGCTATTGCCTGAAAGTTGCTCTTTTCCCAATTTGCTCAGGACAGAGCAGAGTTTTATAATAGGTATTTTCCTACTTAGGCCTGGCCTGTAAATTATCTTGTTAGAAGTCTTTTTTAGGAGGATTCGGTGGAGGTAGGTATTTTGCTGTACAAAAGGATTCATTACTATGACATGTGCTTTTGCTCCTGGTTTTAAATGCAAGCCAGGCTTTCTGCATGCTCTGCAGAGGGAATGCAGCAGCAGATCTGGAAAGCTTTTCTCCCTGTTTCTCAAGCAGTAACCCTGCAGCAGACCAGAGACCTTCGTTAGTTTCCATCTGCCTGTGCAGACTTCTAAGAGACCCAAATTATCTTTTTTATTCCAGCAGAAATTTCACTGAGATTTGACTTTCATTGCAGCCTTTACACTAGCTCAAGAGACATTGTATCTGTGTGGATGAATACATGGAAACTAATCCTGCAAAGAGGGAGGCAGCTTTGCATCAGAACCCTCTATGACTTCATTACAACCAACATGCCTGTGTCAGATGCTTTCATCTTGGAAATTGTGCACATTACACCAAGTATTTTTTTTTTTTTTTTATTTTACACCAGCTGTTTGACATCAGCAACACATGACAAACATGCTAAAATAGTACTTCCTTCTGCACTTGGACTATGGAAAACTCCTACAGTTTCATGCAAATTAGTTTTAGCTTAACAGTTGCCCTCCAATGTGTGTGGTATGGGTTTCATCACGTTAATAATGAGATTAGTTAAATTGTGTTTCTGATGTGCCTTTGAGCTACAGGTCAAAGTGGAATTGGCTGCCAGTACGTGACTGACTCATATTCCACAGCTCTTCAACCATGTTTCCAAAGCAGACCATTTGTGTATTTTACCCTGTGATCCAGAACAATCCACAGCAGGAGGAAGCCTTCAAAACAGAAAGGCAAAGCATTGCCAGTGTCACAGAGCATGAGACGCTTGGGTTTGAGTGGTGCTTGTTGTTAGTTCCACATGCATGTTCTCAGCAAGAGAATGTCCATGCTATTATGATTTATCTTCCTTCCCCCACCAATAGTCTTCATCATAATAAGTGTCTCCATTCACAGTTTCTCTGCTATTGACTTGCAGATAGTTACCCTAGTTTAAACAATGAACACACCTAGCATAGTTACTCTTCAGGGATATAATTCTAAGTCTTTTATTTCCCTAATTAGTTAATATGCTGCCACTTAAAATGGTACTACTTCACCCAGTTAGAACCAGATTAAAGAACAGAACATGAACTATTAATACAGGACCTAAATACATGCTTGAAAAGCTCCCTGAGATCTTCAATTATTATTTTATTGTAAAGTCTTTTATCTAAGTGAACCTAGATGTTGGACCTAAATAAAGAAAATTTACTTATATTTTTTACAATGGAATTAGCATGATAGGTCAACCTTTGAGGCTGCCAACACTGGTGAAAGATAGTCAGAGGTTGAAAAAGAAAATTAGGTAAGTTTGAATGTATAAATGCCTTTGGTTTTAGGAATTATATCCATAAGTCTTATGCAAAATACTTCCCCTTAGGAAAATGAAAATGTGGGAGAAAGGTTGTATAGCTAAAATGCAGAGAGATGCCTTTTTGCTTTCTCAAAGGTGTTTGAGATACTCCAGTATAGAGGGAAGCCTTATTTTTTAAATAAAATGCAGACTGCTAAAGATATAGATCGGCTAGAGGAGAAAACCTGGCCTGTATGGTTTTTTTAAAAAAAAGCTATCAGAAGCTACAGTCTTAGCCCCAGCCCAAGGGGAATTTAGGAATATAAATAAATTGCACCAGTGTCAGAAGTGATGAGTGTAGAGCAGCTGACTGCAAGGAAAGCTTATGAGGCTACTGTAGGGAAGCACAAGAGCCAGGCAGTCTCTCAGTCTCTTGTAGTTTACAGCCCATTGCAGACACCTTCTCTGCCCGAGAAATAGAGGAAGGCATGGAAGAGAAATTTCATTTTAAGACACAGCTTTCTCAACTTTTTTTGTTGGTCCTCTCTATCTAGATTTCAGTTCCAAATCAGAAGCTTACCTTGGCAAATAAAATTTCCTTGTACCCTGTTGACTGTTCAGTAACTAGGCAGACTAAGCAGTTGAGCTCACTGTACTTAGAGACAAAGCAAAGGAGAGCAGTTTGATTTATTGTCAGCATGAAGCTGCTCCTTCCAGTGCAGGAATCTAGTGTCTGAGGAGGCAACAGTAGCTTCTGCTGCAATTCATAGTACTTCTGACACGTGAAAGGTGATGGTACACTTTTGACACAATGGTGTTATTTTCTGAGTGCACAGGTGAAAAGTACGCAACCTCACCTTTACAAAATGAGTGCGTACACTTCCCCACTTAAAAGTATAAGGTCTTCCTGGAAAGTCTTTCAGTCTACAGGGAAGCTCATCTAAAAATGCAATTGAAGGCGTGTTTAATGTGGAACTGAACAGCTGGATTTTAGAGCGTTAATACAGTAAAATAAATTATTTTTGTGTAGTTTTTTCCCATTGCATTAGTGATGTGTCAGCATGAATGAATGCAGCACCAGCCTGAATGGCTGACTGCATTGGCATTGCTATCACAGTTGACCTTTGCTTTACAAGCAACCAGTTCTACACAGGTTACCTTCACTGGCCTCTGTAGTATGTAATTTATCCCATGCTCTTTGTATGAACAACTCGTCTGGGTAACACATTACAGTGTTTTTCTTCAGCACGTGCACAGGCCGCAAGGACTGTCAAATATCAATCTCTTTATTTCTGCTGGAATAAAAAATTGTTTGGGTCTGTTACATAGAAGCTTTGCCATCCATGTAGTCTATGAGTTTTCCAAAGTCAAAAAATTCCAGCTTCCTAGTCTCAAGCCACAGGATGTACCCCATCATTTACACAAAAGCTAATTATTCTCTAAAAGTATTTAAAACTGTCTGTAACAGTTTTGATTTTAAAAATCTGTGCTACTGAGAACATTTAAATGGTGTAATTGCATTTTCAGCTACATTAGCCTGTGTGACAGCACAGGACAGAAAACAAATCAGCCTCTAGTGGATAAAGTTCTGATAGGAGTTCAGCTTTAAAGGATTTCAGTGATTCTGCAGGACCGTAAGGAAAATTTAAAATCATAACAATTTGGATCTGTATTAAATAATTCTGCCTTCAGATCTGTTAATTATGCATGGAAATAAGAACTGGGTATTTACTCATGGTGGGAAGCAACTGTGAAATTCACCATGAAAACACAGAAGAGGTTCTTTGTGAAATACTATCCTAGTCTAACAAATCGGAAGAAAGACGTAAACTATACCCTGCATATTTTCCTAACAACTCTGTGATACTGTGAACCAAGCATCATTAAAACTGAAAAAAGCAGCAAGAAAGTAGGCAAGTTTTTAACCAGATGGCTTTTACTTTCTGGTCTGGTGTAATAAAAATCTAAACAAATTGGTCTTTCCAAAAACCATGCATTTCTCCCCAGTATCCACTCTGCCACATGAATCTTTTCTTTTGGTCTCCCTCTAAGGCCTAGAGTGTCTCCCATGACCCTGGGCTCTTTTTGGTTGAGTGGACAGCAGGTCAAGGGACAGTGTGTGCCTTGGCTGGCTTGGAACAGGAGACAGAGTGCCAACTGCCCAGCTTAACTCTGCTCCTGAGCTTTTGGGAAGCTCATCAGAAGACAGAATACCTGACCATTCTCTGCCTTCCCTTACACACTGTGCTGTGTCTTCTTTCTCGTCTTCCTAGAGAACAATTTTTATGAAATTTATACAACATCAAAGCCATTGGGATTTCCACCCTTCTGTCCAGCATGACTGAAGCTGGTCAACAGATACAAAAAGCTACTCATACAGATGACAGACTTTTCCCTTAGCAAAGGCTTGGGTCTTCTAGTGCAGGACTAAGCGAATTGTCCTTCTTTCACAAATACTTGCTAGCTCTCATTTTCAGTAACACTGACTACATGCAAGACAAACAAAACCACTTTGCCATTTCTCATCCTTCCGGGCTGGTTTAGGACCCAGTTGGTTTGTTTTATGTTTACCAGTCTGCAGCTATTTCAGAAACAGAAGAAGGACTGAGATTACACCCTAACCTGGTTAATTCTGGACTTCTGCGAAGTTTTCACATGCCAATTTCTGCCACCACTGTGTAACAAAAATATAGAATTGCTCTTTTCCAGTTATACAAACTGACAGCAGAAGACCAGGAGTAAAGCAAGCGTGCATGCCTCCATGTGTTGTGGGTGTGTGAACATACTGTGTGTCCTCCTGCAGCAGGGGGATTAAAAAGTCCCCTGCTGGGGACTGGCATGCACAGATAGAGGCAAAACAGAAGAGGAAGGAAATAACCTTGTAGACCTTTGCATTTTGTTGCCTAAATTCCTCTACCAGCCTATATACGCATCACCCAGCCTTAACAGTTGTAGCTGCTCTCTACATCTTCAAATTTGTATAAAGCAGAAGGAATACATTAGTACATTTCACTAATAAAAGGCAAAACTAAAGACTAAGGTTTTTGAGAACTCTGTAGTTATTAGCAATCAAAAATTACAACATCCTCTTTGGTGTTTTGAATTAGGTTTAGGAAGGGAATTCCATTCCAGATAAATGTCCAGCTGAAGGAGCGTGTAACAGAATATGCATCCAATGAGACGGTAAATGGCACTGAAGAGAAAATTAAATTACCACAAAACAGGCCTTCTGAACACTAGAAATTGAACTAAGATGAGCAAAATGCAGGAAATGTGTAGATAAATCAGCCAACCTTTTTTGTTGTCTTGCAGAGAGAAGGAAGGGGAAAGAGGAAGAGGAGAGAGGGAGAAGGAGATAGGAAGGCAGAACAGGGAGCTAACTGTCCACAGATATCACTGACTGTTTTCTGGGACCATTAGGCATCTAATTGTGTTGGTGAATCTTTGCTTCACTTATCAGCTCCCATTTAAAACAGTTCTTTGTGCAGAGAACAATGGATAAATCTGGGACTGTTTTTGAGAAAAAGCCTTTGCTTGCCCGAACCTGGGGGAGAAGGCCCAGCCATTGCTGACCCAGTGAGCCACCTTTGTGCTGATAAAGAAATACAAAAAGGAAAAAAGAACAGAGACAATACTGCCTCAGGCAAGCTAATCGTTAAAATTTCCTTTTACTTCAAAATGCAAATTGGACACCTATTTCGTTTGGATTTTGCATTCACTTATTTTAAATGGAGCATGAAATATGGTCAGATATAATGACTCTGAAATAGTTTTAGCTATGCATGTTTGCAAAGCCATTAAAATTATTATGTCTTTCTACACAGAAAATAAAATAAATAAAACAAAATAGTAAACTAAAATATTATTTCCATTTCTGTCCTTGAAAAATTAATTTTACAAGGCACTAATGAAGCTGTGAGTTCACAAAGGACAGACTTTTATGCAGATAAACTATAATTCCACTTGCTTATCTTATATAAGTGGGAAAAATTGGTATAACTGTAAATGGAAAGAAAGTAGCTCAAGGATGACTAAATATAAAATAAGAACATACTCTGAAATATTAGGAAATTTTTATGTTTTTCATTGCATGATCTCAGGCTTCAGAAAAGACTGACAGTACAAATACAGCAGTAAAGAGTGTGTTTTACTTCCCATTCACAGAGTCCACAAGCAGAACTTCCTATGGCATATGTAATTTATTTTGGCCAAAAAAGACCTGTTGTGAGGTTGGATCTTCCCATGTGCAGGAATGGCTACAAAGACAGATCTGTACTCAGCATTGGGAGAAGGAACATCCACAGAAGGAGGAGTGAAACAAAGTGTAGACAAGTCTTTAAACTTATCCTGGAGAAAATTATTGCGAGATGAGACTGCACAGTGGACTAGTCTTTCCCTGGTGTTTAAAGCAGCAGAGGTGACTTAGCTTCCCATGCTTTTGGCAGCTGCTCACAGTTCCCTTACAGTTGGTTTTCCTGGCTCACAACTGCCAGAGATGGAAATGGGAGGAATCATTCTTCAGACCTGCCTCACTGTGAAGAGTTTCAGCCACGGGACAACTGGTTTGCTACCCACAGTGTTGGGCACACGTTTTGCTGTCTCCTGTAGTATTGTTTGTGATTTGACTGGCCTGTTTTGGTCTGTTTGTTGAAGCAAGCAGCTAATCTATGTCTGGAGGAAAGTGTGTGGTTCAGCAGTCTGCAAACATGCCAGTGCAGTGACTTCTGCATTCCTGTTTCCTCTCCATACCTGCCAGTAATGTGGAACTTGCATATGCAATATTCCCTTGCAGTCTGGGAGATACTTTGCTGCTAGTTTGCTCTGTGCACTCAGTAGTTGCTCTCCCGTTTTAAATCTTTTATTGTTGCTGTTGTTTTTAATGTATGATCTGCTCCAGGAAGGGTCTTAGACTTGTACCATGGCAGTCTTTGACATAAAGACTTTAATAGCTTCTTCCAAGTCACCTTCCAGTGTGCACTGTGGAAACAAGCAGTGTGCTTGCTGGCCTTCAGGTTTGCAGAATGAGTCTTCAGAGCCCTCTCTGCTACAAACCAAACAAACACACACTTTAATTAGCATTAAAACGTCCAGATTAAACAAAATTCAGGATTCCCTGGGAAAACCTTCTTATGCTTCTGAGATCCAGCAAGAAGACAGCAATGGACAGTGGATCCATTTATGTAAGAACAGCACTTTTCACCATATATTTATGTAATGAAAATTAAGACTTGCTAATTTAAACATTCAAACATTAGGAAATGGCAGAATAAAAATTGCTTGAGCAATCCTAGTTCCACCTCCACCCCCAAACACACATTTTGTACTTTATGAGCCTGCATGGCCTTTAATTACACTTTCAGGTACCACGTGGGCTCCTTAGATAGTACAGAATGCACAAAACTAACAAGTTTGCCTATTTCACTCCCCTTTCTTTAATTTTTTTTAAATGTTGCCAAGTTTTAATGATACATGACAGAGGGACAGCATTCTCAACAGCAGCAAAGTCCCTACAGTTTCATGAAAACCTGTTGCTAAACAGACAGAAGAACCTGTTAGCACCGCAGCACAGAAATCCTCCAGGGCCAGCAGCAAGCAGATGATCCATGCAGGACGGTGTTACTAATGCCCCAACCACGATACAAGTGTTGCAACTTACTCAGTGGTAGTCAACCCAAAGGTGCAGCCCTGAGGTATCTGACTTCTTAGTTCTGCAGCTCAGGACGTCTTGTTCCTTACGTCTTTCACTGCACAGCAGGTGAAGGAGATGCTTTTCACTCTGTCACTCTTTCCTTCAGTGATGAGGTCTCTGAAGCTTCAACCAAGTATAAGAACAGGGCATCTCACTTTTCAGGAAGAGAGACAAATCAGCAGACCAGCTTGTGTAAGTAGGGAATTGTGGCAGAACTCCAATGCAAAAGAAGAATACACAGAAGATGGAAGCAGGGATGGGCTACACAGAAGGAATTTAAAAACATTGCCTGGGCATGTAGGGATGGTGTCAGGAAAGTAAAAGCTCAGCTGGAATTTTAACTTGTGTGTCAGTAGTAACAAAAAGAGCTCCAGCTGCTAAATGGTAAGCAGCTGAACAAGGAAAATGGCATTGGGTCACTGATAGGCTGGGTGATGTACTGAAAGTGGACACAGTCAAACCTAAGGAACTCAACACCTTCTTTACACAGCAAGGTCTCCCAGGCCTTCACACTTGGGATTCATGGAGTGCAGAGATGACCATGAGTGGGCGAGTAAGAGAGTGCTGGGGAAAACTTGGCTTATACAACATGGGAACACAAGGGCTGTGTCCAAGGATGCTGAGATGCCAGCACCCAGATCAGTTTTGATCATCTCAGAGGAGCCATGGATACCCCTTCCAACTGCAGAAGTGTTGCATCTGTACTTAAAAAGAACTGAAAGAACCGCCCAAGCAACTGCAGACTGTCCAGTCCCACTTCAGTCCCTGGGAAAAAACCATGAAACAAGTTCCCTTGCATGACATTTCTGAACAAATGAATAGGTAGGCAACTGTGAATAATCAGCACAGGTTCACCAAGGATAAATCATAACTGTGAACGTGCCTGCTTTCCCTTTTTTATAAAAGAACGGGATTTATGGATGGGTGAGAGCAATGGATGTCATTTACCATGAATTGAGCAACATTTTCAATTCTGTCTACCAGTGTTCTTGTATATAAATTAAGACATTATGGTCTGGATGTGAAGCCAACTGATGCAACTTTAAATGAAGTCAGAGGGTTACACTTAAGGAGTTGTACTCTGTCTGAGGGCTGTGTTGTGGCATCTCTCCTAGGACTGATCCAGCACCAGAATCCACTGCCCAAACAGGTTGTGCAATCTCCATTGCTGAGGGTTTTCAAGGCCAGATTGAGTCCTAAGCCAACTGGTCTGACTTCATTGCTGTAGATTCCTAGGGGGCTAAGTGCAAGTGCAGGGATGAGGTTGAGAAGGGGTCATGGACTGTAAGAGGGGATCAAGACCACCAAACATCCCCAAAGCCCTCTCACCCATTTCAAGAAAGGTTGAGAGGAACGGACTGCACAGGATTCCTGATTTGCATAGAAACTGATCTCCAAGACGGGGGAATTTATCTATAAAAGGAACCCCCATAAAGCCCAAGTGTGCAGGCACTCCCAAAACCCTGAACACACCATCAGCTGGATCAGTGCTAGAGCCAGGACTGATGATCTTTTTTTTCCTTTCACTCTCTCTCCTCCTCTTCAGTTCCTCCCTCTGTTCCCTTTCACCCTACCCCATTACCCAAACCCAGTGCCATGTGCTTATACCAATTTATGTGCAAAGAGTAATTTACTAGTAAAACTTTGTAAGCTTTTGTGGACCCTCTGACTTATAATTTCTTTCAACCACAAGCATCTACAAATCTTGGGTATACCCTTCCCTCTTAATGACAGTTTCTGACCTTGCTTTTAACTGGATGATCCTGTAATTACCATCATGGGGGCTGAATACTGGAAAAGTGCTGCTATGAGTGCAGAATTCTCTTCCAAAACTATGGTATTTCACAATCATTTCCAGCCAAGGTACCGAGACTTGAACTACTCCACTGCTGAAAATTTTCTTTCCCATACTTACTGTATCAGTTGCATAGTTGGATCTGCTTATACATCAGAGACTACGGGCATCTCAGTAACCTACAAAACAAGAAACTGTTTTAATGGAGAAGCAGTTATACCAATTTACATGCAAAAAGTCATTTACTAATGTAAACTGGCTTATGCTTCCAGTTCCTAGAACAGTTCCTAGAAACAAGAACAAGGATGAAAATAGGGATAGGATGTGCTTAGGTGTGCAAAAGAGAGGGTGACACTGGGGAGAAAGGAAGGAAGAAGCAGAGCACCAGGAAAGAATGAGAAGTAGCAGGGCTGATGAGGCAATTCTCCTTCAACACTAATCCTATTGCTGTCCTTGCTGTGCTGTCAGTACAAATGGTGCCCCTGTTCATAGAGGATGTGGTATGGAACAGAGGAATGAGGCTGTGAGGCTGCAAAGAGCTGCTCCAAGTACTCTTATCCTCCTGCAGCCCCAGACCAGTCCTCACAGGGTACATACAGCAAGGCAATACATCTAGAAGGATAAGTGGAGAAAAAGATCTATTTTACTCCTAGGTGTGGGAGTAAATTGTTCTGCTCCAAAGAGCAAAGCAGTTCCCTCCTGCTGCACTGTCTTTTTCCCTTTCTGTGGCTCTGTCTGACACTGGATTTCTGATGTCTGCATCCAAGGTGACAGAGCTCTCACAGAAAGCACCTCCCTTACCATCCAGCTCAAATTTGCCCAGGGACCCTTTTTCAAGTAGAAAGCAGCACACCACATTATCCTGACATAAATAATACAGAAAGGGGCTTAATAGGGCAGACTTGATCCTGATCAGTCCGACAAACATGTGCAATTTGAACTTCTAACATATTTAACAAAATAAATCAGTAAAGGAATTTCACATGGGATCTTGGTTTCTGACAGCATTGTTCAGATAACTTTAATGATAACAGAGATTTTAAGCAGAAAAAGTTGTGAGCACAGTGATGATCATGTAGACAGAGCCTTAGTGAAGTTCATTTTCACACAGGGCTTGTCTGCCAGGAGTGACCAGGGTGAGGAGGGAATGATGGCTCTTCTGGTGAGCACTGGCTGCTGTGCCCTTCTGCTGTCCCACACACTTGGGCCTCTTTCTAGCATGTTGATGTACAAGTTTCTCCCCATGTGACAGCACTGCTGGATTGGGAGGGCAGTTCACTTGAGCACACAACCCAGATCACTGCATGTCTTTCCAGAGCAGGGCAGAAGTCACTCTGTGTCAGCCTACAACATACAAACAGCAGTGCACATTTATCAGCAGCTCACACTCCGGGCAAATGAGGTCAGGCATTTGTAGACAGAGGAGCATGTCAATCAATAATATTACCTTCATATTCCCACTTGCTGTTACAAAATGTCAACTGCTCTCACTAAATGTCAACCCCTAATTCCAACTGAGAGAAATGAGACGGTACAATCTATCAGTCAGTAAAGTCTGCTCACTAGCACAAATAACCCATGCTTCTCTCTACCCTGAAACAACAGGCTTGACATGGGATAGAGATGGTTTCTTCTCACCCATTTTCCTCTCCCACTCCCTACTCCTCTCTCACCCCAGAAAATTTCAGCAGAAATTGTTCATGAGAGAATACTGGCACGCAGGATAACCTTCCTTATCCACTCCTCCAAATATGCTCGAAGCATTCGGCATAAAGTCCTTCTAACAGTAAGTGACCCCTGCCTCTTACCGAGAGGGTGTTGTGCTCCTAGCAGGTTGTGGTGAGGAATAGCACAAGGATTTCAAAGGGCTGAGCAAGAGGTGACATGGTGGATGTTAGTATTTTGGGGCCGTTTCTGGAATCCATCAGCCTGTCAGCTCAGTACTGCTGAGGCCAAGCAGTTGATGTGTGATGGGTGTGTGAGGGGGCTTAGATCTCAGAGCTGGGGTAAAGACATCCAGGCGTGACCAATGTTCAACTGACTCCAAGTCAGAGGTTTTGTTTGGAAGCAGGAAAGGCTTTTCCTTTGCACTCCAGGCTTATTCCCTTGGCGAGTTTTTGAGTAGCAGATAACAGCTAGTGTGGGTGTCTCTGCACCGGGGAAAGAAAACACTGCCGTCTGCAGAAAAATCTGTCATACAAATCCATAACCAAACTATATATCCTGTGGCTCATAGGCCCCTGTGGGTCTTAGCATTCTCTCTTTATTCTCCTCTAGTCCTTTTCCTACTCCAGTAAGCGAACACCCCTCGGAGAGGGCTGCTCCCGCAAGGCCTCTGCCTCCTCATGCCACCACCAGCGCCCGCAGCCGCGGCCGCCGCCGCTCGGGTGCTGCCCGGAGGCGAGAGCTAAAGGGGATTGCCACGGTAACGCGGAGCGGGCAGCGGGCACTGGTGACAGTGGCGATGCTGATGTTGTCACTTTAAGGACACACGGACATGAGATGCGTCTCCCCGCCAGGGCGCCCCGCTTCCTGCGCCCCTCAGCAGCTCCGATGCGGAGCGCCGGGCTCTTTCCCGCTGCGGAGCGCGGCAGGGCAGACCCCGCTCGGCGGGGAGCGCTGGCGCTCGGCCCGGCGCGGCNCCGAGCCAAGCGGAGCCGAGCTGCGATGGAGGGTGCCGAGGCGGCCAGCCTGCTGGGGGAGCGCAGCCTGGGGACACCAGCCGAGTTCAAGACGTACCGGCGGCGGTGGTTCCTGCTGGCCGTCGTGTGCCTGCTGAACTGCTCCAACGCCATGGTGAGTGCGGCGCGGCGGCCGCCTCTCCCGCCGCGGGCAGCCGCTCCGCAGCCGGCCTGCGTCAGGACGCTCCTCCGGGGCGGTGGGGAACGGGGCGGCCGCCCACAGCCCCGGGTGCCCGAGCAGCACGCGGAGGCGCAGAGCAGGCAGGGCACACAGCCCTCCCCTGCCGCCTCTCTGTGCAGCAGATCTGGAGAGCAGCTCTGGCTGCTGCTGCTGCTGCTGCTGCTGCTGCTGCTGCTGCTGCTGCTGCGGAGGGAAGACGGGCTGACATGGCTCACCGGAGCCAAAATCAGCTCCTGTTTCTTCCTCGAAGCAGCCAGGCAATCCCCAGGGCTCTGCCCCAGTGCCCTGTCTCAAATCCGCCCCCTCATCCTTTGAGCACCGGGACTCGGTTGTACGCCTGCAGTTCAGAGAAGCCTCAGCCCAGCCATGACTTATGGACGGAATAAGCAGCTTTTACTTTTAACTTTGTTGTTCTGGTTACGACTTCGGCCTGCACACTTTCCTTTCTGACCGGTGGGATCCGGGGCACCGAGGGGTGGTGACGGGGGAAGAGCAGGATGGGGCGGGAGGGTGTGTGTGATCTCCAAAAGCACAGCAGGAAGTACCGCAGCGTCAAGTCAGACTGGGATGAAGCAAAATGTGTCCTGGAGCACACAAAAGTTGCTGCCGAGTCCACTTTGTAGGCCATGGGAAGACAGAGAAAGTATTCATCGTCTGTGACGGTCACATGTTTCTAGCCTGAGAATAGCTGAGCAGTGTTGAAACGCCGTGGGAGAGGAAGAGGAGTTAACTCTGCCGCATTGGTGGCCTGTGGCAGCAGAGTTATCTGGTCAGGAAAAGAAGCAAGTTTCCTTTCGGCATCTGTTGCATATACAGAACAGTATAGGAGTAATTCTGCACTAAATGGATAGTTGTATGTTCTTTTTGCCTACTCTTACTGCCTTAGTCTGAGAGACTTGAAAAATGAGATGCCAGATCACACCCCACCTGTTGAACAGATTTAAATTAAGTTCAGTAGTTACAGAAATAAACCCATAAAGTTTCCTCTTATCAAGGCTTAGTATATGAAAAAGAAGCCCAGATCTTTGCTCATCAAGTCATTGAGGACATTGTTGATAATTATCAGACTGATGTAGAATTATTCATGTTCTTGAGGATTACCATGCTATAAGTGCAGGCTGTCTGGCAGACAAGATCAGGCACTGCAACCTGCAGACATTTAAATGCTTTGAAGGAAGAGTAGGTATTCCATGATGCAAGAGTGCTGGAGCAGAGAAATGGAAAAACATAGTGAGAATTTGGCTGTATATGGGGAAAAAAAAAAAACCAAACGCACCTTCTCAATGGAAAATCATTATATCCTTTAAGAGTGTAAAACAATATACTGCAGAAGAGCCCCACAGCTTGCTTGCAGTTAAATTGGCACAGCAGAAGAATATTATGTGGCAATAAATAAACCCACTCTGCTAGAAGTGGACAGTGACAGCATGGGGGAAGAAAGCTGTACCAAGCCTTTTCCAGGATATCCTGTCAAATTTTGACTTTGCTGAAACATTAACAGTGAAACTGGAGGATTTCTTAAACAGATCCTTTCAGTACATGTGCATCCTCAGTGTGTTGCTGAAAACTTTGTAGCCTTGGAAGACTGACCTCTTTTGTCTCCTTTGTCTTTTGACAACTTCCTGACTCCCACAGGAAGACATTATTTTTCCATGGTATGAAATTAGGCCAAAACTTTAGCACTCCAAAACGGTGTGCCTAATAAATACCCTAGAGTGGAATTACTGTTTCTAAACTATTGCAAAGATCTGGAATGGCAACTATGCTGACATATAAATGTCATAAGCAAACATTTCCTGATCCTAAATGTTCCTGATAAAAATCAAATTAAAATGGAGGGAGTGGTTGAAAGTCCATGAAATCAAAGTGGTTGGTTGCTGGTTAAAATTTCCAGATGAAAAGATTAATTTACCAGTTCTGTGGTGTGAAAAGTTGCCCTGCAAGTTAAGATGTGTCCTCGGTTCCCCAGGACACTGTGAAGATGTTGCATGCAGCACTTTGTTCTGTGTACACCTCTGTCAGGCTATCTGCAAATGCCTACAGTAAAGACACATGACTTTTGAATTGCCTGACTTGGATCTCATTTGTTGGACCAAGCTTCCAGAATAATGCCTTGCATTCCCCACTCTAGTCCATATATGTGCAGTTTTCTGTTAGTGGCCTTTGGTGTCACAAAAAGTGGTGGTCAGAAGACAGTACTGAGTGGGGGGGACTGTCAGTGTCAGGAAGACAAGGTAGAAGCAGCTTAACTGCAGGGACAGCACATTTGGTCATGCAGCAAGGGCAGGCTGAGAAAGGAGTATTTCTTAGTTCAGTCTGGTTTTAGAGTGTGATTGAGCAAAGCCAGACCAGATCATGTGGTGATGAAAGGGGCACTCTTCCCTGTATCCTCCCACTCCACTTCATTGTGTGAAATCCCTTCATTAACCGGAGCAGAGTGGGGTTAATATGATATAGAGGCTTTTACACTAACGATAAATAGCCCCTTACTTGTGCCTTTATTACTGACCTGAGTTTAAAAGCATCTGTCTCTCCCTGCTGTACAAAGTGGGTACTACCTTAGCAGGAATTTGTTCTCATTTCCTAAATAGGGGTAATTTTTAGCTGATGAAACAGTGTAAGAAACTCCTGCCTTATGTTAAGAAGGCTGTAAGCAGGTGTCAGCACAATACACTTGCTGCCTAAAGTCCTGGGCAGAGAGGATGTTCTGACTACAGCTAAGCTTAGATGATTTGTCCCCAGCTGTCTCTTGCAGTGCTGCTGATGGGGGGTGACATAATTCTGCCTGTGGTTTCTCCCCAGATTTGTTTTGCCAAACTTATGCTGTGGTTTTGAGGGTGTTTTTTTTCATCTGAAAGCTTAATGTTTAAGAGTATTCATAGTGTCCTCACAGCTGCTCTAGGATTAAACTGCTCAAGCAAATAGCTCCTTCCTTCTTTCCTCCTTCCTGTGAAGCTGAACAGGTGAGAACTTTGTGTTTCACAGGAGAAACTTTATCTTGCTTCAGAACTGGGGACACAGAAGACAGAAGAAGGAAACCGAGAGTGTTTACTGCCCAGTTCTGTGTTCACCAGCATGAGCATGCTGGGGAGGAGCAGGGTAGCAGGGGGTTGGAGCTGGCTCACACTTGGCCAAGTGGCTCCTGACTCACCAGCTGGAGGACTTACACCACCACTTAGTGTACTTGGGAGAGGAAGGAGAGCTGCACAAGTGGTGCCTGGCATGCTCTAGGGCAGGCTGCACGCGCTCCTCACCCACAGCCGTCTGCTCCAGCAGTGCCCCGTAGATACGCGTGCGCACACAGCTGCTGTTCTTTTTTTCTGCTACTTCTCCTGAGAGTTGTAGAGGCAAAAAGAGACATCTTGGCAAGGATTTGGCCTTTTCTGAAGATCTTGCCTCTGTCCTAACATCCTAGACTCCTGTGTCAGCATGGTGCCTTCAGCTGAGCCCATTTGCTTCCAAACTCTGTGGCCCTTTTAACCTTGAAGATGAGGACTCTGCTGTAAGGGTTTCACTGTCCTCTCTCGGGGGAGAAGGAGGCAGCATCCGTGTCACAGAAGGATATCCTGCGTCCCCTTGTAAGCAGTGTTTGCGTGCATGAATGAAAGCACACTGGAAAGAAAACACTGCCATGAATGAAAGCACACTGGAAAGAAAACACTGCCATGAATGAAAGCACACTGGGGTTGGCAGAAGTGCTGTAGGCAAAGCCTGTGTAGCAACTGGCAAGCTGTGCTAGCGCCTCTTACGAAGCAGAAGTTCCCATTTAATGCAAGATATTCCCTTTGGCTCCACCATTTAAAACTGTACATAAAAGGTTCTTCTACAGGGGCATTGCTGCAGTCTGCTCAGCTGTAAAGTATGCTAGACAATGAAAGCACTCCATATAGCAACCTTTGCTAGCTGATGCCATCACTGACGTGGCAAAGGGGCCTGATTTCCACCCTGCCTGATTGCATATGTTTGCCTTCCTACGAATGTTTTGCTTTCCACTATAAGAATCTTGATTTGATCATGAGGAAATTGATTACCAGTTGGCCTTTTGTTAAGAAGGTGTTTGACACTGCTCCTGGCAGGGCTGCACCTAGTTATATGTGTGATGTAGTAATATATCATTACTGCCCTTTGAGCCTTAAAAGAGTTGCATGTCATGTATGCTGCCTTCTGCAGCTCACAGCTCTTGCTTACCGAAGTGTAGAGTCTGTATGGAGTCCTGCCTTCAGCCATCCCCTTGCAACCATTGCAGACAGAGAAATGGTATCTCACAGCCCACCTGTAACCTCCTTCAGAAATGGGAGGAAGGATAAGCACTGGAATCCCTTGGTATGGGTGGAGGGAACCAGATCCTGCAGGTGAAATAGGTCCTGGAGAGTGTGTGTGGGAGTGCAGACAGTAAAGGCAAGAGGGTGGAAGAACTGAAGCAGGAGATGATGGAGTTAGAAGGGGATTGAGCACAGAAGGAAAACAAAAGGTTTTGGGCTGATTCTGGGAGGAAGATGGATGTCTGAGAATCAGCTAGGAGTTTACAAGGATATCAGAAAGGGCAACAGAAAAACTTAGAAATGAATCAGGATGAGAACAGCTGTAACCTGTTTTGATTACAGGAATGCCCATGCAGGTCTGCAATTACCATAGGGTCATGATTATAGAATCATAGAATTGTGTGGCCTACAAGGGACATTAAAGATCACCTAGTTCCAACCCCTCTGCCATGAAAAGGGACACCTTCCACTAGACCAAGTTGTTGACCCAGCCTGACCCTGAACACCTCTAGAGATGGAGAGTGTGTAACCTCTCTGTGCAATGTGTTCCAGTGCCTCACCAACCTTACAGTAAATTTCCTAATATCCAATCTAAATCTACCCTCCCTTATTTTAAGGCCACTCCCCATTGTTCTACCAGTATATGCCTTGTGAAAAGTCCTTCTCCAGCTTTGTCAGCCACCTTGAATGGAGATTAAGTCTCAGCTAATGGAGAAGGGACCAAGCAGTCTCTGGGAGATGCAGGAGAATTAAAAACAAAATGTCAGCTAGAAGAAGGTTAAAGCAGAAGGCAAGAGAGTTGAAAGTGGAGCCAATACCATTCCCAGCATCAGTAGTAGTCAGATAATTTGAGTGTCAGTGCCCTGGCCCTGGTGGCCCTACAAGCTTCATTGTTAAAGAAGGTGTGGAGGGAGTCCTCCTGTAACTGAAGATTTATGTAGACTCTGGGTGGAAAACACATCTGTTCTTTTCTTCTAGTGTTGGGGCACAGCTCCCCAGTCAGCCAGCTCTGTGCAGTGGGAGTTGCAGCTGTACTCCAGTGCAAGCCAGAACAGGCTTATGGATCTTCAGGGACCCTTCTGTTCTCTTCCTCAGCTGCTGAGCACAAGTTTTTATAGTGAAGAGTGTGTGCTGAGGTACGTTTTCCAGACCAGACTAGCATGCACTGGAGCTTTTGCTATCTTTATTCCCAGAAACCACAGTGAGATGAACATATTTCTAAGGTTTGAGCCCAGGAGAGGAGTGTAGGAACTAAAATTCCTGCCTTTGGAGAAGAAACAGTATATATGTATATTATCACACTGGCTGTTCCATCTTTAGAGCTTACAGGACTTCAACCTCACTAATAAAGAGCTACATCTTCTTTATCTGTTCCACCTGACAGGACTTACATCAGGACAGCCACTGTGTAAGTACCAGCCTTGGCAGTGCAAAGTTTCAGGCAAACGTGTAGGATAAGAGCTCTAGCTCCCAGCAGAAGAGCTTACTAACTACTGTGGGTGAAGTTACTATAACTGGGAGAACCAAAAGCAGGTGGTGACATACTCATTATTTCCCTGTGTAGGCAAAACTCCACAGTGCTGCCACCTCTTTGTTGCAGGGGCATTTGGTGGCCTCTGACTATGGCTGCAGCTTGAGCTCCATTGCCCAGGTCTGAATTTCTCTTTTAGGGCAACACATGGTAAACAATGAAACATACTTTTTCTTTCCAGACCCATAAATAAACCCACTTCCTATTTTGAGGGACTAGCTCAGTCTTGGAAAGGCTGCAACTTTCCATCCTCTGTGCTCTCACACAGATGGCCTAGAACTGGAGCTCTTGCTCAGGATGGGAATATGGGGCAGCTCATATGCTTGGTTTTCTGCAAGAAATGGTTTTAGTAGGTCTAATGTAATTGTGCCAGAGTGCTTGATCCCAGATCACTTAGATGCATACAGCCAGTGAACACAAAACGCTGTGCTCTGGCTTGTGGTATCACTTTCCTAATGATGTAATCTATGGTTGAGCATCTTGTGTAGAGGAGCAGGAGGGGTGAAAATGTACCCGAAGCTGACTTACAAAATGTGTCATCTCTTTAATTACTGTTTCCTGGTACAGTGTTTCATCACCACCACCCCCATGTGGAAGGTGTTGAGGAACCCACAATTTCTATTGCTGGAAATACATGGCTGGGGTTTCTTCAATAGCAGTTTAGCATCCCATAAGCAAACTAAATCTTATGCCTTACTAATGCTTGTTACATCTAAACAGTTACATTAGAATTAAACATTTAAAGCCCTATCCCACTCTGATGGAGCTCTAGGAAGTGACCTGGATTAGTCTCCTTGTTGTCTAAGAGGACAGGTTCCTTCAGCACCTAGCATCTTCATTCACCTGACTGTAGAAGCTGAGTAAACACCAAACCCATACCCTAGCAGACCCTTGGTTGATGTCACATAGCTGTGTCTGAGCATGGTGATGTGAGTGAGCTTTGAGCTGAATGGGAGGAGATAGCACATGGCAGCTCCTTCCAGAGAAGAAGAAAGGCCTGATGCTAGGAGTCCTTGCAAGGATGCTGATAATATATTCCGAATTTCTCTGTTACTGACATTTATTCATTGCATCCTTGCTAGAAGAAAAGCCTAGCCAAAGAATGCATGTGGCTATTCTCACACAGTGAGAATTCTCTAGGGAGAAGAAAAGTCCATCTCCCCTTCTGCTCCTGTCCAATGTGGTAGTTTTAATGGTCCTTAGCATGTAAGAAAAAAAACCCGAGGAACACTGGAATTAAAAAGAAGCAGATTGTTGGGACACACCTTCTTCTGAGATTACCCAAGCCTTTTTCAGTTACACATAAACACCACATTTGATGCTGGCTGCAGGATGCAGGCTGTGAAGAGGAAGCTGGTGGCAGAGGGGTGTACCTGGAATGCAACAGTGGCTGGAGTTCTTTTGTAGAAAGCTATAACTGAAGTTTTAGTTCACATTTTTGCAAACTTTATAACCTCAAGTAGTCAGCAGCAGCAAGATCATCTTCTAATACTGGAGTAGCTCACATTGACATTTTTGAATGGTTAGGCCATTTGACAGGTTAGACTAGTATTTTTGAAAAGCACCAGGATGCATCTTGGCAAAGAATCTACATAAAAATCCTCTAATTTGTTGTACCTCATTTTCTTCCTTCTGGATGTGAACTCAGAACCTGATTTTAGGATCAAGCAGGTCTCATCATTCCTGTATGAAACCAGAAGCAGTCAGGAACTGTGAAATCAGTGTCTAAAACAATGTTGAGGGAGCTGTGTTCAGATACGGCACTGGAAGAAAAATGTGGATAGTTGTTGAAATACCTCTTGTGCGTGTACCTCCCCCTGTTATGTGTTCTGATACATTAAATAATGCACTTTCTAGGTCCTTTTCTAACTGTTGAGTGTGTATAGGAAAGCAGGGAATAATATATCTCTTGATTGGCACATCGTAAAGTTGTTCTTGGAAGGTGACATCTGGGTGGTACAAATGGAACTGAAAATACCAGTCCAAGTTTAAGACGATTTTAGCTGCAGAGAGAGGTGGCAGCTTCTATTTTGTTTATGCTAACACAGAAGGATTCCATGTGGTGTACATCAGGTAAGTAAGTGCATCAGGGCCAACATGTTCAACATGGGGTCAGAAAAAGATACTGACTTCTGCTTTTGCCAGCCTCCAGCATCAGGACTAGGGGATTGGGGATGAGGCAGTGAAATGGATGGGGTGCACTGGGCCAAGTAACTGCAGACAGACCAAGGGTTTGAACTTTTCTTACCAGCCTTAAGATCCTAATTTCAAGGGGAGACTAAGGCAGCAAGCCTCTTCACAACTCCGTTTGAGAGGATGCTGAATTTCTGTTCCATCGGAGGTGTTCATGCTCACCCATGTTTGGTCTCTGTTCTGCAGCTGTGGCTGACGTTTGCTCCTGTGGCGGATAAGACAGCTGCTTACTTCCACATTTCCCTGGAGACAGTCAACTGGCTCTCAATGGTGTACCTCCTCATCTCAATCCCATTTGGTCTGGTGGCAACCTGGGTCCTCGACAGCGTGGGGCTCCGATGTGCCGTGAGTTTAAGTGTTCTGTTTCTCTGGGGAAGTTTCACCTAGAGGAAGCAAGAGATGCACAAAGCACTAACATACATGCTTTGAATAGGAATCTTGCCAAATGCTGCAGAAAATTAGCACGTTGAAAGCTCTATCCTAATTCAGTAAAAGCTGTCACATCACCTCTGTTTTTATGGTGGAGAGAGCAGTGGGAAAAGTCAGAATAAAGTTGCATCCCTGCTTGCCATTTCCAGCTTTAGTTTTAGTTTCCAGCTTAGCCAGCTGACAGGGACAGATCCTGTGAGCTGACTGTGAAGAGCTTTCTGTAATTGCATCAGATTTTCTGTGGAAAAGTGTTGGCACCACAATTTTGTTGGCAGGGCCAGTTTAAGGAATAGCAGGGCAGAGTGCAAGCAAGAGACCCCTGTCAGGTCAGAGCTTGGTCTCTGCTGAACCAGCTTGGGATCTCTACACAATCCCAGAATTGTGTTGTGGAATGTGGCACTAGCATTTGCAGCTGGATGATTCACTGCCACGATCTCTGGATTGTCACGGCAAAATATGGGTGATGGCGCAAACTTGTCACTAAGGTGTAATTAGTGAACTTCGGATTTCTCATCAGTGTGGTTCCGGTATGGGGCCAAGACAGTCACCTTGCTCCCTAAGGAGGCAGGTAGGATCAGGAGCCTCTTGCAGTGGCTGAGAGGGGTGGGGATGGTCTGCAGGCAGTGATTACTCACGCAGTGTCTCCTGTGGTGCATTTGAGACCCTGCTCATGCTAAGCTGTTGTATTAAGTTCTGCCCTTCAGGCTTCAGCACACAAACCTTGGCTGTTTCTGCTCACTGCAGGTGGTCCTGAGTGCATGGCTGAACATGGTTGGTAGCATCACCCGGGTGTTCAGCGTTCTGAAGTTCCTGAGCTTGGGCTCCCAGAATTACTGGTACCTGTTTATTGGGCAATGCTTCTGTGCATTAGCACAGCCTCTTATCATCTTTTCACCAACAAAGCTGGCAGCACTATGGTTCCCAGACCACCAGAGAGCGACAGCAAATATGATTGCATCCATGTGTAAGTGATAGCTGCAAAGTAACATTGCCACCTCACAGAACTTGCTAGCAATTTGTTTGCCTTTCAGAGGCAGCAGGCAGAGGAAGTCCTTTGCACTACAGCCATTTGCCCTTGCAAATATAGCACCAGCCAGGAGTCTTGTAGACACGTGCAGCAAAACAAGGGAACAAGAAGTGGGTCTAAGCCACATCTAGGTGCAATATTCAGAATAAGCCACCCAAACTCCTAACCTACTTCCTCTCTTCCAGGACCAGGTTGTCATCTTTGCCTAAATACCACACAGGTTGAGGATAGCCCTTAATGTTATCAAGTCTTTACTGGCCTTAATTTTGCAGTTTCTTAGGAAGGTGTCTTAAACTGCATTGTAGTGCCAATGGTCACAGTTGCCAACATCTGTAACTAGATACAGGTTACGTGAGGCTGCTGTGACAATTTTGTCCACCAGTTCATCCAGTAGGAAGGCTGAGCACATATTCCTAATTGGTATGTATGCACACACAGATGAAATATACTTGTCTGTCCACACAAACATGTGGGGGATGCTAAATGGCAGGACTATTCACACAGAAAGCACATCTGCATTGCTAAGTGCCTGGAAGCTGGGAAACTGGAGGAGAGGCACCAGATAAGCTTGCTCTAATCACATTCCTCTCCTGGCTCCTTTGGGTACAGATAGAGACAGGATACTGTACTTGATAGACCTGTTTCCTCCTTTCATGTGACATTTTACCCAGCAGCCAAAGAAATCTCTTCCTCTTTTTTCCAAGGACTTGAGAGGTGCTCCAGAAACTGGGCTGGTTCACTGGCTCCAGCTGTGAGGTCTCACGGTACCTGCATGTATGTGACAGCCCCATCCGTCCTTGCCTCAAAACAGCGAGCAGCCACCTTCCCTCTCCATTGCCTTGAAGCTGTAAGGAAGGGTTAAGCATGGGGAAAGAAGAGCTCCCCTATGCAGCTTTCCCAGTGCTGCTGCTAGACTGGAGCATGGGCACTGTTGTTTAGCAAGAATGGATTTATTCTCAGAACAAATAAATTATTTTTGCACTGCTTTTCCTAGAATAAGGTGGGCATAATGACTTAGCTGGTTTTCCAGTGTTGAGACAGACCTTCACCTTCCCTGCTGGACAAGGAGCTCTGTTGTCAATGTGGCACAATATAAGCACTGCCAAGGACCACTGGGCACTCAGTGCTGCCCTGAAGGACCCCAGCCTGCTAACAACGTGCTCTTTTTAAGTGAGAGAGCAGCCAGAGAAGCCAAAGAGCATTTTGTTCACATAACATCCTCAGTCTTCACAGAACCAAACTAGGACTACGAACAAATCTGAAGAGCAAGGAACAGTGGAATCCTAGGACCTGAAACTGTTCAGTGTCTGCCACGCTGGGATGTCAGAATGCAGACTGAATGGGCTGTGGTGGTTGTCTGTTGCAACACTTGCGTGTTGCTCTGTGGAGGGCTTCCATTAATAATGGCTGGTCACACCCATAATGTCTGCTGTACAAACATCAGGATTTCATTTCAAGAAAATTTAAATATTGTCTGGAAGGAGCACCTACCACAGCCCCAGTCATTTAATCCAGTGGTTAATTACCTCATGGCAAATATCAACATGTTACTTCTCATCTCAATGCTCTTTGTGCCCCATCTATTCAGTCTTGTTGCACCTGTCTGTCAGGTAGCTACAGACAGAATCAGCTCTTCTCTTCTTTGTCTTCAAAGACTGAATAGCTCCCACCTAGCAACTTTACAGCCAAATTTCCCTTTGCTTCTTCCCACTTGTCTCCATTCTTCCTGTTGCTTATTTGAGCTTTTTGTGTCATTCTGCTCCAATTTCAGTGCCCACTCCCTGTTTAATTAACAGAGCAGCACTCAGCATTTCCGGTACTGTCAGTATCAGTGCTGCACACAGAAACTGGCCCTACAGCCTCCTGCTGTTAATGCCTATGGATAGGCTTCCTTGGGCTTCTGTGACAAATATGAACCTTGCACCCAGGATCCTGCTGAGCAGCTGAAATCATTATGACTCAGCTGTCAGAATGATTAATGACTCAGCTCTTGAGTGTTCGTTCTATGCATCACTTGTAGAGATTTACTCAGAGAGAAGGAGTGCAGGGCCAAGAACTCATCTCCTGTGAAGAGAAATTTTCTTGTGTCAGAAATAGAAAGAGTTGCCTCAGTCTACTGAAGTGAACTCAGCTTCATCAATAGGAGTCCTCATTTACTGAGGTCTGCTGGTATGTCATTTTCTGCACCCTGAAGAGTTTCAGTGCATCAGCATCACTGACCACAAAACATACAGCCCCAATGCAGAGTACAGCAAGATAGTCCACCAGGACTCCTGGATCATAATGTATAGTTGAGTAACTCCAGTGACCTCCCTTCCATTCATAATCTAGGCTCATGTAACTGCTCTTCCTGGGAAGACAAGGCAACTGAAACCCTGTAATTACTTAGGTGGTCTCAATCCTTTCAAGTTTAGCCAAATGCTCACATTTTCAACCCTCATCTATACCTTCTGGAACTGCTTCAGCATGTTGATAGTTAATGGAAACAGCTGACTAGTTTACAGGCAGTCCCCTACAATGCCCACTTGCATTCTGCCCCAACAGAGAAGATGTAATCTATCTCCTTGGAAACTCTTTAATTGTTTCCAAGTACTCAGAAGCAGGTAATAGTTCACCAGCATCATACGCTAGCTCTTTCCCAAGCACAGAGTAGAAATGCAACAGTTGTGTGCTATAGGACTATTAATGATGCCTCAGCATGATTATAGGACAGACAAGGTCGGGAGGCACCTCTTCGGATCATCTTGTCCAACTCCCTGCTCAACCAGGGTTGTCAAGACCAAGCTGACAAGGTTTTGTTGAGTCAGGTTTTGATCATCCCCAAGGATGGAGGTGTGGCAGTTTATCTGAGCATCTTGTTTCAGTGCTGTACAGCTATCCCAGTAAAGAAGTTTATATTGGGTAGAGTTTCCTTTGTTAACGCTTTGTACACCACTGAGCAGAGTCTGGTTCCATCTTTATAATTGCAGATCAAGGTTCTTTTCTCCAGGCTAACCAGTCCCAGCTGTCCCAGCCACCTTAGGTATGAGAGATGTTCCAGACCTTTAATCATGCCTTTGGCCCTTGACTGGACTTGCTCCATTGACTCCATACCTTGTGTCAAGGAACCCAGCATTGGACTTGCGCTCTGTATGTTTCTCACCAGGGCTTAGCAGAGGAGGAGGATCACAATCTTCCACATGCTCCTCCTAATGTAGCCCAACACGCTGTTGGACACCTTTCTGCAAGGATGCATTGCTGGCTTGTGGTCAGCTTGCAATTCACCAGGACCCCATGTCCTTCTCTGCCAAACTGCTTTCCAGCAGCTTCTTCAGGCTGATTAGTCCCATCTCCCTTAGTTTCTCCTCACACGACAGAAGCTTCAGTCCTCAAATAATCTTTTCTCTTTTCTGGACCAGTAAATTCATGTTTCATTCACACTGGGAACATGAGAACTGCATGCAATACTCCAGATGTGGACTTGCTAGTGCTGAGTCGAGGGTAAAGAGCAGCTCCCACTGACAACACTGCCTAATGCTGAGCCCAGGATTCTGGTGGCTTTCTTTATCAGAAGGATGTGTTGCTGACTCATGGTCAATTTGGTGTCCACCAGGACCCCCTACCCACACCTCCTCTGGTTTTTCTCTTCCGAGCTGATCAAGGGGTACTGGTGGATGAGTTATTATTCTTTGCCAGGTACCGCATATTATATTTCCTTTAGCTGAACTTCACAAGGTTCCCCTCTGCCTATTTTTCCCGTCTGTTGCAGTTCCTCTGAACGGCAGTATGGCCATCTCTTCTGCAAGGCACTTCTCCCAGTGTCACATCATCTGCAAACTAGCTGTGGGTCCAGCACTCTGTCCTATCATCCAGGTAAACCGTATGGCTCCAGGATCAACCCCTGGGCTGCATCACTGATGACTGGCCTCCAGCTGATCTTCATGTAAATGATGACAATCCTCTGGGGCCAGCCATTCAGCTGGATTTCAGTTCATCTTGTGTCCACTTGTCTAGCCAGTACTTCATCAGCTTGTCTGCAAGGTCATTATGGGGACAGTGTCTATTGCTCTTCCCTCATCCATTCAGCAGTCATTTCACTGTATAAAAGCTACCAGGTTGGTTAAGCATTTATCCTTTTCACCTTGTTACCCTTCATTTGCCTGGAAATGGTGGAAAGGATTGGTTGTTCCTGACCTTCCAAGGGAACGCAGTGAAACTGAAAGGCCTGGAGTTCCCTGGATTCTCCTTCTTGTTCTTCTTAAAGATGGGAGTGACATTTGCTGTCTTCCAGTCCTCAGGAGCCACTTGGAATTGCTGTGGCCTTTTAGAGGTAACCAAAAATGGCATTGCAATGAAAATGATCTGTTGCTTCAGCACTGGTGCATCCCATCAGTCCCATGGATTTGTGTGTGATTGGGCTATTTAATGTTCTCCAACTTCATCTGTCTCCACTGAAAGTAAATCTTCATTGCTGCAAACTTCACCTCTGGTCTCAGGGCTGAAGGTCAGTCTTACCAATCACAAAAGAGGTGAAGAAGGTGTCAATTACCTTGGTGTTTTCTGTGTCCTTTGTCACTGAATTTCCTGCCCCATCTAGCAACAGGCCCACATGTTCCCTAACTTCTGCTGCTAAACTACGTAAGGTACCTTTCTCACTGCTCTTCACCAGACTCACCGGGTTGGCTTTGGCTTTCTCAACCCCATCCCTGCACACTAGTAAAAAAGCAGCTTTACTTGTTTGACTATAAGCAGAACGTTGTCTTAACATTAACAAGTTGTCTCCTGAAGTTTTGGATGTTCGAAAGCTGAGTCCCAGGGGTGCTGCTTCACACACTGCTCAGCTCCAGCCCCATTAGAATGCAACTGCCTCCTCCAGTACAAAATCGGCAAGATTCTCTGCTGCCATGTGATTTTTGTAGTTGGTTGCAAAGATCAATATGTGTACGTGCCTGGCCTTTGCAAAGAAAGTATAAAGGCTTGAAAGATCTCAGGAATGACTCAGTGTCACTTTCAAGAGCTGTCATGCTGTTCATGGCCTTTTGGCAAAGAAAACTAATGGCATCCTGGTGACTGTCATAAAGAGCATTGGCAACAGCTTGAGGGAGGCCCATGTCCACAGGTGAAGAGCTGTGTCTGGTTGTAGATTCCTATATATATGACATGGACATATTAGTGTAAGTGCAATTAAGAGCCACTAAGACAATTAAGGGAAAGGAGCACCTGTCATGGCAGCACAGGGTAGGAGAGCTGTGGCTGTTCACCCTTGAACAGGGGAATCCTGTACACAGTGTATACGTGCCTAGTGGCACAGGGGAATTTAGAAGGAAAAACACCTCTGTAACTCCTGCTATGTAACACCAGGACAGATGACATGGATTCACACATCTTAATTTTGTCCTTTCAGCTTGACATTTACTGAGGCAGCCTTATGAGGGTGAAGAGATCGTAGTCTATAGTTGAAAAGAGTTTACAGGAGTTAGGAGATGAAGGGAAATGGTTTTATATAACAGACTTCATGGGGTTGAGACAACAGATGTGGTAACAGTAAGACTATGCAGTCATCTTCTCCCAATATTCCCCTCCTGGTTTTCTATATATATGCCTTGTTTTGTCCTTATTCATTACACTGCTGCACACTGCAGCTGTGGTGCTGGGAGGCAGTAGGGGTGGATACACGATTCTGACTGCTTCCATGAAAAACAAATGTTTCTCTTCTATTTCCTTCCAGCCAATCCCTTGGG
Source organism: Rhipidura dahli (assembly GCA_013399225.1). NCBI lineage: Eukaryota > Metazoa > Chordata > Aves > Passeriformes > Rhipiduridae > Rhipidura > Rhipidura dahli. Next base: position 186,014 of record VXAC01006264.1, read on the forward strand.
CATTCTTATAGCAAACTTGCTGTCACCTGCACTAGTTCCTGAAGAAAGGCGCATTCCATTGATGGTAAATGAAAACTGCTTTAATCAGTAAGCTGGGCTAATTTGGGTCCAGCTGCTTTGTTTGTTTGGAGGTGGTGGAGATGGAAAGACTAGTAACTTGTCTTGTCCTTTTGTTGTGTAGCTGGGTATTTATGCTGTCCCAGCAATAACAGCCTGTGCTCTAGCAACTCTGGGGATTCGTGAGAAGGTCCCACCAACGCCTCCGTCAGCCAGTGCCACTAACTCCAACTCACAGCCATTCTTCACGGGGCTCAAAATGGTAAGTGTTACACCAAAGGGACTGCCATGCTGGAGTGAGGAATGCAGCCCTGCAAGACAGGGAGATGCTGAAAGATCTGCTTACAAAGCAGACTCTGAACACCACTCCCCCAAACCTGCCATGAAAAGCCCCTTGAAGGAGACCAGGATCCCTTCGTTCCTCAGTGAGCAGAATCTGCTCACAGCAAAGCTGCAAGAGATGCTATCTGACCTGTATCTGCGGGCTGGATGCCATTCACATAGCTCAAACAGACACGCTTGGGCTTATCCAAAAGGAGAACACAACTTGAGTCTTCTGAACAGATGTGGTAACAGGCAGGATAGCACATGGCAAAGAGAAGAAAGAATTTGCTCACTGAAGAGTTCCTTCCTCCCTACACAGTCCCCATTTTAAGTTGTCCTCTGGCTGAACTGACAGGACAAAGCCATACTTCGTCAATGATCATGGGGTTACCTTGTCAGCATTTTCAGTCAGAGCCACTGACCCTCAAGTCTGCTGTCACAGCCAGGCCTTTTCCCTCCTCCACTTACTTACATTAACTTCTTTTTTTAGCTCCTGAGAAACAAGCCATACATCATCCTGGCAGTGTGTTTTGGAGGAGGAATTGGGATGTTCACCTGCTTTTCAGCTCTGCTAGAACAGATCCTTTGTGAAAAGGGGTATTCAAACGTGAGTCTTCCTCCTTCTCTCCCCATTGTCCACATCATCTATGATACAATCAAATTGATTATCCCTCATAAAGGACTCAGAGCAAAATGAAAACAATTGACTATGCTGCAGTTTCATATCTTACTTGCTCATATTATCTAATATAGATAAAGCAGTACATTTATCCAGAACACAGTCAGTCTCTTAGTATAATAGATGACCTGCATTTTCATCACTGTCTGTGGCCAGGCGCCCACTTGCAAATGAAAAACTTTTTAGGAAAAAGAATACTGTAATTTTTCTAAGCCACTTTGTCTAAGCAGCCTTCTGTCACCTACTCCAGAGTAGAACGGGGCCCAAGCAGGCCCTAGAGTGAAGCAGAAGGCAGGCTGATGCATGCACCTTTTCCTCTGCACAGACTTCCATGAAGCCAGGACAGAAATCAGTGGTACTGTGACAGCTGCTTCCCCATCCTTCCCATGGCACTGGCCAGGTGCTGCTTTTACAGTTCAGCACAGTATGTGCACAGCTGGTTCCTCCTGCTCTCTCCCTCCTGCTTATTAGGAGGTTCCCCCCAGTTCAGGTGGTCCCCCTCAGCAGGCTGCACTTCAGTCCTGCTGCTTGTATCGCCATGAGCATCCTGTTAGAACACCTCTCCAGCTGTTATGCATGCACATTTACATTTCTGGTCTCTGTCCACCCCATTTTCAGCTCACAGATCTGATATCTAGCTCAGGGCTCCATAGCCAGGTCACATTTTGCACACTCCATTGGCTTTTAACTGGAAACCTCTTCAGCGTTGCTTTCTGTGTATCATGATTTTGTCTCTGTGTGACTGGCTTGTCTGGGCCCTTTAGCCCAGAGAAGCAATTCCATATATCCTTTCCTTCCAGTGCCCCTGAGAGTCCCAAAAATGTTTACCCAAATTTGTTAAAAGCTTCTTTACTTTCAGGATTGCTGTCTGAGTTTGAATTTAATGGAGCTGAAGGAGTGCTACAAGCAAAGGGCAATCACTGCAGGCAACAGAGCATGTACCCTATCCTGGCCACTGCTCACTGCCTCTCTAATTAAGACTTTGACACAGCCAGTGTCTTCTCTAACATGCTTTGGGTGTGCCAGTGCAGGTCCCTCATAAGAAAAGGGCCAAGAGGGTGATTATATAAACAGCAGCAGGTCCCAAGGCTGTCGGGCCTGTTGCCACCAGTGCGGACAAAGCACCTGACTGCCCCTGGAAGAAGCCAGTGGCTCCAGGCTGGAGTATTTAATGCCAGGGAACTGCTATTGCTCTCCATCCAGCCTCCCTTGACAGGTGTACAGACTTGTCATCCTTTGGGAGTGCTGTCACCCTGCTGTCCCCACACACTTGTAGAAGCACCTGGACTTTGTTATTTGCTACTCAGAGCCCTGTGAAGGCTGCAGCTACTGCAGTGGGCAAGGAAGCTTTTTCTGCCTCAGTAAGTGAACCACTGGTAGCTGGCAGATGGGTCAGTGACATTAAAACCTCTTTCCTAATGGCTCTAGTTTCTCATTACTTATTTTTCTGCCCTCCAGGATTTTGCTGGCCTGAATGGTGCACTGTTCACAGTGTTTGGTTTGTTGGGTGCTTTCCTGCTAGGCATGTATGTTGACCGGACAAGGAAGTTCATTGAGTCCACCAAGATTAGTTTCTGTCTGAGTGCACTTGCCAGCATCATGTTTGCAGTGGTGAGTTCTCCCTTGCACTGTGCCATTCCCATGGGCTTATTTCTGTTGCCATCTGATAAATCATCAACTTAAACCAAGTTCATTTGATGTCATAGCGTTTATTAAGCCGTGTGTTATGCTTCGGGATTGTCTCTCTGGGCTAGGAATATTTTAAAGAAAAACTCTTTACTGAGGATTTGACAGTCACTGTGGAGGCAGAGACAGGCTGATTTGGGATATAGATAAGTTGGCATAATTTTACTTTCCTATGCTGGATCACCATGTTTGCTTTCTGACTCCTGAGACCATTCTTTCAGAAAAAAAGAAAGGGAATTGCTAAGTATCTTAAAAAAATGAACAAGAATGTCATGTTTTCCCAACACCTGCCTTCAATAGTGGTGGGTGTCAGGGTTGTAATGTTAGCAGAAAGGACCTAGTTACATTCTAGTTCTGAAGTAGCTCCTTGAGGGGGACAAGAGAGGCAGGAGAGGAGAACACTTGAATTCAGCCAGGAGAGGAATGTACAACCTGCAGAGTTTACACCCATGGGGCCCAGAGTACAAGTACTGCACTCCAGCATAGCCATTGCCAGTGGGAGCCATCACACAGCAGGAATCTGACTGTGACACACAGAACTCCCAGCACCACAGAGGACCCAGAATGGTGCAGGTTTCTGCTTTCCCAGCATTCTTATGCTGTGCATTTCTCTTGTGTGATGAAAAATCCCGACTTTCAGTAGAGGGTGGTCACCCCTCTTCTGCGGCCAAGACTTCTCCATTTGGAAGAGACAGACAAATGCAATGCTTTAGTCAGTGTAGGACAAGGTGCCTAATGCAAACCTTGTGTTTTCCCCTTTCATGTTCTGGCATTTGTTTTGAGGATGATCTGAATACAATACAGCTTGCCTGGACTCAGTTAAAGCACTGAGTAGGCAAGAGGCTGTGTTCGGACCAACAAGCAAACTTACTTCTCCTCCCCTTCCCTCCTTACTTTTCATCGCATACAGATGATCTACCAGTTCATCTGTTTGATCCCTTTGCACTTTGAACTTAGATTCCAGACATACAGAGTTTTCCTTGACTTAACAAGTCAAGCTGGGCCAGGTCTGCTGCCGTGCCAGAACTGATGTCTTGTGTTCCTCTGTGGGAATTTTTTACATGGTTAAGGAAAGAGGTACCAGCAGCGTGGCTGCAAAGTACTTTGTCTTTACTAGCATTTGCTGAGCAAGGTCATGCTCTTTTCTCCAGCATTAGAGACAAGGCTGTTCTAGGCACTAAACTAATCTCCAGGTTTTGTAAATGTCTCAGGTGGTTTTTTTTGTTTGCTTTTTGGTTTGGGTATTTCGATGTTAAAATCCCAGTGTTACAAATGCATGTCTGACTGATTTTCCTTATCATTGAGCTGCAGCAACCCAGAATTCTCACACATAACCCAATACAAATATAATTTCTAAAATGTTACTTTGCTTTGGGAGGAAGATGTGTGTTTCACTTGGCCCTTTCCATTCCTGGAAAGTTCCTGAGTCAAGTTACAGTAGTACAACCACACCAGTGCTTTTCAGATAATTCTGCTGATCCTTTCCTTACTTCAATTCAACTGATAACTCTCCATTTTGTAGCCTTTTGTTGACTCTAGAGGGTTGAAAATAAAAAATTGATTTCAGGAACAGGCAGGGAATATACTGGTGAGTCAACCCCTGAGACTTCCTACAGGTTAAGGGTTCAGAGACTTTCTGCACAGCAGTGCTGACATTAAGGCGTTGGTATTGCTTTTTTTTCCTGCAGACTTCTCGGTTCAGACATCAAGCCATCATGTTGGCCATCACCAGTTCGCTCTTCGGTTTCTTTGGTTTTGCCATCTACCCCATTGCCATGGAGCTGGCTGTGGAGTGCTCCTACCCTGTGGGAGAGGGCACATCTACAGGCCTGATTTTTGTTGCAAGGTAAGCAGGCAGATTAAATCCAATTGACAGATGAGCCTGAGTTCCACCACACACACACACACACACACACACACACACACACACAGGGGTGTGGGTGCAGATAGAGAAGAGCATGGACATCAGTGCTTACCATCCTGCTTAATGCCTTTCTTGTGTCTGTGCACATGCCTGGGGCAAGGGGAGGAGCTGGCTGGCTGAGCCATAGAGCTGAAGAGCTGTATGTTTTAAAACAAGGAGGACTATTTGGAAGCAGTGGAAAAAAGCAAGGATGAAGGTCTCCCTTGCTTGGCACAAAGCATAATTTAACCATGCCCAGCACTATCTACCTTTGAAACAGGTGGGGGCTGCATGCCTGAGAGAGGCACCCATTCACCCACAACAGTACAGGGACAGGTCAGTTCTCAGTGCTTGGCTGAGGGACATGGGGCTCATCAGTCACTACAGATGGGATGTTCTTCCTGTTACAAAATTTACCTGCCTATAGCTGGCTCTGGACTTCAGCAGGAATGACTTGCTGGAGCCCTAAGCTGTGACACAAGTGATCTGGTGCTGTGTGTTTGTGTCAGGTGGAGATGCAGCAGCAAGAAACATCAGTCAGTGAGAGATATCAGACACTGCCTTTGAAGGCTGTTGTCTCTCACTAGTTGTGGACTTAGTGACTGCTGCCAGCCAGCTGTGAATGAGGAGGAGGCTGAAGCTATAACCTGACTTTTTGCATCCTCAGTCCTGCAGTAAGAGGTGTTTCCAAGTCTCTGCCCAGTGAATATGCCTCAGCTTTTTCACAGGTGTAGTTCAGCACCTGCTCGCCTTCAGAGGGAATATATAGTGATCCTGCCACACTGGCCCTGTGTCTGGAGCTGACCTGGACACCCTATGGGCCTGAACCAATTAGCCAAATGCCTGGGCCAGAGGAATCCAGCAGTAGCTTTCTCTGCTAGAAGGACCATGCTCCAGAAAGAGGCATCATTCTCTTCCAGCTGGGGAAGGCGCCCTTGTCTGCAGCACTGGTATCCCAGGCAAGTAACAAGTGCATGTTGGCTTCTCCCCACAGCCAGATTGAGGGGGCAATTTTAATGATTCTTCTACAAGCTCTCACCATCCGTGTTTCTGAGGATCCATTCTCCACCTGTGCCCTTGACCAGGATGGAGCCCTGGACTGGACAAGTAAGTATATCCTTGGGAAATGATGCTGGATACTTGGTTGCACCCCATGTACTCCCCACTCTCCTCCAGGTCTCAGTGTGAGGAACCCTCAAGTCTGATTCCTGTTGTAGTGTATCTTCTAACCCCCTCTCTGACCCTTGTGGTGCACCCCTTGCTGCTCCTGCTAAACCAATCCTGCAAGACTGGAATGAGAAAAACTTTAAGGTGCCATGAATGCCACTGCTGACTCTGGGTTAAAATTTCTCTTGCAGTCACCCTGCAGAGACTTGAGTTTCATCAAGCTAGAAAGTGGCTGTTCTAAGGGAAAGACACTGTCCATGTAGCATAACTAGGGCTGGTTTTCACATCAGAGGCCAAGGTTACAAATGTTACCTCCCTTGCTCCTGCATACACAGCTGCCTGTGTCTGTAACATAGTCCTACAGCTTTGTTCTGACTTGTTCCAAATTTCCTTTGCTTTCTTAGCTGGTCAGGAGAAGAGACAGCAACTGAGATGAACAGGAGTACATAAGTATTTTCAATGCAGGCTAAACCCTAGTCTTGATCTCTCAGCTGGTTCATGTTTATGTAATACTGACATCTGGGGACAAAGCAAAGGCTGTAAGCAAAGGCTGACCATCACCTGTTAAATATATCCTGCTTGCCTGAGCAGAAACTCCCCAGAACAAGGTCTACTACCTGAAAGCGATTGAGACTTCAAAATAACTGTCCCCAAAAAGCAATTTGACTGTTTCATCTCTGAAAGCCTGCAATTTGCCATTCAATCACATCAGAGCTGAGTCTTGGGATTAGATACCCATTACTATTCCTTTTGTAGTCTAATACACAGAGGTAAACCTGTGAAGAAAGGGATGAAGATGTTTATTTGGGACACTGGTGAAATGAGAACTACTTCCAGGCTTTTAGATATACTTGTTCTCTCCCTTCAGAAAAGATTCTTTAAACACAAATTTGTTGTTAATAAAAGTTCATGTTTAATGATTTTTTCTACACTTTGCTCTACGATGATATAACAAGAAGCACTACCTGTGAGGACCTGCTCTCATATAGAGTTCAAGTGATTTGATTCAATCTTTTTTGTAATGTTTTTTACCATTCCCCAAGACACACATGTGTACACTTACAGAAGGACACATACACCTACAAGCACAATGTGTGCACTGGTGTAAGACCTCCAGCCTGGGGGGTCACGCAGGACACAGTATTCTGGAAACCTTTCACATTCCACCTAAATACTCTTCCTACGCCAGTGTCAGGTAAAGCAAGATTCATCTGTTACCAAACTGGTAATGCCCCACTGTGGTCTGCACCCTGTTCTCAGGGGTATGCCTTGGGAGGAGGTCAGACAAACTGTGCTGTTTAAGGGAGGTGACCTGTGTATTTCTGCACCAATGGGGAGTTTTGGTTTCACTGCCTAAAAGTGTATTTCTCTCACAGCTCCGGTACTGGTGATGGCTGGCCTCAGCAGTGGTATGGCTTGTTTCTATGTCATCTTCTTCCATACTGACTACAAGCGGCTCCGTGCTGAGACAATAAGTGCTAATTTGGTCAAGGCAGAGGATACAGCAACAGTAGATGTTCCTGAATCCTAAACAGGCCAAAAAGGGGATGCCAAGGACTCAAGACTTGTGGGCATGGACCAATCCTGAGCTGGTACACTGGGATATCCATGTCCTGTTGCACAGCAAGCAAGGACTAAAGCAAATGGCACATTTGTTGTGCCTCCCTTCATCTTCTGTTTATTTGGGGATCTGGGCTGTTAAAGAAAGGCTGTCCTGTCAGAAAGATCAGAGCGGGAATGGACAACTATGCACACAACTGAAACTTTTAGCTGACTTGATTCAAGCTAAAGAAATGTTACAGTGCAGGGCAGCATCATATTTCAGCCATTTTTTATTTTCATGTACGTGGATCAAGGGTGAAGGTTTACAGAAAGATGGAACTCCGTGGAAAACTTCTATTTAAGGGCTGTGGGTTCTTGTAGAGCATAACAACTCTTCCACTCCGGTTGGAACTAATTGTGCCTCTTAGCTAAAGGGCAGTAGATGCTAGAGCATCCTTCCGTTCCAGCAGGGATGTGTAAGTATGTCATCTGTAATACAAATCTGTTACAACGCATCACTTTGTCTTCTCCTGCAAGAGAAGAAAAGCCTTGCCTGTAGTGCTGCCTATAAAAGAAAACATCAGTAAGCAGTAGAATTAAATACAGCAGCATTTCTCACCCCTCTGGTTCCCTGCTAAGTGCTGACATTCAGGATTAACTTGTTTCACTTGGGTTTCTGTTTTTCCACCTCTCTTGCAATTTCAGTGGTTTAAGTTTTCCACAAAATGAACCTGCTGATTTAGTATTAAATTAGTGTGATACTCTCCTATAGAGCATCACTCTCTGGGCAATGACACCATAGTGCCTGGCATGGTGGAAGCTGGCAGAAGAACTGGCAAAGGTAACCTTTTAGTGCAGAGACTTAAGTTTCTGCAGGTGACAGGGGCTTTGTGGGGGAGACCAAGTAAAAAACAACATTAGCACCTTCTAGTTCTCTCTGCAACTGACATCTGTTCCTTAGTGTTAGAAGAAATAGGAAGTGACACAAAAGATCCCATTTGGAGTTCAGTTACAGTGACAGTTATAGTGGGTACAACTGGATTTTTAATTTTACAGTACTTCCACAGCAGTGTAGTGTCTTGGTTTGGTATTCAAGTCTAGGTGTACTACCTGAGAAATTCTTACTTTATGACATGTAAATGGCTAAAAAAGAAAATTAGGTAGCTGGGATTTTGTGATGCTTCATATCAGATGTATTTCAAGGCAATCTGAGTATTTGCTGATTAAGGGACCTTGATGCAAATTGAACCTGTGACTAGCCTTATCCAGTTGTGCCAGTTTGGACAAATTTGGAAGAAAATATCCTCTGACAGAAGGCAAGTTACAACCACCCCTCCCCCACCAGGTTTGGGAAAAGAACTTTTCCTCGGAGGAAAGTGAAAGAGATAAAAAACTATTTATTTAACAAACACACAGGAAAAGGATAATAATGCTGAATAATAAAACCTCTCACTGTGGAGAGAAGCCTGGGAAGATTTCAGAGTCCTTCTGTAGGTGTGGTTTCTTTCCTCCTCAGAGCTGGGTCAGTGTGGGCCCACCTCCAGGGCTTGGTGGAGAATTCTCCCGGTGTGTTGTTCTGATGTTGAAACAGTGCAGAAGAGAAGAAGGGAAAAACCAAAATCCCAAGAAAACAAAGTTCCACTCTCTGTCTCCCTCCAGAGAAAAGATGCTGAGAGCTGGCTGGAAGCAGCAAGGGTGCTTCCTCCACTCTTGTTGCTGCAGCAGGACACAGAGGAGTGTGTGTCTGTGTCCTTGAACAACTGCTTTGAAAAGTTTGCTTGGTGTTTGCTCTCCCCCGTCTTGGGCTCAGTTTAAAGGCACAGAAAGGCACAAAATTAATTTCTGGGCATAGAGCAGTGATAGGGGATACACATCATAAAGGCACCCAGGATACCAGTCCGGCTAGAAGATGATCCCAATGCTGAGGAACACTGTTCAAAGGATCTCTCTCAGTGTCTGAATTATCTTCCCCCATTCTCTTTCCCATTACTGGAAAGCTCTCCCTTTGTAAAACACCCGTTTGCATCCTTAGGGAGCCTGCTTGTTCCTACAGCTCCAGCCTTGCTCCCACTAGTAAGCACTGATGTTTGTCAATAGGAGCGGGAAAGAAGTCTGAAACCAAAGTGAAACAAGATTGTTTAAACCTGTCAGAGGAATGAGATTAGCTGCCTTTTGCAAAACTAACTGGTCAGTTCTGCAGCCCTGGAATTAACACATCAAACAGATTAACACCAAATTTACCTGCCACTTTTGAATTCCACTGTACTGGGAAGCAAGAAGCACTTGATACTTTATAATTTTATATATTTACAAATGTTTATGTTTTTTAATAAAGGGTGGTTTAAGAAAAGATTAACCTCTTCTCACTGTATCCATCTTTACGGAAGTATTGTATAGATGCAAAGATCTGCTATGCAGGACAAAGCAAAGGACCCTGTATTTTTCAGATGTCATTAACCTGTGCTTACACTGACAATGTGTGAAGTATAATCTCAAATCCCAAGAATGACTATGTGAATTAGCTATATGTTAAACAACAGTTAGTTCTATTTTGAAGAATAAGTTAAAGGAGTAAGGAAATACTGCCAGCAATTGTCTCTGAAATCTGCTGTTGCCCTGGTCAGAGTCTACCTTGCACCAGCTGAGACACTGTTATCTTTATCCAAGGAAATAAAAGAGATTCTAAAAAGGGGTGATTTTTCTCTCTACTAATGCATGAGACCTACAGATGTGTGAGGCTCTTTCTAGATTCCTAATGAGTAGTTGCTCCCTCACTGTATGGTTTGTCATAGCCTGAGAGCGTGCCATAAAGGCATGATAGCACTGCCAGTAGTGAGGCCGGGCAGCTCGTGCAGGTACCTGCTACTGCACCGTCAGCTGCTCCTGCTGGCTCAGCTAACTTTATGTTTTGCGTTTAGAAAAAAAGAGGCTCAGGTGTCCATGCTAGTCTGTAATTATCACCATAGCTAAAGTACAAGTCAAAGGAGAGGGGATGGGACAGATTTGTCCCATAACAGCAGTAGATCAGAGAGAAGCCTTCTGAAACAGGCAGGGATACATAATCTTACTGCGGCTGCAATCTGAGGTCTGCAAAGTAGCCTCTCCCTACAGCAGTTCTGTCTGGGTGGGGACAGCAGACACCACCAGGGTAGATAGGGCAGATCTCAGATTGCAGGAAGAGACATGTTTTTCCTGGGGCAGGGACAGGCAGGAGACCTGCCTGCAAAATGTGTGCTCAGGTGGTGCACCTCCTGTAGCAGGTGGCTGAGCTGCAGAAGGCAGTGAGAAGGCTGCATAACATCAGGGAGACTCAGAAGGCATTAGATACCTGGTTCCAAGCACAGCCTGCAGTGACCCCATAAGCCAACAACCAAACAGCCACAAAAACTCCCTCACCAGCACACACTTAAAAGGCAGGGGTCTAATAGTGCAGAAGAATGGAGGCTTGCAACAGCAAAGATCACAGAAGGAAGAGACTCCCCTGAAGCCTGAAGTGCCCTTGCATAACCACTTTGTTGCTCTGCAGACTGAAGAAGAAAGACCTGTCACATCATGAGAGGCACCAGGGCTGAGTAAGGCAGCCCCATCTGCTCCCTGTATAACAACCAGTTAGGCAGCCCCATCTACTCCCACATCACAGCCAGCACAGCCAAGAAAAGGCAATGGATGATAGCATTAGGTGTCTTCTGAGAGGCTCAGAGGTACCCATTTGATGACCTGACATGCTCTCTAGAGAGGTGCTGCTTACTGGGGAGTGGCAGCAGGGATGTCACTGAGAGACCACTGAGCTTTGTACAGGCCACTAAATATTACACACTGCTGTTTCATCAATCCTCCCCTCAAAGGGAAGATGTTTGAAAGGGCCAGTCAGGCCTGGCAAATCAATAGATGGTTACAGGCTGATACCATAGGCAGGGTTTTGGCTTCTTGGGCCACATGACTCACCTTGAAAAACTGGGTATATTGAGGGCTGATGGGCCATCTGTAAGAGAAGGGGAAGAGCATCTTTGGCCACAGGCTTGCCACGCTGGTGAGGAGGGTTTTAAATTCACAGTGTCAGGAGATGGGAACCTCAGTCCATCTTAGTCCTTCCAGTCTGATGGCAAGTTGGCAAGAGATGCCCAGGCTTGGAGCAGGTCAGGAGGAGAAATGAACGTGAAAAGTCATAAAGGAACTCCTGACACTTTAGCCAATAAAGGTGGTTTCATTGTTGCAGAGACCCAGCCCTCTGGTGGGCTGTGGCCACCCAATGCCCATCAAACCCTGGCTATCCAATGGTAGGAACACCAGGAGGCTGAGGACCTCCCTGAGGGTGAGACCAAGGTTTAAGGCCACAGCCTCCCTCTAGAAAGTTCACCACAGTTCGACACCCCATTGGTTCCCTGTTCTAGCTCCTGCCTCAGCATTATCCCCATCAACCGATAAGCAATAGTTCTTATTGCTCCATCCCTCTTCTGTATCCCACTGATTATTCCCCTTCACCCCCTTTTTTCCCTAAGTATAAGAACCCTGGCCCCTTCTGTTTTTCCTGTCTTTTGCCCCTGGGCCCTTCAGCTAATAAAACCTGCTGGAATCCATACAAAAGACCCTTCCAACTTCTTTACCTCTGGCACGCTTCAAAACCTCTATTACTTGGGGTGTCTTTCCTTTCTTGGGGAAGGACAGCAGAACGAGACCATCCGCAGCCACCCTGCTCGTCTTGGACGCTTGCAGGAAGGATGCTGGTTCCCCTTTCAAGGGCAACCCTGCGAAAGCATCTGAACATGGCATTCCACCCCACGGGACACCATCAAACATGTCCCACCTGAGAGCAGGAGGTTCCAGATACCCAGCTGCCCCTGGGCTGCACAGCTATACCTGGCCATCAGTGGGAGGACAGCCACCTCCAGTGGCTGCAGGTGAGCACAGCAACCGGAATTGCAACTTGTACGAAGTTGTGCTCAGTGGTGAATGCTTTCAGTTATAGAGAAGTTTAAGAAAAACCCAAATCTAACACAAAAATAATAGACCCTGCTCTGAGTTTGAATTTCTGCAGTTGATCCCAGGGC
>VXAC01006266.1:0-42440 GCA_013399225.1 Rhipidura dahli
CCAACTCTCTGCCATGGACAGGGGCACAGAATCACAGAATAAATCAGGTTGGAAAAGACCTCTGAGATCTTTGAGTCCAACCTATGGCAGAACACCATCGTGTCAACCAGACCATGGCACCGAGTGCCACATCCAGTCTTTCCTTAGACACCTCCAGGGATGGTGACTCCACCACCTCCCTGGGCAATCCAGTCCTATGTTGAATCACCTCTTTTGTGAATAAATGCTTCCTAATGTCCAACCTGAACCTTCTTCGGCACAGCCTGAGGCTGTATCCTCTTGTCCTGTCAGTTGTTGCCTGGGAGAAGAGGCCGACCTGCACCTGGCTACACCCTCCTGTCAGGGAGCTGCAGAGGCTCCCCCCTTGAGCCTCCTTTTTTCCAGGCTAAACACCCGCAGCTCCCTCAGCTGCTCCTGGGCTCCAGACCCTTCCCCAGCTCTGGTGCCTTCTCTGGACACGCTCCTCAGTGTCTTGTGAAGGGCCCAGGACTGGACACGGAACACTCGAAGTGTGGCCTCACCAATGCCGAACCCCAGGTTATGGTCACCGCCCTGGTCCTGCGGCCGCACAACTTCCACCAGCCCAGGCTGCTCATCGCCGCATCCACCGGGCCCCGAACGCCTTCCATGTGGAGGGAAAGGGGCTGGCAGGGCGGGGGGTGCTGCGCCAGCAATCGGACACGGTTTTGTGGCTAAACTGGAATGGTCAGTCATTGGGACAGGCTGTCCAGGGACTTGCTGCAGTCTCTCTCCCTGGACGTCAAGACGCACCTGGATCCGGCTCTGGGTGATGTGGTTTAGGGGTTACGAGGGCAGTTCTGGGCAGACAGTTGTACTGGATTGTTTTGACGGTCTCTTCCAACTTTCATGATCGTATGAAACCAAGCGGACTTGCGGCTGTGTAAACGAGGCACTAGTGGAAGCACACCCCAAAGCCCGAAGGCAGCGCAATGCCCGCCCCGGGTCACGGCCGCACTCCCTCAGCCGCGGGTCCCTTTCCGGCGCCGCCCCGCCCGGCGCTGCCACATCCTCCGCTGACATCAGCCCGCGCCGCCATATTGAGCCGTCGCCGCCGCCAGCGCGGCCGCCCCGGGACCGGCCCGCTCCCCATGACTGCCCCCGGCCGGGGCGCGTAGGGCGGAGCGGCTCCCAGCCCGGCCCGTCCCCTCCCGAGCCGCCGCCGAGCCCCGTTCGGTCCCCGCAGCCATGACTTCCCTGACCCAGCGCAGCTCCGGGCTGGTGCAGCGCCGGACCGAGGCCTCCCGCAGCGCCGCCGCCGCCGATAAGGAGCGGGGCGCCGGCGGCGGCCCCGAGGATGAAGGGCGCCGGGACGAGTCCGGCGACGACGAGAAGGGCGATTCTAAGGAAACGCGGCTCACTCTCATGGAGGAGGTGCTGCTGCTGGGCCTCAAGGACCGTGAGGTGCGGCCGGGGACGCTGGGTAGGGGGTGCTCGAGGGGACACCGGTTTTTGGGGGGTGCTTTGGGGAAGAGGAGCCTGATGCTGGGATGGGGTCAAGAGCGCTGCAGGGTGAGTGTGGCTGCGGGCTTGGGGGCAGAGGGGACGGGATGTGGCTGTAACAAGCTCGGTGTTTTGGAGGAGGTGGGGAAAAGGTGCACGGATTTTGGGGAGGGGGAGCCCGGCAGAGTTTGTAGCGCTGTTCTTCGGTTGCGGGGTTCGCAGAGGAGCTGTCACGTAAATATATATGAGAGGGAATATAGAGGGCCTGGGGCAAAATAGGGACCTGGATATGGGGGCCAGGACTTCAGACCAGCGTTGGACATGAAGGCCTGGGTGAACTTGGTACATTTATCCTCCTTCAGCTTACCCGTAGCTCTAATGTGGGAGATCCCTCTACTTCTGTGGGTTTTGTCAGACAGAACTCTGGTACTTACGAGGTCCTCCGGGGTGTTCTAGGATGCTGAGCCGCCCTTTTTTACTAATTCTTTGCAGAGTAATGCAAAATTACATGAGGGGAAGATTATATGACAAAAATGGGCCGCGAATAATGAGAAGTGTGTCAAAATGAAGAAATGGCATTATTAAATGATTCTGTGTTTTTACTGATTTCATAGCCTCATAGTTTGCCATGATACTGTGAATAAGTCATTGGGGAAAGTGTACTTCCACCGGTGTGCTGGATTTTTTTTTCATTTGAAAGAGGCAGTTATAGAAAGCACACGCACTGCAGAATGTCACTTCTGTTAGGGAAGCAGTTTAATTTGATGTGGTGTATGATGAAGCATAATGCACCTTTATTTTAGATATGAGATATAGTATGGATTTGATTAAGCAAAATGCTTTCCTTTTTTGTCAAGTAAACCTGCTTTTCTTTTTTAATTTGTGTAACAAGTAAATTAATCCAATTCATTGATTTCAGTGGAAGTGTGTTGAAACTCTCCGTGTTCAGGGGGACAAAATAATGGAGGAGGGAAGCTGATAAGTTACATTTTCTTTGATAGGGCATTGCATCTAAAATTTACTGGTTGATAGTGATGAATAAAGAGTGGTTTTCTTAATGAAAATTTGCTTTTTTAACACATGTCACAGCACCAAGCCTGACTGAGTTCAAGCAGCTTGGACAGTACTCTTGGGCACATGGCGTGACTCTTCAGAATGGTGCTGTGCAGGGCCAGGAGTTGAACTCAATGATCCGTGTGGGTCCCTTCCAACCTAGCTTTCTTTGTGGCTCTGTGGTCTGTGTATATGCCTGCTACAATATATGTCTCTCTCAGACTGTGTGTTTCAGGCCATATTCTTGTAGTCCCATTTTTTCAGGTGGACCTTGCCATGGTGTCCTGATAACCTCAGTAGACAGTGATGTCTGCTTCCACCTGTGAAATTGAAGGCTTGTGCCTATGAGCAGTTCTATTTCTACACACCTGAATAGTTGGGGGAAAGTAAGTTAGGAGTGGCAAGAGCGATTGCTGGCAGGATTGCCTGAGGATGCCTTACCTTGGGAAGATGGTATAAACTGGGTGATCTTACAGCTCTTTTTTTTTTTTTTTAACCAGGATTGTGTTTTAAATCTGCTGAATCTGTAGGCATTATGCTGTAAAGATTTCAAGGTAGGGAGCATTATGTCTGCCTAGGAGGAGTATGTGGCACAAGTCTTCATCAAAAGACAATAGTTAACTTTGGGTCTAAAAGTCTAGCTTTGCAATCGTGGGCATCAAAGTTATAAATTATCTGACTTTGCTGAGTGCAGCAGTGACATACATTGCAGGTGATCTAATATTCTTTTGTATAGCTAAAGGAACTGAATGGTTACAGTGGCATGGATATCTGTAACTCCCTTGGGATTTTGCGGTGGAGACATCAGACAAAAAGAATGAAAATGTCATCTCTAGGGCAGGGGGCTTAAATGCAGGAACTGTAGCATACACAGTTTGTGAGCTTTGTTAACATGAAGCATTGGGATTTGGACTTCGGTTTTCAGTCTGCTTGTGCCCCTATTTAAACCATTTAAAAACACTATTTAAACCATTTGTCATGTGTTTTCCTTCCAAAACTGGAAATAAAACTATAGGCTCATTTTCCAAGATTAGTATTTTTTGTTCTCTGTTGTTCTAATAATAAGTAAGCAGAAAAGCAGAACTAACTTACTTTGCGCATCTGGAAATATTTTTTACCAAGTCTTTACTTCCAGTAGAACTGATTTACCGTAACATTTGAGTGAGACTCTCTCAGGAGAGCAAGCAGAGTAATATAGAATCTGCGCAGTGTAGTTGTGAAACTGTACAAAGTCTAAGGGACAGGCAAAGGGAGGTTTTTGAGATACAAGCTCTATTGAAAGCCTGTTATTTTAAAGCTGAGAACATCCTTCCTGTCTATTCCAATTGGATAAAGCAACTCAATGTTTACTTTAATATAAGAAGAAAATACAAAAAGTAGACTGGATTGGCCAAAGAACATATTAAAGAAGATATAAAAACAAGGACTCTGTTTTGACCAAAGAACATGTTTCCCTAAAAATAGCTGCTTTCTCAGAAAAGTCACATGCATTGATAACATAGCTTTCAGATTTTCAGGTAATTTTTTAAATGAAGTTAAACACTAGT
Organism: Rhipidura dahli; assembly: GCA_013399225.1. Taxonomy (NCBI): domain Eukaryota; kingdom Metazoa; phylum Chordata; class Aves; order Passeriformes; family Rhipiduridae; genus Rhipidura; species Rhipidura dahli. The sequence goes on from VXAC01006266.1 coordinate 4,062, forward strand.
GAATATAGCTTAATTTCATTTAAATCATATACAAAATACCTAACACGTATGGAGCTATGTTTATAATTTCTAAGTGTACATGGAAGAGTCTTTGCTATTAGGAAACAGTTTTTCAGGAAGATCAATTTAGTGATGCATTGATGAGTTCACTGTTTCCAGGAGATTGTTAGATATTAATATGAATCCTGTTTTCAGGCTAGTGCGATGGTCATAAACAACCACAGCAAGACTTGTGAGTTGTTGTCTGGTTGCTGCTGCAGTATGGATTCAGCAATGGGAATTTCTGGCAGCTGTAAAACAAACACACCACCCCTCAATCCGATTCCTGATGTGTGAACACAATTAACTGCATTTAAACATGCTTCTTGGACATGTCTTTTTTTGTTTGTTAATGTTGTGTCCCCTACCGGGTTGGCCTAATTCAACTGTACATAACGAATGTGTTCTGGTTGCTCTTTTCCACCTGTGATTCTTCTTCTATCCGTATCTTCTGTGTACACTTAACTGTTTCTGTATTCCAGAGTCAGGATAGATTTTAAGGGATATGTGCTGAAATATGTGCATGCTTGCATAACATGACAGATGTGATGTCCTTGGAGCAGCAGGTAATAAACTGGAGGAAAATAACACTGCCTAAGTTTTTCAGGGAACCATCACAATTACCTGCATGTATTTGGAAACCCTTTAGAAATGTGTTTGGAAAAGAGAGTCAGGTTCATCCGTTTAAAGCAGAGCAATGGCCAGTTGCTATAGGAATAAAAAGCAGGCACTGAAGTAAACCAGTGCTGTATTAGGTAAAAAAACAGTATTGTGATAGGATAGGTCAAAGCCACAGCAAAAGGGAGTTACGGTGTAGAACTACTGAAGCAACAGAAGGGAGTGATGAATATTAGAAGTTATATTCTAACTTATTTAAAAATGATAGCTAAGAGATGAGGACAGGGTAGCCAGTTCATTACAGGTCCTTCAGACATCTTGTAATTCAGTCCCGTAAAAATGGAGATGTTGTGAGGTGACCCTGCAATGTAACTGTTGCTCCACTGAATTTCATCCTTGCAGAGTTTCTTTTGGTTGTGGGTTTGGGGTTTTTTTTCCTCACCTTTTTGAAATTTTCTCTTGGTATTTTTTGGAAATCTGTTAAAATACAGCACTGCACTCAGCTGCTTTTATCCTCTACACAGTTGCCACATCTAAACAAATTAAAGCAGCTAGAGAGACCTGGCACCCACTAAGATAAAATATTTATTTAATCTGTAACTAATTCCTTAGTTGCTGAAAGAATACTCATGTAGAGTATGCTGAAGAATACCTGGGTGCTGCAGTCTGCTGCAACATTAAATATTTCTTGGACTTTTTATCCTTTCTTAGCTGAAGACTAAAATGTCATTTGTGGAAGTGAAATAATGTTAAATCACTTTATTAGGTACAGAAATTATCTTGGATCTTTGTTGCTCATGTTTGGCCTTCAAATCCTTCATTTATTACTGAAGATTTGGTTTTGCAGCATAGCTTTATGTCCAAATAGGTCACATGAAGGTCCCCAGCTTATTTCATTGTGTTGAAATAAGCTATTAGGGAACTAGTCTGCCTGCTTCAGATGGGCTGTTTTGTATTGATCAGATTAGTACTAAAATGTAGTTCCTTTATTATTCTTACAAATATGAGTGTCTCAATTGGTTTCTGAATTTTATATTTTAATCCTAAAGATACTTGTGTGAAAGGTGACACAGGAATTTTGAAAACATTGAAAACCTGGGTGGTGGTTTTCTTGCTCTTAAGATTTGATTTAGTGAAACTGATAGTATGATGCACAAGTCTGAGTGGATTTGCCTTTGTAAGAAATTAACAGGTTTTGAAAAGTCTTCTTTGTATCCTTTTAGTATTTTTTTCCTCTCACTAAAAAAAGTTTCAGTAAGAGGCTGAATGTCAACTTAGAAGCGCCCAAGTTTTGCTGGAAAATTTCTGAGACAAACAAGTATAAGTTGAAGAGGTGTCTACTGGGAATTCATTCGCACTGCAATTGAAGAGTGATGTATGAATGTGTTGAAACCTGGACAAAGACATGCTTTTTCTCAAATGTTCAGGGCCTAATAACAACAAAGTGTGTAATGTCTGTGGTGAAAAATTCTTTCTTTCATAGCTGCCTACCTTTCTGGTCTTTTTTATTTTTTTAATTTCATGTCCACAGATAAATTACAGGAGAAATTACATAGATAAATTACTAGGAGAAGACAGGACGTGTGGGAGGAGGAGTACCCCAATTCTCTTTGCTGCAAGATGAGTGAAGTGCCTCTTTACTGTGCTGCTGAATAAATCCTGCTTTTGTGCTCTTGGGAGGATATGCTGATTTTGAATCATTTGCAGTTGGTGTGGTTATCCCTGCTCTCATAGCATGGTTAATCTGTAATCTGTATTACTTTTCTATGGATAATTTTGAGTGTGGCAAAAACTCTTTTTTATGGCAAGCTGTCTAGGGTAGGGCAAAGACAAAAACATTGTCAGGGCCTTTTTAGTAGTGCTTTTCAGTTTTTTAAGTGCTCTTAAACAAAGCTTTAACTTGAGTGCTTGTGAAAACATGCCATAACTCTTCTTCCTCTCCCTATAGGAAGCTGCTTTTATTGAAAGTGTTGCATGAAGTATTTATAAGAAAGTTTTGCTCTTTAGTGCTAGAAGGGAAATAATTGTGACACTGAAAATAATATTTTGTATTAAAGAAGTAGAGGTATTTTTTCAGGTGTTCTTTGATCCTCATGTGGATAATGTATTACAGCACTTATTTCAAGTAGTCAGGGTCCATGTAATGGGACTTCTTTGCAATGGTAACTTGACCAGACTAAGTGTTGCAAACAGTGTATTTAAGAACTACTTTCTTACAGCTCACATAATTACTACGGCACATACTCATCCCTGTGTTGCATTGCTGGGAAGAGGGGAAACTAGTCTGTAGCTAATGTGTGGCTCGGGTTCCTTTGCACAGACAACATTTTCAGGCCATTTTTTCATACCTTTTAGTAAAAGAAGAAAATAATTAGTTAACTAGCCATGTGCCACTTTTAACTGTCTTTTTTTTTCTGTGGCTTGCAAAGAGTTCTTAGATAAATGTCAGTAACTTGCTTTCTCTCAGAAATATTGATAAAATGTTACTACAGAAGGATTTCTCATGCTCTTTTAAGACATAAAAATCATGAGATTGCACAGTTCTCAACTGCTCTCTTCCTCCAAGTGCACTGTGTGTAAGCCTGGATGAGTAGGAGTACAAAGGTGTGTGGCACTGTGACTAAGCTGTTAGTCTGGGTGTGAACCGGCATTGTGCATGCCAAGTCTTTCCCACCTCTCCCAGTATAACATACACTAAACTACTGCATTTCCCACTTTTCTTTTTTCCCCTTTTTCCTCCCTTGTTTGTCACAAATCATTGAAATAATACACTCTATAAGCTAGTAGATCTTTGTAATGGGAGAGGTGTTATATTCAAAGCTCTTTTTTTATTTGTGGATGTTACAGGATTTATTCATCACACTGGGAAATTAGTTGTCAGGCTTTTTGCATATCTTTCTGTTGCTGATACTCTTTTAAGCACTTTTGAGCTGCTTTTTGCTATATGCTTTCTAGACATCTGCCTTTATGGTCTTCCTAGATAGCATCATGTAGTTATGTTATTTGGAGTCCTTAGCTGCATGGCTGTCTTTTGTACATGGTTTTAGCAGAAGGTTTGTATTTAACTTGTCATTCTTGTATAGCACAGCACATTGCTCTTTCATTTTTTTTTATTTCAATAGACACTTGGTTTTACTGTGGCACTTCCACACTGGGCAGTCTCTACCACAAGAGAAGTATTCTGTACATATTGTTGTAATTTTAGTGTTCTGTCTTCTGCAGTGCACAGTGACCAAGGCAGGTATATGATACTCATTGTGTAGCTTGAGGTAAATGTCAGGTGGATGTCTGTCTGTACTGATCACTGAGGAAGGGCTAACTGCAACAACTTTGCCTGATCTGTGTATTTAAATGGAATTCCTGCTTTGGCAGCTTCTGCAGACTATGGCCGAGACTCTCAGTTTGGAGTTAGTATATGTTAAAAACTGAATGGAGGAACTTGTTCCTTTTAGTATGAGAACAGTGCAGTGGGTGGACTTTTATTTAATCTCACAACAGGTATGTTGACATGGTATTATTATGAGATATTCTGTTTCTTGAAAATTGTTTGCACCTGAACAAGTGAAACAAGTGAGAAACTAGAAGCTTCTTCTGAAAAAATCTGAAAGAAAGATGAGTGAGATTTGACAAAGAAATGAGGAATCTCTCTCTCCCTTAAGTACCCTGTTTTTTGAAGACCCAAAACATGACTCTAGAATTCCATCCAGATTAATGACAAGATGCACATTACTCAAAATTAAGCATTGTGCAGCTCCCCAGTTTGAAATAATACAGCATTTTACCTCTATTATTTCTTTTACAGTGTTATTAATTGTGACTGCTGTGAAAGAAAAGGTAGAGGAGAAGGGTAGATGTTTTATTTGGGGGCAGATATACTGTATTTATAAGATTGGAGGAGGGAATTATGTTTTTAATCATTGTGGCCTAGTTTGTCAAAGTTAGTGAAACCTCCAACTCTTACTTAGCCAATAAGGGATCTGCTTTGTCTGTGTTAGAAAGACATACCAGATTCAGGTTTTTCGTACTGTTTTTAAGAGAAATGTACTGGACCTGTCTGGGGTAGAGTTAATTTTCATCATAGCAGCCAACATGGTGCCATGTTTTTTATTTTTGGCCAAAACAATGTTGATAACACAAAACAGTGATGATAACATGCACCCTGTGTTTTCTGTTGCTGAGCAGTGTTTACGCAGCATAAAGGCCACCTCTCTTTGTCACTCTGCCACCCCCTCAGTGAGGTGTGCAAGAGGCTGGGAGTGGGGGACAGCCAGGATAGCAGACCCCAACTGACCAGAGGGATATCCCAGGCTCCGTAATGCCGTGGTCAGCAATAAAAAGAGAGTGGAGAGAGCAGGGTAGATGGTCATATCTTGGGGACCACCTGGGCATCAGTCTGCTTGTGGGGGCTACTAAACAAGTGTTTGGCATCACTTACTTTTGTTTTTTCACATAAGGTCTTCCTATTCTCTCCCCTCATGCCAAAGTGACTGAGGGAACAGTTATGTGGGACTTAGCCACCCAGGCTTAGTCAAACACTAGGAGACACTAAATTCTAATTAAACATTTCTTTCATATAAATATCAGATTTTACATTAAGTGACAATGGGAGGTAGAGTAGAAATCAGTTTGTTGAAATCAAAGGTTATTGAACAAACTAATTAATTACGTCTTAATTTTGCACCAAAATGCAGAATAGAGATTGGACCTTGATGGAAAGTGGCTTTGCAAGAGTCATGCAAATATTTGAAGTCATTATCTGCTTGTGTATACACTTAATCACGAAGAAAGTTGGGCTTCTAAGTTTGTCTTCTCATTTCTAAATGATCAGTCAGACTCTTAAATGTTCATGTAATCAGAGATCTCATAAGGATTCAGCAGTATGTGTGTGCTAGTTGCTTCCTCCTTAGCAAATTTTGGTTTATTATCTTCATTTTAATGAGAGATGTGCCTGTGTAACATATGCCTGTGTATGGGCTTGAAAATGTGGGCAATAACATTTAGCTTTAGTGCTTTTAGTGCCTGACGGCAGTTGCTGTGTGTTACTTATTCCTAAATGCAGTGGCAGGTTAATCAAACACCTGACAAGTTGCTTGTCAAGAATACTGTGCTTTGTAGAGTATGTATGCATGCTTTTCTAAACTATTTCTATGTCTGACTGTCAGAATATTTCAGAGAGTTCCCCCACTAACTTATCTTCTATTTATAACTAGAGTACAATTTTGTTCCAGTAAAATGACTAATGATTTCATTTGCATGAAAAGAGGAAATCAGGAGGGACTGGAGTCAAACATCAAAGTCCTTGCCTTATAGTATTCCAATAATAAACACCCCTGAAGTCTGACTTGCCTTTTTTCTTCTTAATTTTCAAAAGTTTTGTAGGTTAAGAAGTATTATTAGATGTTCCTGTGAATTTCTGGGTTGAGAAGGTGGTGGCTTACTTGAAAAGTCAGGGAAAAAGACCAAATCTAATGTAGAGAGGAATCCAGTTTATTTAAATTACACATGACTTGAAGTCTGAATATTTTCCTTTTGACAGATGAGAAAATACAGAGTATTCCTATAGCATTGTTTTACTTGAATATTTTTTAGCGTTTACTAAAGTAAATGCTAAAAAGGAAAAAAAAAAAAGGAAGTTTTGAGCATCTTGTTTTTATCTTTTTAATAGTATTATTGAGTTTCCTGGTGACACTAACTTGAGTGGAGCTGTTGACTCCCTGGAAGTCAAACAGAGTCCCAGCAGAGAGACCTTGACAAATCAGCGGGTTGGGTATCCCCAGCCGCATGAAGTTTAACGAGGGCAAGTGCCAGATTCTGCAGTTGGGATGGGGCAACTCTGGATGTAGGGGGGAATGAGATTCTGGAAATGTCTCAGGCACACGGTGAGATTGTTGGGGGTGTCCTGTGCAGAGCCAGAAGTTGGCCTTGATGATCCTTGTGATCCCCTTCCACCTGAGGTCATGGATACAGGATATCATAGGATATGTGTCTGTGATTTCTAAGGGATGAATGTCTCCTAAAATTATTTTGTCTCCATAATGTCCTCAGAATGGTTTTTTCAGCTATTTCTTTTACTGGATCTGAAATTCCTTTGTTATCCATTTTAGAGATAACTGAAAAATGAAACTCTCACTTTTGGTTATTAAATACGGTTTGTCTGTATAATACATAGAAAATAGCCTTCTCTGAATGCTTTCATGTCAAGTGAAGCAGGGTCATATCTTTAAACAAACATTTTAAAACAAGTTGGTCTGTAGAAGCAGTGAAAATCAATGTATGACAGACAGTAGATATGAAAACCATTTTGTAAAGAAAATAGAGGGTTTGTCTTTTATTAGTGTGCTAATAATTATGAATTTTATTGAATCATGTTGCTGTCTGAACCAGAATTCAGTTTTGTGTTTCAGGATTGCTTGTTGTCTTGGAATTGAATGTGTTCTCTGTTTAACCATCATTCTTGTATTCCAGAATTGTGGAGGTTTATTGTCTCTCTTGTCTGATAAGTCCATCGAGAGGGAAAAAGGTTGAAACTATTGTTGAAGAGTTATTCAAGCAAGACACCCTCACCCTGAACATTTTATTTTCAGGTTGGGCTAAGACCGCACAGTTCCTTGCCAAAAGAAATTGATTTGGGACTTGCCAAAGAATGCTGCCAGAGAAGCTGAACTTGGTTTTATGTTTAAATCTCTGTGCTTTGTGCAGTACTGTAGTGTTGTGAAGTGTGAGATTTTCTAAGAAGTAATAAGTTAAGCTATTAGAGTTAATAAAATTAAATACATACATCGAATGTATATTAGAAAGTAGGAATCTCAGGGTCATTAAAGTACATGCATAAATTGACTATATTAACTTGTCTTGTTTGAGACTTACTGTCAGCTACAGCTTCTGTGCTGTTATTGCACTTACATTTAGGTTGATATAAATTACAATAACCTGCACTGGAAAGAAAAGAACAGATCTTTTTGGTTCCCTGAAGATGAAAATGGATCGGTTCATATAAGATACCTATGGTGAGAGCCGTCTACTTTTACCCTGAGAATTCAAGTAGTTTTGGATATTCGAGCCTTTCTTCAATAAGTGTTGCAATAGTTTTTCCTTTTTCTTGTCTTCTGTAATTGTTTTCTGTTGTTTGCATTTTTCTCACATTGTTATAAATATGTTTAGTTAGGCTGGCAGAAAGACTTCTCACTGGTTCTCACTAGACTTTAAGGTGCTTTATATGTTTAGTCCATCTAGTGCTACTGAAGCTGAGTCAGAGATTCGCAGAAGTCTGTATAAGGATCTAGCTGAGCTGGAACAAATGCTGGGTGGCTGCAGAGAACGAGTTCTAGTATTGACCAGCATTTCTGTTTGCCATTGAGAACTTGGAAAAGTTTGTAGACTTTCTGGAATTTTGTGTTCATTCTTCCAAGCCCAGTTTGCCTGCTATTATGTTGTGAAGCTTCTTGTAACAGTATGTTGGAAGAAAATACTTCTTTTGTTTGTTTGTTTGTTTTTTAGTGTTCATTATTTCTAAGGGATAATCTAAAAATGATGTAATTTAATTTTTTAACTGAAAGAGTCAGGTGTCAGGTTTGTTGGACAAATGCTTTCTAAAACATGCTAAGCATTAAATCAAGCATCTATAGCATTACTCTTGCTGACTCCTACCCCATGCAAAAGTGTATTAGTTGTTCCTTGTAGAATGATGATGTTCCTAAATAAATTACTGACTTTTAAGAGTTGTCTTATCTAAAGAATCCGTAAACTTCATGCTTAGTTTTATTGCCCAGTAACTCAGTTACTGACTTTGATTTGCCTGAGACTTCTGCTTGTAGTTGTGTTATCACAAAGAAGAGGTTTCTGACCTGCAACAATATCAGACAGTTTATCTTTCTGCAATCAGCAGTTCCAATCAGCAGTTTCATCTTCAGCTAGGAAGAACAGGAACAACAGAATCAAGTGCAGGTCTTAGAAGACAATGTTCCGTACTATTCCTTGTCCTCTCCTAGTGCTGTCAGCTGGTATCTCCATTTAATCTAAGAGGATGCAGTGTTTCTCTTGTAGAAGAATGCTGGTGATAGATGCATTTAGAATTCTTAAAATTAGGCTTTTGGGTCCAGAGAATGAATTTAAATTCTATGCTAAAACATTATTTATAATAAACTGAGTGCTTTTGTTATCCTATCTCTATGTGTTCTGCTTATATTTTGTACTTTGCTTATTTGGATTTGGGAGCAGCTTTAAGGAGATGTATTGTAGAAGTTCTTCAGGTAAGTGCTTTCAAAAATTCACAGTAATAGTAGTAGTTGTAGAGAGACTACATAAAGGAAACAGTGTATTAAGATATGTGCCGTCTTTTGGGGGAATATGATAGCGCTATGCTTTTCACTCCACTAGTATTCTTCATTAAAATCAAAATACTTTTAGGCAGTGTTTGTTTCAATAACAATCTTATCTGTAAAGCAGATTTAAGTTGTAAAGTTTCTTGTGACCAATTCTTACATTGGAGATAGGATGCAGGGGGAAGGAAGCAGTCATCTCTGACAAGAAAACTGTGGCAGACCAAAGTTCCTAATAACTTTTTACCTGCTGCAGAGCACCTGGACAGTGTATGCCGTTAATTCTTTACTTTCTGTTCTCCCCAGCTGTCTTTCTGTGATCACAAAACTACTACTTCAGGGAGGAACTCCTTGACTAAAAAAGTGACATTTCTGTCACAATTGTGATTAATTCCGTTATGAAATACAACTTTCCACAGCCTCTATTTCAAGATAAATTGTCTCTGCTTGTCTTTTGCAGTAGGTTTCAAATGGGTGACAGATGATGATTTTATATTATTATGTTCTCTCTGTGCTTTGTGTTGGCTAATAATAGGCTAGTAGGCGCCTCTGAAAGAACTTGCTGTTGCTTCAGAGAATCAGAAAGAGATGCTATTGCTGTCTTGTCAAATTTGAATAATATAACTTCCAATTTATGGTAATCAGGGTAGTCATTACTGAAGTCCAAAATGGGGAGCTGATGATGAATAGTGTGTGATACCTTAAGCTTTATGGTTCTTGTATTTTCTGAGCAGGTTTTAGTCATGAATGGCTTTAGCACAGGTATCCCAACGTTGTTCTTTGTCCCAAAGACTAAATTCTAGCTGAAACTATTCAGGTTATAAAAACTATTCACTATTTGAATGCAGTTTATGTATTGGAGTGTGGGTTGTCACTGAATGGGATGCTGTTATATTTTACCGTCTGTCCCAAGCACATTCCTTCCTTTCCCATGCTGTCTCTGAAAGTTGTTCACCTGCATGGTGAATCAGGTGAGGGAACTGGCCATTAGCTCTCAGAAGGACCACATTCTCGTCTGGCTGGCTACAGAAATGCTGCTGTGGGCTCAGGAGAGAGAACAGCAAGGTGCTTTCATAGACTGAAGAAATCCTTTGCCTTCAGCAGCAGTTGAGACTTTGGAGTGCTTGCTTGGGTTTAGTCCTCAAATGGCTAAAAATGAAGATATGCTGGAGGACATACCATCTCCAATTCCAAATTGCAAGGTTAAAATGAGATGTGGTGATACTGACTTAAAAGGTCAGTAAAACTGAAATTAATCTCTCCAAGGTAAAAAGTAGTGATTCACAGGAGTTGCTTGTGCTGTGAAAGTAATTGAATACTGGGTTATCATTTTGTCTTGTTTATTTCCTGCTGGTTTTCCCCTGGTGTTTCTCTTTGCTGCTTTTAGTACCTCTAGGAAAAGGAATCTGAGTTGATGTATATATAGAACCTGAGTCTTTCTCAGATTTAACTACGCACAGTGAGCATGCAGGTACATTTTCCCTCCACAACACTGCTGTGTAAATGCTAGATGTAAGTAGACTCTTTGCTAATTATGCTATTCAACGTGAAAAGCAGCTCATATAAAATTTGTACCAGCAGATGACTCAATTTACCTTGTCCAGTTCTACAGATGACCTGAACTGTCTTTGAAAAGTTTTTTTTCCAAGTTCCATATCCACTTTGGTTAGTCCATCTCAAATGTACATCTCTTGGCAGCTGTTTCCTCTTACTCTCATCTGAACAGTAGAACTGAACATAGTGTGTTTTATGTGTCTCCAAACTGTTTATTTATTATTCTAGCATGTGTATTTGGAAAGGGTCCCTAATTGGACCTGGAGATAATTGTCGTCCCTAACTTCCCCTGATCCCAGCAAGCCTGGAATATTTTCCTGTACGTTTGTCATCTGTGATTTCGGAGAACATGCCATGAAAATAGTCTGCCATATGTTGGAAAGAATAGATAGCAAGGAAGAAATCCCTGTTTGGGAAAGCTCAACATTTGTTTGTATATAAACAAACCAATAGTCGTGTTTATAAACAAACCAATAGCAAGTATCTCAGAGCTTTTAGATTGCTCAACAGAGTGTTTGAGGGCCATCTATTATGGCAGAAGTAATAAAAGTAATAGCAAACTCCAACGAGTTTGGGAAGTCTAATTTTTCTTACCTTTCATCATCCAAGTAGAACTTGTTGCAATTTTTTTTCTGAAATACTATCCTAGTAGAAAACAGGGTACCTGTAAATTCAGAATTTACTGTTTGCTAATGTGAAAGCTTTCTTTAACCTGGATTGTGCCTCCTAGCTGATAAACCCAGAAACTAAGGATTTGATGTCTTCTGACTAGACTGTAAGATGCAATACCTTGGATCTCTGACTTCCAAACTCCTTAGGACCTGTAGTTGTTCACTTCTGCTTTCTGTTAGTTGGCCATCTTCCCTTCTGATTGAGCTGCCATGGCTGGAAAGAGTTTAACAAACATTTTATTTGTTTTGTCTGTACATGAAGTTTCAAAAATTTACCAAATTTCAAAGTCCTTTTTTATGTCTTTTGTTAAAAAAAAAAAATTGGAATTCCTGGCGAACAGGAATTCAGGGGTTTGGGTAGCTGTAATGATGTTTCTCCTTTAGAAAGTTCCCTTCAATTGTTTGGTTTATTTGTTTACCATGAATGTTTTAGTTTTATTTTTAAGTAAAGGGTGCTAGGTGAGGATCTAAGGAGTACTATTAAGTTTGAATGTAAAATGAAAAGGCTTTTACTAAGAGAAGCATAGATTGGGCAGTGTTACGTGCTTTATCCCAGAGAAACTTGTTGTGGTTCTTCATAAACGTAAATTGAGTCTGAGTCAAGGTGAAAACTTTGACCTAACATTGACCTGTGATACTGAATATGAGGCTATGCAGATCTGAGGATGGGCCTGAGGGGCCTGTCATGCTAAAATAAAAAAATACTTCAGTTTTTTGGTGAGTAGGAAGCTGTAACCCATGAGTTATCTTCGCAGACCATTATGTGACTTTATGATGCTATTTTAAAAGACTCATGAAGCTGATTTCCATTTGCAGTGGCTCTGTGGTCTGCAGAGTAATCTGCAGTAGCTTGAGACTCCTTGGATTAGAATGCATTGGCAGCTACAGTCTGTGTTCTGTGAACAGGTGCCCTTAAACACATGAGTTAAACACATCATATGAATTTATGTTACCATGTTTGTATTTTGAAGCCACAGGGTTGTAACTGCAAGCATTTTTCTTTCCTTTCTCTTGAATCTGAGGTATTTTCATGGATTTTTTTTTTGCTCTGCCATTCTCCTTTCTTGTCTGTGCCAAGTATAGTAGAACTGCTGTTCACCTATTCTGAATTAACTGAAGAAGTGGAGAGAGAATGTTTAATTCTGTAGTAGGAAGAGCAACTCTTAGCAACTCTGATGTATAAAACAAAGTATTCTTTAGTAAAAGATCACCCTGTCTTTTGTGAGTCTTTTGTACTATATTTTATTTGGAAAGTTTTCTCTTTTTTTTTCCTTTTTTTTTTTTTTAACTTTGCAGTCCATTAGGGGTTGCATATTCTGTGTCTATATAAACGTAAAATGACATCTACAACTTAATTGCATTTTTTGCACTGTTACTGCTGGGTAACTTTAAATTGTGCTTGGGAAACAGAAAATGATGGTACTCGTTCAGTGGGGTCTTTCTGTTTTTAGTTTTTTAGTTATTATTTGTTTTTTTGTTTCAAATAGAGCTAGTGTGACAGTAGTCTGGAAGCTGAGTAGTAGCAATGTGAGAGGTAATGGTGAGAGTCACTGCTTTGTGAAGGTTGGCTGTTTCATGCTTAAAAGTGAAATGATTTTGGAAGTTTTTTGCAAGTCTTAAAGCAGCCTTAATTATGTAGAAGTCACTAACATACTTGACACCAAATACCTTCAGACTCATCTGATCACATTAGTCTTCTCACTTTGATTTTTTGACATACTTGTGAAGTTAAAGTCATGGCTGCAGTGCCCAGCTGGATCAGAGATAAGGTGTTAGCCTTTTAAAGAAGAAAAATATACAAGCAACCTTTTGAATTTTGAAATCTCTCAAGTAAATTCGTGGCTCTAAAGAGGCTAAGTAGAAGCAGGAAGTGGAAAGTAAGGTACTTTAGGTAATTGGCCTTTGTTACACAATGGACTATTTAATAGGGAGTTTCAAGTGATTAATGAATAACTGAGCAGGAATACTTTCGTGAGCTGGAAGTCAGGCAAAAGGGAAGGGTGTAAGAGAAAGTGAATAAATCCCATAGCTGGTGGGAAAGAAATGGCCTAATGAAAATGGATTTTTAATAACTTATTCTTAAAGCGGAAGATGAATCTTAGTCTTAGCTCTTCGCTTTGCCATACCAGGATGGAAAGTCTGAGCTTTCAAAGTTAATATGGTAACAAGTATTTGGTGTAAACTTTATTCTTATTTCCCTTTATGCTTGTCTAGCAAAACTAGTTTTTAGCTGAAAGTTTCTAGGTCATGTCTGATGAAAAATGCTTTTATGCTGTGTTTGTGTAAAATAAACATGACAGTTGTAAACAGTTTTTTGATCTTTGAGTCATTGTAGATTTAAAATTTTGTCTTGCAAGCTATTCATAGCTTGAAGTGCTATTCCAGTGTGATTGCTGTCAGATAAAAATAATCTCCTGCTTTGTAAGTCTTCCCCCCTGCTGCTTATCAACTTTAATGAAATAAGTATTTTTTTGGGTTAGGAACTTTATAAACATATAAGACTTGCAGGAAGACAGGTAATGTAAAAATGCTTGGTGTTGTATTTGTGAGAAAACTAGTGTTGCTCAAGAGCATTAAATAGTGGAATAAGTTGCATTTCTAAATAGTGATGTTTGATCTTCAGTCAAGGGTTTTCAGATTGTTAGGAGTTTGGAATAATTGAATAGTTTTTAAAACCACTTCCCTGTCTTGTTCCACGTGCTGTAATGAGCAGTGGTCAGGTCACATTCATGGAGGGGGTGGGCTCAGGATGACAATTCCCCCACTGTACATTGACTTTATCCTGGTCCACATGTGGTTTACAGATCCATTGCTGTCTGTCAAACTGCATTATTGATCTTGTTTTTTAAAATATTTTAAAAAAAACTTTTGCCTTTCTGTTAAAACAACTTAATGGAAAAAGAGAAAAGAAGTTGGCTACTGACTGCTAACCTATGAGCTAGCTTTATCACCTTTTGACCCTTGTTTCCTTTACAAATAGTGCATTATTCTATATTGCCATTCCACCTTTCCATATATTATTAATCTCCAGCCCTTTGTTTCTCTTTTGTGCACCTTTTCTAGTGCTGTGTGTCATTTAAAGTAGGTGTCAGGAGGGTGTTTGGAGTGTCAAAGATGAGTGTCTTCCATTCAGTTTTAGTTACTCCAGGAAGTTTGAATTAATTTAAAGGGTGATTTAGTTAGACTAAAACCGATATTCTGTGAAGGTTCCTTTGATTGTGTGATATCTTTGCAGTAGGTGTCAAAATCTACCATTTCATCTACCTGAACAATCTGGAAAGAGCAGTTTAATGGATTGAAAAGAATCTTTTTCCTAACTGTTAAATGCTGTGCAATTTTTGTGTATGGAAGTTCAACATTCACAGAATCAAAGAATCACTAGGTTGGAAGAGACTATCAAGATGATCGAGTCCAACCCACTCCTTAACTACATTGCCCAACTAAACCTTGGCACCGAGTGTCACATCCAATCTCTTTTTAAACACATCCAGGGATGGTGACTCCAACACTTCCCCGGGTAGACCATTCCAGTACTTCGTCACTCTTAGGGAGAAGTAAAAAACTTCTCTCTAATATCCAACCTGTATTTTCCTTGGAGCAGTTTAAGTCTGTGTCCTCTTGTTCTGTCAGTTGTTTCCTGGAGAAAGAGATCAACCCCTACCTGACTACAATCACCTTTCAGGAAGTTGTAGAGAGTGATAGGGTCACCTCTGAATCTCCTTTTCTGTAGAGGATTGCCTGTGAACTCTGAGCCTGGGGGCAGAAAGAAGGTAAGAAGATGGTGATACAGTGTACATTCTCATGACTTCAATGTCGTCTAACCCACCAGAGCAAGCAGCTCCATTTATGAAGGATATACTCTTTTTGAGCTGTCTTTCAGGATCACTTGGTTAAAAACTGTTGGGTGGGTGTGCAGTCTCCATCCTTGGAGGTTTTTGAGACATGCTTGAATAGAACCCTGAGCAACTTGACCTGACTTCATACTTCATGAAACTTCATGGAGGTTGGATTAGAGATGCCTGTGGTCACTTTTGACCTGAATTATCTTACAAGTCCTTATTTCTCTGCATCCCTCAGCCTCTGGCCATCCATGTTAACTACTGGAACAGAGGAGTTTACATCTAGTAATTGGTGCTGGGAGTGGTGTAGTTAATGTGACTTCATTGGAAAAATAGTAATTTAAAAAATAAATTCAGCTTTCATTACTAAGAAAGGGAAAAAGCATCAGCACTTTAATTGTTTGTGTAATAAGACAAAACTTTCTGTGAATATAAAGAAGTGTAAATACATCATGCCTGTGAGTATGTGCAGTAGATTTTTAGTTTGTGTATGTATAGTCTGACTTACGAAATTATTGTGTAAAGAGACTGATTGGAAATAGAATGTGGAAGTTATATCTCTTCCCACTCAAGCAAATACTGCACCTTATCGTGTCTGTTATTTGGCAAAGAAATGTCTGGTGCCAACCAAAATCTTAATTACAGAATGGCATCATAAGAGTAGCTGATACTTGCAAAGTATCAACTCTAGAGTAGAAGGCTGATTAGATAACTTTTCAAATGCCTTTCCAAACTTATATTTATGGTGTTTTAAATAAATATATGGGACCTATTTCAGTAATTCCCTTAGAGATTCAGGGCTTTTGTAGACTTTTCAGAAGTATTGGTCATCTATATAATATGGGTCTTGAAAATAGCTAAGTGCAAAATTGAAGCAAATAGTCTCACGTTTCTGGACATCTGTACTTGATGGCATTAGTTAGAGACTGGTTTTCAAGTTTAGTGGACTTAGGATACGTGCATCTTGTATCTTTATATATTGGCAGCTTTTGTCTACAAAAAGAATAAAATTTAGTTGTTCTTGATTTAAGCTAGTCTTGGTTATTGGTTAAGACAAATTTATAAAAAGCAGAGCTCTCTTCCGCTCTTTCCCCCGCCTTGTCTTGTGTACAGCACCTTTCTGTAAAGTATCCCAAGGTCACTATTTTCAGAAGTGCTTCACCAGAGGAATTCGGAAAGATCTTTATGAATTATATCAAACATTTCTGTGGGCATTTCTCAAAAGACAGAATATTTCGCAATGATTTGCTTTGTCTTAGATACTCAAATATTTAAAAATATGCAAGAACACTGTTGGGTACTCCATAGATGAATTATTTTTGTAAGTTCTTTTTGATCGTAACTCTTGAACAATGGAGTACAAAAGTCAATAGTTGTGTTTCTAGATACTGATGAGTAAATGTATTGGGTCAAGTGATCTGTTCTGCTGTTTAAGCACACAGCTGTCAATGCAGAAATAGAAATAAATCATGGTAGGTGTGGTATGGTTCATAAAATAAATCTGATTTATAGCTTTGCAGTTTGTATAAGAACTAGATGCTTCAAGCTGTAAAAATATATGTTTTCAAAGGATTTAAATGGCAAAATGGTAGCTGTTCCAAACATTTCTTTGAAAGCTTTTGTCTCAAGTCAAAAGAATTTGTTCCGTGATTTGTGCTGATGGCCACATTTGTGTTTTCCAGTATACTCCCTAGTTAACTTAATATCCATTTTCAGGTTATTATTTCTGTTTCAGTGCCATGCTGTTTATGCATGTAAACTCATGTTAATGTTTCTCAGTCACTCATAAGGCTGTGTGATGTCAGTAATGCCGAAAGTTTGATGTCTTAAAAATGTTGTATGTTTATTTTGACTATGTATAAAACTACACTTTATACTTTACCGTTCTTGGTATAGCCCTCTTTCATTCTGTATCATTTTCCTGAGGATTCCCACTTCTTCAAAAGGCAGAGACTGAGTGCCGAGGCTACTAGTAGACGATGATACCGTTTCTCTTTCATGTTTTCAGGGCAGGAATGATAGTGACTAGTGATGCCACTTCAAAAGTACGAAAGCAGAACTGCTTAGAGAACATAGCAAGGCCTTTTTTCTGTTCACTTTCAGGTGGAGATGGAGATACCTTACTGTCTTCCGTTCTTCACAGGGTTACACATCGTTCTGGAATGATTGCATCTCCTCGGGATTGCGTGGCTGTATGTTAATTGAATTGGCATTGCGGGGGCGTCTCCAGCTGGAGGCCTGTGGAATGAGGCGCAAAAGTCTGCTGACAAGAAAGGTAAGTTCAGGAAAATGATTGCATTTACTTGACATGCTCCACACAATATAGGAAATATAAATTACAGCTGCTTCTAAGATAAAAAATGTTATTTTTTCTTTACGTGACAATTCTGAGTAATGACCTAAAGTGGATGTGCAAAGGTAAAAAGTGTTTCAGTGTTAAGATGAAGTGCATTGGAAGATCTCTGGTACTTGTTCTGTGCCCATGTTTGTTCTTTGGATGTTTTGCTGGTACTGTTGGGAGCCTTGCACCAGCTGTTGGCAGTGGCTCTGGCTGGGGTGCAGTGGCAGCAGTTACTGCCAGTGGCACCAGCCGTAATCTGCCAAAGGAACTGGCTTTTGCAAAGCCAGTGGGATGTGGGCTGAGGCTGAAAGGAATGGGTAACTGCCAGATGCCAGATGTGTCCTGCAAGCCACCGGTTTGCTTCCTGTGTGCACAGTGCTGCAGTTTGTGC
This sequence comes from Rhipidura dahli, assembly GCA_013399225.1. Classification (NCBI taxonomy): domain Eukaryota; kingdom Metazoa; phylum Chordata; class Aves; order Passeriformes; family Rhipiduridae; genus Rhipidura; species Rhipidura dahli. Next base: position 21,833 of record VXAC01006266.1, read on the forward strand.
TTGCAGTGCAAGGGAAGGAAACCATCCTTATTTTGGGGCCCCTGAGAACACAAATTTGTATCTAGTTCATGCCTGAGGCTGGTGTGTTAAATTGTTTGTGCTCTCTGGCCATCAAGATGGCCACATTTCTAAGCTCCTTTGTAGAATTAGGCTGAAGATTTGAGGCCTTTATTTTTTACATTTACCACTGTATTTTTCCTTTGTACAAAACATGCAAAGTCACGCTCTTGGAAGAATTTTTTCTTCATCAGCATTAGAGGATACTTGTTCAATAAGCCTGGTCAAATGTTGTCTGTCCAGCACAAAAAATTCTCTTATGGCACATTTCCCTGTCAATATTTGCTAAATTTTAAGGAAAGCTTGTGAATTCCCCAACCTTCTCCCAGCTCACTTCACTTTGGAAAAACTGAACCTCTGTTCTGACAAACAGCCCCTACTTCTTTCAGCCTTATTTAAGCATATTCAGCATTGATTAGTTTGCACATTTTTTTTTTTCTCCAGAGCTTTTGGCTTCTTAGGCATTCAGTAATGTTCTTAGGCTTTCAGTCAGGAGGTATTTTCATTCTGTGAAAACCTTGTCAGCTCTATCTGCTTGAAATATTAACTGTGAGGTTGCTGAGCTTTTTAGGAAAATGGAAAAATAACCAGTGTGTGTATTCACTAAAGAATACAAGCAAATTTATTGGTCTGGGTTGTGTTTGGTTTTTCTTTGTTTCTGGTTGGATGTTTTTTTGTTAAATTTTATCATGTGATTTTGGGATTGTGTAGATGTGTTTGTCTAAGGTGATCTAAAAGCTACGCAAAGTAGTGATTTTCTTTTTCTGCTGCTGTAAGGCATTTGAGATGCTTTTCAGTTTTCAGGCAGGAGAGTTCTATAAAAATAGGCATTAATTTGAAATTTAAATGAAGGTTGTTTTCTGCTTAAGTACTTTCCTGCAAATAAAATCCCTAACTACACCACCTCCATCAATTTAGAGATCATTCTTGTGAATGACTCATGATGTGGCACCTTATTTGAAGTTTTCCATTAACACTAAATTTCATTCTTGTTCCTGAGTTGGCCACATTTAAGTGTCTGTACTCTGTCAAGTGTCCTCCTTGTCCTGCTTCTGCAGATGTTGCTCCCCATGCCCTTAGCTGTGGCTGTGAAATAAATACTGTGCCTAATAAGTGGAAAAAGCTGTCTAATAATACATCCAAGGTTGTGATTTAGTGGCTGAACAGAAATTTACTTTGATCAGTTTAGTTTTTACATGAATCACTCTCTTGATCTTGTCATCAGGTAGGGCACAAGTGATAAGGTGAGGACAAGAAGGGGGTAAAACTAGTTTTTTGGGCAGTAGCAGAGATTTATAACCAGGTAACTGTGGCTTTGATCATATTTTTAACTTTAAAAATGATAGCTACAATGATTTCCACTTAAAGCCCTAAATCAGATTGATCTCTCTGATAATATTTTGCACTTCAGAATGGATCAGGATGCATTAAATCCATGATTGAAGACCATAGAGAGTCAAATGAGACTGAGAAAAGAGTAGACAAGGACTTGATGGACCTTAGTGAAACTTTTTAAGTGGTTATGTGTTACACATTACAACGTCCTGGTATATTTGGCTTAAGAGTTGTATCATTTTGGAATTCTGTCTATTCGGATAAATATTAGAAACAAGTAAATGAATGTTGAGGTTTCCAAGTGGTTATTGAGAATAAAGATGGTACTCTGTATTGCCTTACAGCCTCAGAGAGCAAACGAAATTGATTGAGTTATTAAAAGCAAAAGGAATCCCAACAAATCCTTGGCAGATTTACTTCATTTTTTTTTGCTAACAATTCTGAGCAATTCATGCATGAGTGAATTTTTGTTTACTTAAAAATCAGCTCAAGAAGTGCTTATTCTTCAGCTTTGCTTAATTGCAGAGCTTCATTGTGAAAGATGCAGATTAAAGATTCGGTATAATTGAAATTTCTTTAGTAGATGAGTACCAGGCAAATCTACTACTTGATCAGTCACTGAAAAATTGGAATAAAGAAAATTATTTCGCAGTCAGGCTAAGGACCAGCATCTTTGAAGAACCAGAATCTTCACTCCTTTTTCTACCATAGTCCCTCTGTTAAAGAGAGGAAGAAGTCCCCCGTGTCAGTGTTAAATCTTCTGTGGTGGTTCAGTTGATGAGATCCCAGATCCACCTGATTTCCCACTCTGAAGAGTGTTAGCCAAGAAGCATTCATCACTGAGTCCTTCAGGGAAGAGCAGATCTGTGAAGATTCAGAGGTGGCTGGGCTTCTGCTGTTGCCTGTCTCCATGTGCTGGGAAGGGAAGCAGGAGAGAAAGATTATGAAGTGTGAACCAACATACGCTTATTTGAGGGAAAAGGTAATCTTGACTGAAGAAAAAGTGCTGTGGATATTCAGTGTAGCAGAGAAGTGGAAAAAACAGCGTGGTATTGCTGGCTGGAGAGAGAGGTAAAACTTGGGAACGAAATCACTGTGCACTGTGGCTTCACTAGAGCTTATGGATCCTCACTGGGTTGAATTGAGGCCTCTGTGCTCCTTTCCTCTAAATACCTGTGTGTTTAGGCTGGTACTGTTGTGCTGTGTTGTATTCATGCTAGATTTTTTAAATTCTTTACAGTGATACAAAAAAGCATTTTAAGCACAAATAAGCAAGGAAAGCTATAAATGTCTTATATCCTAAACTTAAAAGCATTTGTAATCTCTTCAATGAGGTTTGTTCTGTTTGTTTTTAGTAAAAAATCAGGTTAAAAAGATGACTTCTCATCTTAAAACTTGCCTGCTAAGGTGGTATGGTGAGTACCAGGTACCAACTGCAGCAGGCTGGGGCAATCCCATGTGACTGTCAGTTTTGAAAAGAAAGGAAGATGAGTAAGTTGGGTGTGTTTAGGCTAATTATTAAAGGAGTATCTAAGAAGTGACTATTAGTAGCTGCAATCTAGCAACTTAAAATCTCGCTTTGAAGTACACTCCTGTATAATGAAAGAACAGGCACTTGAAAAAATTCAGGATCTTGATACAAAGCTGAAAGTTGTAATATAATTATATGGGTTAATAAAGGTTTTGAGTGATGCTGTGAAAGCTTCATCTATCAGATGAGCTTTCAGAAAGATTTATCTATCAGAAAGATAAATAGGTATTGTTGTATGTTTAGTTTCAAATAGGGATTGTCTGGATTAAAGTGCAGATGTGTTCTTAAGACCAAATATCTTAAGTTCATGTTGGAGTGATCTCCCCAAAATGGAGACCTGGGCAATATCTCAAGAGACCATCTAATCTTGATGTAGTAACAGATAGTGAGGCTTCTCTGGTTCCTCTCTGGTAGATGTTTAGTCTTAAAATTCTGTGCTGAATGAGTTCAGCAACTCCCTGGGTGTTTAATTTGCCTGTTGAAGTTTTCTGTATTTCCAGACTAAGATGGTATCTTTTATATTTCCCAAAGCTCCTTACACTACTGGTTTTTACCCTCTTTTTAAAAATATCTCACTTTCTGGATCTAAATACAGTTTGTTCTTTTTAGCCTGGCATTTTGCACTGGTTCATTCTTCCTGATTTTTATTGAAAATCTTGGTTTCTCTGCTTTATATAGACCATCTGAATTGGAAATACCGTTCCAGCTATGACCTGTTAGGTACTCACTAAGATCTCTTGAGCAATTTTAATTTAATCTCCTAGGCTTTATACACTTTTGCACACCAGGTGGGTATCATCTTTTGAGGTTGTCTTACCACTGGGATTAAAGTTATCAACAACTTCAGCTCATTGCAGCTCATTTCAGTGGTATCAACAGTCTCTATGAAAATGCATTGCACTCTGTTGTTTGTAGTAAGGATTATTAGAACTATGGAACAGAAAAAAACTTGGGATATATTTCAATAGGACATTTTCAGAACACCTTTCTGATTACTCTGAAGTGTTAGAAAAAGTAAGATCTTTTACTTCTTGCTTTTCATAGGGGTGTGTGTGTATATATATATATGTACACATATGGAATTGTGTGGATGAATTCATTTTTCAATGAATTCAAACGCCTGCTACCTTTTGTCTGAGGTTTATAAAGTGCTAACTTGTAAAACTATTTAAATTGCCAGGTATAATAATAACAATAATAACAACAACAACTATTACTATTATTAACAACTGTATTAATTATTCTATAAATAAAGATTTTATTTAAACATACTGACTTAAGCTTGTTTAATCTGTAAGTTTTCATTTGGTGCTCTGATTTTCTATCCAGGAAAAGAATTACATTTGTACATGGTTTCTATAACCATTTATACTGGTAAACAAGCAGTTAATAGAATTCTTAAATTTTATTAAGTTACTCTGAATAAATTTTTTGTCATGCTTTCCTGAGTGAACAACTCAAATAATTTTAGAAGTTATTAAATAACAAACTTAAATGGCATTGCATTTATTGTTGTATGTTAAGGGGTTTATTAGTACATATGTATTTTCTCTAATATGTGTGGTTTAACTATTATTAAATAAAACTCTGTTACCTGGCAGTGTGCTCTTCAGAGCTGCAAAACTTGCAGATCTTGTTATGAACCTATTTTTATCCATTAATATATTGTAGCTTTTGTACTTTTTCACTGGTTTTTTGTTATTTTAATGCAACCTTATTGTTTAACTCAGTATTTTAAATAAATTGACTTGAAGCAGTAAAATAAACTGTATTCAGAGACTAATTTAGTGTAGCATAATTTGTTTTGGGGAGGTAGCAAAAGATCTGGCTGAAGAAGTGAGTTATTTTCCCTTAATAAATTAGGTTTTATGTTTGTTATTAATACTATAATTTTAGCCCATTAAGGTTAAGTTACAGATAACCTCAGACTTAATGTATTTTGAATTAAAGCCACATTTTTTTTTTAATAATAAGAAATGTTTGAGTTTTCAAAGTTACATATTAAGAGAGAGTTCCTTATTTTCAAAAAATATCTTTTGCTTTTCTTAACAGGTAGGTTTTTTATTGGGGAGTGTGTTTGTCATACATGAATTATGTCAAAATACTGACCGTGTTTTGTTCATTCTTAGGTGATTTGCAAGTCAGATGCTCCTACAGGGGATGTTTTGCTTGATGAAGCTCTGAAACACATAAAAGAGACCCAGCCTCCTGAAACAGTACAAAATTGGATTGAACTGCTTAGTGGTAAGCCTTGGACCTAACATATTTGCTTATTTTATCCAAATAAACCTAATTATCAGGCATCACTAGAGATTATATTTTTGAGAGAAAATATGCAGAAAAGTAATTAGTCTGTCCGCTAGGGTAGTCTCTTGTTGATTGTAGCCTTTAATCAAATATAAGTAACTGTTGCTTTTGACTTAACTTGGTACAGAAAATATCTGTATGGGAATGTCAGAGGACATCTCAACTCAGTGGAAGATGTGCCTTCCTCTGACTCTGAAGTAAATCAGGACTGCACCCTGGAGATGTAACTGCCTTTATCGGTGTTTGGAAATGAGCGTTAGTGGAAGTATGGAACCTGACTGTGTGGATTGAGGATTCAGATCTTTCAATTGAGAAAGGAGGTGAATAGCTCATAGCTCACACGTAAAACTCGAGGGTGATTTGGCCATTAGTCATAAAGAAAAAAATAAAGCATTAAGAGTTTCATTTTTTCATTAACTGAAGAAATGTAATAAATATTTTTAAATGTTAGATACTTCTTGTTAACCAGAACAAAGTCTTCAAGATGAGTACTTTGCACACAGCTCTCCCTGTAAAACTAGTAAATAGTTGGGAAAAATGAAATGTCAGTTATCATAGAATTATGAATAGTTTGGGTTGGAAGGGACTTTACAGGTCATCTAGTCCAGCCCCTCTTTCCAGTCAGCAGGGACATCTTCCACTAGACCAGGTTACTCAGAGCACCATCCAACCTGACATTAAATGTTTCCAGGGACGAGGCATCCACCACCTTTCTGGGTAATCCATTCTGGCGTCTCACTGTGAAAAATTTCTTCCTTGTATCTAATCTCAGCCAGCTCTCCTTCACTTTAAAACCATTACTCCCATGTCCCAGGCCCTGTTAAAATGTCTGACCCCATCTTTCTTGTAATCCCCCTTTAAGCAGTGGAAGGGTGCAGCAAGGTTTCCTTAGAGCTTTCTCCTCTCCAGGCTGAGCTGCAGACAGAAGTAATCACCAGCATTCGTCTGTTTTCACAAAACACATAAATACAGCTTCCTTGGAGTACATCAGAGCTGTGCTTGAGTTGTGCAAACAGCACAGGAAAAAACCCTGTTTTGTCAACAATGTAAGTGGGAGGTCGGGGGTAAGGAGACTTGGAAGTTGCCTGTGTAAAATCTGTTACATCTTGCGACTGATGAGCTACAGAAATGAGCAAACTCTCTTTGCCTTTCTCTGCTTTCTTGTTTCCTTTGTTCTTCCCATTCATCTTGCACTACTTTAAACAGCCTTCCTTGCACACCAGTTCATTCTCAGGTCCTTGCCATCTGTCCTCTCCTGCTCTTTGGCTGTCAGGCAGCTGAGAAACTGGACTACAAAGCAGCCCGTGTCGGGGGTGAGGCATGGCTGCTGCAGAGCCGTGCAGTTCAGTTCTCACTCAGTTCCCCTTCCCTCTTACAGCCTGCAAAAACAATTCGTTTTTCTTGTCCCAAGTACATAATTTGTGCTGACATTTCACCTCCTCTCCCAGTGCAATGCACATCAAGTTAGGACTGGCTGAGAAAAGGTCAGCTAATGAATGAACTAGTGTTGCAGGTTTTCTTTGAGCTACGCTACGGTTTTCCTGACCCTGCTGAGCTTTGGCTCTGAGAAGATAGTTATCATCAGTGCTGTGGCTAAGGCTTGAATCAGTCATTTTTACTAATGTATGTTTATTAATTACTAATTCTTGGATTGCATTAGTGTTCTTTGCATTTTCTGTGGTTTAGAGATCGGTTCTTCTGAAGAAAAATATTTCAGTGGGTCTTGGTGGGGTTTTTTCTTTTTATTGGTTGGCTGGTTTTGTTTTGTTCTGTTTCATTTAATAAATTCATTAACTCTGTTAGAAATTTGCTTTGGAGATCAGGTCAGTCCTGGAAAAAAGCTACTCTATCCATAATTACCAGTGATGCAGAGCACTGCTTGGAGTTGCAGTATATGTGAGTTCAAAGCCATCATTGAAATAAGTATATGGACATGTAAGATTATGTTTGCCAGGCTGATGTTTATAAGGTACCTTCTAAAAAAAGCAAAGGTATGGAATACAGAAGTTTGGATCAAAATGTCAGGTTTCCTGTGGATACAGCAAACATCTGTGTCTGCAAGTGTCTGTGTAATTGAGGAGCTTGGTCACAAGGTGTCAGCACAGCACTGAACTTCATCCACATGGCAACTGTACAAAAATCTAGGAAATAGCCTTTGCCCTGTGAAAGGTAGTAAGGAAACCACTTTGTGTTCGTGTGATGGTTCCATTCATGATCAAAATGGGGAATTGCATTCAGAGATGTGTGAGACCTGTAAGGATTTGTGCAGTTCAGGCCTGGTTGGTTCTCTGCCTTTCAGTCTGCAGTTGGAGTCACCTCATTTGTTTACTTACCTTGGCTGTTACTTGCATACAATGTGTGTCACCCTGCATCACAGTGGGAGAAACCTCGAAGTCACCTGTGGTTTACTGATGTTGTTGCTGCTGTTGTTACTTTGTACTAACCAATAAATTTTTCAAAAGTTTGGTACAGAAATTCTCATATCATTTATGGAAAACCTTCATCTATGTAAGAAAGACTTAATGTTGTTCCTTTTCTTGCCTCTTAAAATGCATAGTCTTTTACATCAGGAGGGGATTTTAATTCTTATGATAAATACTTAATAAGCTGGAATTAAATTTTTTAGCCTGTGAGGTAAGCTCTTAAGCAAAGGTAGAATTCTCACTGCTAAACAGTTTTAGCTTTTTCAGGAGCTGTTGATGCCGATTTTGTGTTTTTTCAATTTTCTCCTCTATGCACACGCAGTCACACACTCTGAAGGGCCCAGGTCTTCTGCCTTAATGAAAAGCATTATAAATAATTTTTACAGAAACATTGAGGGCTCTGCCCAACATGTGCTTCATGTGTGCACACCTGTGTCACAGTATATCGTCACTGTTTCAACTAGTGGAGGCAGGAAGGGGGAGAAGATTGCAAACCTGGTGAAATAAAGAAATGCACTATGTAGGTGTGCATTAACTTGTCTCTGTGGCAGAAGAAAGGCAGTAACACTTCTTGCAGTCTCTGATGTGGTAAAGGCTGGACTCAGAAAAATGTTCAGACTGTAGAAGGTGTTTGATTTTACTTTATTGTTATTAAAACTGTTATACTGCATAACTGGTTTTTCTTTTTGTTTTATGAGACAAGCTTTTTGTTTATTTGTCATATCTGTAATCAAGACGTGACTTAGCTATCATTTAATCCGAACTTTAAACGTACCTCAGAGCTCCTCCAAGGAGGTTCTCCTGGTCTTTGCCTCTGTGCCAGGGATCAGAGAAATACTGACAGGAGCACAGTGCCTTGTGGTCTGCTGTATAATTTTGATAGCTCATTCTGCACTGCAGAGGGGGGGAAAAAAATCACTGCAACAGTACAGCTTAAACTTTGTCTGACTGTTGTGTGGTTTTCTTGCTGTTTTAGGTGAAACATGGAACCCACTGAAGTTGCACTACCAGCTACGAAATGTCCGTGAGAGGTTAGCTAAAAATCTAGTGGAAAAAGGTGTACTGACAACAGAGAAACAGAACTTCCTTCTTTTTGACATGACTACACACCCTCTCACCAACAACAACATTAAACAGCGCCTCATCAAGAAGGTTCAGGAGGCAGTTCTTGACAAGTGGGTGAATGACCCCCACCGCATGGACAAGCGCTTGCTGGCGCTCGTGTATTTAGCCCACGCCTCAGATGTCCTGGAGAACGCTTTTGCCCCCCTTCTGGATGAGCAGTATGATTTAGCCACAAAGAGAGTGCGGCAGCTCCTGGATTTAGACCCTGAGGTTGAATGTATGAAAACCAACACAAATGAGGTTCTGTGGGCTGTTGTAGCAGCTTTCACAAAATAACTGTATTCAGACTGAAGTGTTCTCTCTTCTTTTATGTAAACCTGTTGTTTTTCTTTTATTGACTATTCATGTTTTCTGTAATTTGTACCTTCTCACATGATGAATCGGCTTTTGTTTAATGGGAATTTTAAGTGATGTGTTCCCTACTTCTCTATCTGTATACAGGATTCTGCTGGTACAAGAGACTTTCCTGTTTCAAACAACAGAAAAAATGGTTAACTGCCATATTGGCATTCCATTTCCTATTCAGTTTGAGTTACCTTAAATACTTTGTTTAATTTTTCACCACATTGTTATTGAAGTGGTTTGTCACCAAAGCTTCATGTCAAAAGTGTCTGTCAGGACATTTTATACACAGATATTTTCAATTATATCTAACAAAATTACTTAAAAAGCAGAAATGCCATTAAGCAGCTTTGTCAATAGCTCCTGTAAAATGCCCCATAAAATTTAATTTTCATGCAAGTCTCTTGTGTACTTATATTTTCATTAGAACGATAGCTGAGTCATAATGCTAGTATAGAAAGGTCCAATTGTTTCATAAACCAGTCTTGGGAGGGGATACATTCCATTATATTGTATATATAGTTCAAATTGTATATTAACAACTGCCCCATTTTAGTATTTTGCAAGATCTACTTACTTGTACACCTGGTGCCCCCCATTTGCTGTCAGCCATTGCCATCTGATGCAAAGAAAGGCCTCTTGCAGAGGTCCTGTGTGTGAAAGCTGTTTGTTTCTGGAGTCTCTGGAGTTTGCCATCCAGGTATTGTTAGTCTATGCATTGCCTTTGGGAATTAGTGAAATGAAAGAGACTGCTTTCTGTCATTGGTACTTTTTTCTTTCCCTCCCCTTCTGTATGGAAGGAGACTCATGACTAGTGCTACTCTTGAGTGCAGCTTTCAGTTTTGTACACAAATTAATGTTTGTCTCTTAAACCTTGAACTGTTTTATACTTTAAAAACAAAAGGTCAGTCCTAGCAGGTGTTGCATGTAAATGGTTAGCAAGTAATGGCAGCAGTTCAGACAATTCAGATTTCTGTAATGGGATGCTCTGCTATATTTTAATTTTTATATATACAATTATGCTGATTAGCACACTACTGTAAAGAAACCCAAAACCTATATAAAACTCTGGCTTTTTAAAATTTATTGCCTCTTTGCCACTGCTTGTTATTTCCCATTGATTTCACAGTGTAAATATTATGCATTGAAAAAATTAAGCATTGATTTCTATATTTTTTTCCTCATAACAATGCAGATTTATAGTGGGGCTTACAGGTGTTTAGAAACCTTTTGGTTAATATTCAGAGCAAGAATACTAGATGGTGTATAACTGTAGAGTTGAAATTTAAGAGATCCCTTAATCTGTATACTAGCTTTTTACCTACAGTAAATAAACTATGATCTTGAAAGTGCCTGAAACAGAGTAAGCATGTCACTTTTATTTTTTTGTTGCTAATTAGAAAGGTTTTATTGCCTAACTGAAAGCTTTAGTTAATATCCTTCTTATTAGAAAGGGAGAATTTATATTAAGTAGTTCAAACTGACTTAATCAGTGGTGTTGCTTGGATCTGCAGGATTCATAGCTGGGACAGGCTGAATTAATTTGGGGAGACCTCTTCAGTCTTGAGCACAGCTCTACAGCCTCATCCATGACTGGACTTCCACTTTTGCACTTCATTTTCAATCACTGAGATGCTTAAGTAGTAGACTTTAAAATACAGCTTAAACTCATTGTACCTCTCTAACCTTTTTTAAGGAAGGTTTTTAAGAATACGATCCTTAACATTTAATGGCACACTGTTCTTTCAGTTCTTAATGCTGTTTCTTTAGACAAATGAAATTAAAAGTATATTGTAAGGTATTTCAAACTCTGGTTTACAAATAAAAAGACAAACAGTGTTCTGTCATTTGTAAGATGCTGTGTTTAAAACTTTGAGGAGCTTGGGCATGAACTTGGGGCATTATCTTTTAAACATTTCAAGCTGTGATTGCTTTTAAGTGGAAGAAAAACGAAAATTGCTGTGTTGCTCTTATATTTGACAGCTTATGGAATACTTTCTGTGTACTTGGTAGTATATGCAGCTCACAGCTTTCATTGTCTCTCTCTTGTGATCTGTTTTCTCATTTTCTGTTGCTCTGTGAGAGGAGGAAAAAGTAATTAGGCAGAAAGGTCAGAAAAATGGAGTATGCCAGGAGCAAGTTATGTGCACAAAACTTTTAAAATGGCTTTGAAAATCTAAGCTACTTGAAACATGCTTCAGACTGAAAGTACCTTTCACAATCCTATTTCTGGCCTCTCTTCTTCATTCTGTGAATATTTTCCATTTTCCTGATGGTTTCATGTTTTCTTGTGGGGGATATTGGAGTGTTATCACCCTTACAGCCTGCATGGTTTAAAAGAAGTCATCCTTTTAATCCACCTCTCAAAAGATGATTTGGGGTTATTGGGATTTTTTTTCCCACACAGAAGATAACTGCACAAAGTATTTATCAGCTTTATTTTGCATAGATTAGGACTTTTGGCCATGATGGGGAGAGTGTGCTGGACATGTCAGAGAAATTGGTTGTAAGTGAGGAAGTTTGTGAAGAGCAAGAGTGTCTTTGCTGGATCATCTGGTGTAAACCCGGATGTGCAGGGGAAATAGATGAGCTTTTGGAGTCCTGAGTCCTAAAACTGCTTCAGAAAGCCCAAAGCTCCAGGAAGGTAATTTTGGTAGGTTGACAGGAACTGATTTGGCTAACATCATTGCTTTCATGGCTGTTTCAGGTTTTAATAAAATAGTTAAACATGGGAGACTGCGTTGATGAGATTCAGGTGCCCTTCTACCTGTTGGCTGCTACTGCGGCTCACAGAGACCTACCTGGTGTGCAGACAGTTCTGTCTGCTCCAAACCCTCGGCTCTCAGTGGCTGCTTCAAGTGAACACTCTTACCCAAAGCCTGAACTTGGACATGTGCCTCAAGGAACAACATGTATTATTCAGGGACATTCTTTTAAATCAAACTTTCCAGTCAAAACCAGGATTTGGAAAGTTAAATCACCAAGCAGTATGTGTATACACACACACACACACTTTCACAGTCCTTGAGATTGACATCCTCCTCTCCTGTTTCTAGAGCTGGTGTTACAGTGCTGTTACATGGAATGGTAGTGAAACCTGTGTACCATAAATGATGCTTTTGAGGCAAAATTTGCATAAATGGCGGTAAAAGGCTGCTGAGTGCTCGTGTTCATGCCCATTTCTCGTACAAAGTGAAGATACATATTAACTGATGTTTTCTCTGTGAACTGGACTGAATCTGTACTGTAACAAAATAAAGCACTCTTTCATGCTATGCGTGCAATACCTAAAGGATATTTTTTTTTTTCATTTGCTCAGTAATTTCCGTTTTCTCTTGAGTCTGTAGTATTTACCAATTTGGGAAACAGAACTTTTTTAAGGTTTTCATCAAAGTCTTAGCTCTGCCTCGGCTGGGCTTCCAGCACTTCAGGCAGCCAAGGTCTGTTACATCCCAGTTTCCCTTATTGTCCATCTGTCTTTCTCTATGGAGGTGGGTTTCCAGCTTCAGAGGAGTATGAATTTCTTTCTCCTTTGACTTTGGGCTCTGGTCTTCCCTGTTTCTTCTCTTCTTGTTTGGTGACTTCAGCAATAATGTGGCCAGAAGGTGCAGAGCAGTGATACTGTACTCAGCACTGGTGAGGCCACACCTCGAATTCTGTGTCCAGTTCTGGGCCCCTTAATTTGCCATCATCTAATGCACTAGTCCTTCAAGATTTGTATTCTGTTCCCCCTTTCTTTTTTACATTTATTCAAATCTTGGATGTTTTTCTCCCTTTGACATGGGATTGATCTTGAAGGTAGATGTTAGAGAACTAACTTTGGTGGGTGTAAAGTGCAATGACAGACAGTTTATAAGCTTTCTTTGCTACTGCCAGGGTGTCTTTATAGGTCCTTCCTTGTTTCCTGACTGTTCAAATGAAACCAAATCATGTCTCAACCAGCTTTTAAAATCCTATTGTGATTCATTAAGCTCCTCAGGACCTCAGACACTTCTGAAAAATACAGCTTAACTAAATCATGTACAGGTTTTGCAGTGCTAAACAAAACAACTTCTACACACTATTAAAAATCTCAGACCTTGTGTTTTCAGAGAAGTTGCAGAAGAAATTTATCAAAGCCAGATTGTTTTTCTGAGCAGGAATCTTACGGTAACCCACCTCAGCAGTGGCTGTAAGCAGAGTCCTTGGCTGAGGAGTCACACTGATGCCTGAACAAAAACTGGTCCAAGTGAGCTTCCTGTCCCGGAAAGATTTGGGATTCCTCCTGTCACTAACCTTTCCCAGTGTTCCTGATGAGGATCTTACATGGGTACGTGCTTCTTTTCTCTTCACCCCGGTGGCATTGGCGTTGGCTGTGGGCCAGGGGCTGGAAACACTCAGTGCCTCTCGGGTGATGTGGGAGCCGGTCTCCATCCAGGCAGGCCATGAGCTTCAAATCCAGGGCATACCTGAGCCTCCTCCCCCGGAGCCTGCTCTCCCAGCGGTGCCAGTCTGTGCACCAAGGAGACCCCTGGAGCTGGGGATTTTTCTCTTGTGCACAGCAGAGGCTGCAGGGGGAGCTGAGCAGTGAGAGCCTGGCTCCTGCCCACCGGTGACCACGCTGCAGATGTGTCTGGGGCTGCGCCTGTGCCTGCGTGGGAGGGGAGCAGCTGCTGCTCGCAGAGGTCCCGGTCAGCGCAGAAACACCACGTCACATGGCGAGCGGTCCTCCTTCAAACCAGGGAGTGCGTCTGACCTTCATCAAGATGGAATATGTACAAATAAAACAGGCCTGAAATGAAATGCAATTATAAACACATAGTAACAACTGGAGTCTGTTTGTTGGATGCGTTGCAAACAGGAAATGGAGCTAAATTCAGTGCGTTACTAGATGCCTTGCTGCAAGGATGTTGTCTGATGTTAGGCTCTAGCTATTGAGAGCTTCCCTCTGAGAGCCAGCTGAAGATTTGCACACATTTTAATATACCCAAATCTGAGACGCTCAGCCAAGAACATCAGAAGGTACGAGCAGTACTGATATGCAAAGAAATTTGCACACAGCATTTATAGACATTCAAACCAGCTTCTAACATTATCTTTTAAGAGGAGACAAAGTTGTCTTTTGATTGTACTGAAGTATCCTTTTCTTTAGTTTTAAGTTCCTTCTGCATGGAATGGACAGGACCTGCTGCCAAGATCACATATGGCTGACAGTCAGCACAAGGGTTAAGGATTTGTGAGCCACAAACAGCAGAAATGTCTGGCACATTTTCAATTTCTCTGCGCAGCGATAGAGAGAAGCAGCAGCCTTAATTCAAGTATGTCTTCTGAAGGTAATTGCTTCAGAGATAACTAGAGGTACAAGCAGTTTGGTGAGCTGCTCTTAGTGTGTCTTGCAGGCTCTGTTCATAAGCAGCTCAGAAAGGAGTTCAGAAACCCTGTGGGGTTGCAGTAATGAATGAGGTTTGGTTCTGCTTGGTCCTCAGCTCTTTGCTTGTACAGTCAAATGAGTCCCAGCTCTCCCATGTCAATGTTTCTGAGCTGCCCAGGGCTCTGCAGATTTGCCACTTGCCTGTTTCAGATCTGCAGCCAACTGTCAAGGCTGCCGTGGGAGCTGCTCTGCTCCCAGGCTCTTCCCGTCTCCAAGGCTAGGAGCCTCACATCCCTGGGCTTCCCTCTCTCAGCCCTGGGAATCTGTCAGGTTCAAAAGGCAGTGTCATGTGTGGTGTTCCCAGATGAGGCAGCCCATAGCACTGTGGGTCTGACAGTCAGGAGACAGCCAAATGCCATGAGAGATGAGGAAATGCTGATGTGTACTCTTCTCTGCCTGCCCCAGAACTCAGGATGTGCCCCAACAGCTTGGGATGGAGGCGGGCAGCCAGCATCAGGGACTGCTCAGTGAGGTTGGGTGTACAGATCTGTACAGCTGGATGGAATTCACCCCAGGGAGCTGAGAGTGATGGACAGATTCAGCTAGGAATAACTATGGTGACTCAGAGAAAGCCCTGGGGCCTGGGGCAGTGATGTGCCTGTCTTTGAGATGGAGAACAGGGTACAGTCAGCCTTGCCTTGAATCCTGCAGAGGTGCAGGAAGTGCAGCCTCTTTGGGTCCAAAGGTAACAGGGCAGGAAGGCACTGCGGAGTGGTCATAGATTCATGAAGTCCAACTTGGCCTGACTGATGAGATTGCCTTCTGTGATGAAATGCCTGGCTGTGGGGACTGGGGGTGGGGGAGTAACAGTGGATACTTGGCTTCAGGGAGGCTTTCAACACCACCTCATCGTTTTTAAGAAAGAAGCTGTGAAAGAGCTTGTCAATGTTAACAATATTATGTGAGGTGTGGTTTGAGGTTCCCTGGTTCAGAAAGAATGCTGAGGAAATACGGTCCAGCAAAGGGCAGTCAGGATGATTCTGGGCCTGAGGGACATGGTTACAAGGAGAGGTAGAAAGAGGTGGGATATTTTAATCTAGGGAAGAGAAAGGGTAGGGGTCCACAACT
The DNA here is from genome assembly GCA_013399225.1 of Rhipidura dahli. Lineage (NCBI taxonomy): Eukaryota > Metazoa > Chordata > Aves > Passeriformes > Rhipiduridae > Rhipidura > Rhipidura dahli. The sequence continues at coordinate 37,431 of VXAC01006266.1, forward strand.
GCTTGGTGGGGCAGTCACAAAATTAGCAGGGATCAGCTCATCTCAGCAGCAGCAAATAAATACACCTGTGGGTGATAACATCAAACTGCGCTTTTGGAATTTCAAACTGAACTTCAGGAAAATTTCTTCCCTAGGAGTGTGCTACAGCCCTGGAAAAGACTAACCAGAGGTGCTGTGGTAGCTCCATCTTTGGAGGTCTTGTGCACTGGTCTAGACAAAGCCACAGCTGACCGGATCCAGTCTTGGCAAGAAACCCTGCTCCAAGTGGGAGGTGGAGCTGGATGACCTCCAAAGGTTCTTCTCAGCTAATATTTCTGTAATCTTGTGATCAGCTTCATTGCTTTGACTGTGGCTGCTAAGCTGGATACTCCAACCAGCCTCCTGCTCAAAAGGTTGGTCAAATAGCAGGGACATAGAGGGTGGTCTGCTCTTGTTTTCTTTGAGCAGCAGAAATTCAGTCTTCACAATAGTATTCAGCTTTGTCCTGGATGCCCCAAAATTTCACATGTGCCAGAATGTTTGCTCAGTTCTTTCATGGGACTGGATTTAGATGCAGGTTTTCAATGTCTAATTTGACAGATAAACTGGAGTTATTGCCAGCCAAACTGCCAGAATCAATACTTCTTTTGCAAGATGGTGAAAACATCAGACAGATAATGCACCAAGAGATGTCATCCGGGCAGCAAACCCTAAGGAAGGCACCAGACCTGCCTGTAGCATGACATGCGGGATGTGGGGAGAGACAGAAACTCTGCATCTCTGCTCATTACTGTCAGAACAGCATGAGCTGAGACGTTTTTTGAGCTTTTGCAATGTCCTGCAAGGCCATGGATGTTGTTTATAATTTTTTTCAGTACTTCAAGTGTTAAGAAGATCCTTATTGTGGATACTTCTGTTAATCAAGAGGAGGTGAGAAACTATGTTGCAAAACATGCATGGGATATTTTCAGCAAATATATAAACCTGTCGCTTTCTTCAAAGGCAACAGATCTGCTCTGGTGAAATACTTGCCTTTCCTAATTAATGCACATTTATTTCTGTGAATGAATATGAAGGAATTTAGTGGTGTAGCATGAACTTGTCTTCCCTCCAGAGATCTCTCCTGCTGTGCTGCCCTGCACAGTAAGAGACTCTCTCATTTACAGCATAGTGTTCAGCATAGGTTCTTCTAGTCTCCTGTTTTCCAATTCAACATCATTTAAGTCCACTAAACAAATTGCCACCTCTGTCCAACCTGCCTCAGGAAGAGAAAAAGGCTAATGCCACTTCAGAAATTAACAGCCAGAGCACCTACTGTAACAAACTCTAATTATTTTACCGTAAGGAGAAACACCAGCCAGAATCATTCACACAGAATCAACAACAACATAAAAGAAGAGTCAAAAAGCAAACTCAGCTGCAATTCTGGTTTGCTAAAGAGTTGTACTCGTATCATAAATTGTGGTAATTGTTTTTTAATTAAATTAAGTGTGCACATAGCTATATAATTAAAAAGCATGTAGGCGTTCCAGAATTCTTTAGAAACTACCCACCAGTCTTTCTGTCTGCTTTAAGCCACAGGGGATGTGAACCAACCTTTCTGAATCTTTGGGAAAAGAAAGGGGAAGTTTTAAGACAGGTGCTCCATGTTATCAGAAGGAATGATTTTCAGCAGCCACTGGAAACTGAATCTCTGGGTACACCGTGGGATGTGCCAGAGACAGGATGGAACAGAAAGGGAGGGGTAGAGCTTTGAACTGATCTCACTGAAGGCACAGATTGACCCCTGTGCCCAGGGAAATCAGTGGCTCTAAAAGCATTTGTTGCCTTTGGAAGACAGTTTGTTCTCCGTGATTGTAAGAATGTTAACATTATGACAATTCTTGTTCTTGTTGCTTTTGTTTATAAGTGATTGTAAAAATGTTATATTGGTTCAATTCTTGTCCTTGCTGTTGCTGTTTATGTGGATGTGAGGTCTCCAGCTCTCATGACGTGTGTTTCAGTGAACACCTAACATTTAAGTTGCTGACTTCTCTAGTGCATGAGATGGACTTCTCAAGTTTTTACATAAAATGCTCCTTACTTAGGTGCCTCTTACTTCTAGGACTGAAGGGACAATTTTTAGTCTCCGTTCTGTGTTTTCTCTAAATGAGTCACTTTGCTTTCTTGTTAGCTTTCCTTCATGACCTGATATATTGCATGGTTCCTAAAAAACCCAAACCAAATTAAAATGCACAGTATTCCATTCAAATCAAGTATTCCAAGTTGTGAAGAGTCACTGAGGTATTTCTACATATCTACATCATCACTTGGCTGGCTCTGAGATTCATAAGCTTCTCCTTGAAGCTGCAGGAGCTTGTGCTGTGGCTATTTATGAAGGTGACTTTGAAGGTGAGGAGAGACTGTCAGTAGATCTAGTCCCATCTCCTGACCAAACCCTCTATCTGTTCACTATGTATCATGGGTTTTGGCTAAATCAGATTTTCTGGTAAGACATCCTGCCATGATGTAAGGAGATGTCAGGAGACTGAGAGCCTTATGCTTCTTTTTCATGCTTCACTAACTTCATTTGGACGAGGTGGTGCTGATAATGTGCTAGGGCTCTACATTCCCAAGGCAAGTATCCTGACTGTAACTTCCAGCCGTTATACTGAGATATTTTCACTCTGAAGATGCATTGACATTGTAATTAAGTCAATTCACAACTTCTTCAAAGACAGACAGAAATGCTTAAATTCCTTAAGAACATGTCAGTGCAGAAGAGCACGTACGTTCTCCTGGTGCAATTATACCAGTGAAATAAAGTGCTGGGCACCAGCAGAGCTCCCCAAAATGGCAGTGTTGTTTTGGGGTAGAAATAGGCTTTCTTTTCCTTTTCTTTTAAACTCCTTCCAAAGGGATCTTGAAAGCTCTCCCAGTGCTTTCTCCTGCCTGGGGGAGGATTTGGAGATAGGTGAGGAACACCTGAACCTTTGCAGTAGTCACCCCAAATGCCACGTGTAAATCTGGAGATGCCCTGGGTCCATGGGGGACATGAGTCTCCATGAGGGCTAAAAAAAGCTCATGACAGTCCCTGCTACTAGTTATCCTAGAAAAGCCCAGCACCCCAAGACCTGCTGAGACCCCACTTGACCCTCACAGCCCATTAGACACACGAGTCAAACTGATAAAACACTTTTACAATCACTTATAGAGTAGAGCCATTTCTGATTTAAACCTCAAGGATAGTTGCCTCAGAGGTTGGTTTAGGTTGGGGTGATTTTTTTTTGTAATTTAGGAGCAGCAGGAATATAAAGGCATGAAAGTTCACCGGAGCCTGTTTCGGCCTGTAAGTGGGTCACAAGGCACTGAAGCGCTGAGTGAAATAACACCCACACAAATCAAATAAAAGAGTAGCTAACCTGTATTTAAAAAGAATAATCTTTCTGGATGCCTTAGTCATAGATGTCTTAGCCATGAAAAATTCAACACACTCTACTTAGTGGAGAACCGGCCGCAGAGTATGCCTCCAAACCCAGATACAAAATTATCAGACTGATAGTAGTAGTTAAATGACCTCCTCTCAATGCTCCAGGGACCTGGGATGCATGCCGTTTCCCTCAGAAATAATGAAATTCACGAGTGTGAACCTCGGAAGCAGTGAGAGCTTTATGGGAGAAAAGCTTACTAAAGTATCTCATATGGAAGTTGGCCTCAAAAAAAAAAAAAAAAAAAAAAACAACAAACAAAAACTCATCAAACAAAAAACCTGAGGAATGAGGGAGCAGGTAGCACTGCATGAAACCCTGTACGGACACCAGCTGACATTGCTGAATGACGGATGCTGCTGCAGAGATCACCGAGCTGGGCGGGGTTATCACCTGAACAGCTCTGAGAGCCTGCACGGAAGTTTTTATCTTTGCTGCTGGCAATTACAGCACCGGCCGGACCAGCACCGCGCTTTGTCTGTAATTACCGCGGAAGTTTTACGCGTTCCGGTGGCTGTGTCTGACTGCTGAGAGGCTGCAGGCGGACAGAGCCGCGGGTGTGCGGGGCTGCGCAGCGCCGGGGGACGGGGTTTGTCCCTGGAGCGCGTCTGCCTGCGGGAGCAGGGCACGAGTGCGGAGGTTGCCTGGGAGGGGAGACACGGGAGCGCCATCCCAAATCCCTCGAGGGCCTGGCTAGTAACATAACAGAGCCTTCAGCCCTTTCCTTGCAGCGGGGGCAGCTGGGCAGCTCCAGCGTGTGTGGCCCAGCCATTCGGGGCTGTCCCTCCCGTGGGGTGCCCGCGGAGACCCCCGCTCTCCCGTCCGTGTTCTCCCCAGCCGCGCCGCCCAGGGCGAGGGGCTGGCTGCCTCCAGCTGCTGGGCTGGGGCTTCCCGGGGCTTCTGCTCCGAGTTCTGGCCGACAGAGTCCAGACTGTGCCGCAGTCTCTCACCAGCTTGGAGTGAGCTGCCCTGCCTGGGCAGTGTGGGTTTCGCTGGGCAGATCTGCCGAGCCCCTGGTGGCCCGTGCGGCAGCGCGATGAAGGACAGCGGCAGCGGGATGTGAATCAGAGCCATGAGTCACTCGGTTTTAACTTACCTCTGCTGCTCTGCTGGGAAACGAGATAACTGAGATAATGCAGTTACTCTCCAGCTCTGGGCTCGCCCTGTCATCGTCCTGTGCTTTCATGGTGAAAGGGAAGAGAGCAGGGCATCTCTCCTCCTGCACAATTACATGGTACCTGGACACGTCAAGAGACTTCTGCGTGTCTGTCCTCCCATCAGCAATACCTCTGATTTATTTTTGGTTTTTAACTGACGCTAAGGACCGGAACGGGATAATTTCACAGTGACAATGGTAGCAGCTGACACATAAGACAGCAGGAATGGAAGGCTGATTGCACCTATCATCATGTTCTGCATGCAGTGTCCTGGCAGCAGAAGTGGACTTCCCTCAGAGAGATGGCTTCCCACCGCCTATTTGAGCCTATTGAGTTTCAATGTGCCCTAATGCAGCAGCCCATGGGCAAACGGAGGAGAGCCTCTGTCCCTGCAGCATCTAATCCAA
>VXAC01006266.1:42465-52530 GCA_013399225.1 Rhipidura dahli
CCCCCCACTGACGGTATAAATGACCAGGGTACAGACTGGCTAAGGAGGAGGATGCTTTGTAGCCACATTCTGGGCCACCAGAAATAAATCCAACAGCACATCCCAGAAAGTTTTCTGAATTTGTCAGAATAGCCTCATGGTTGTCATCAGCTTACAGTCAATGCTTTCATTGTCCCACAGTTCACAAAGGATGGGTGGCTGTGGAAGTGTAATTAGTGGGGCTTTTCTCATCAAGCTGTGGTTCAGCTGTTTTTGGATGATGATGAGAACACAAAATACTTTTATTGCCCATAAATACAGACCCTGAAATCTCTGGGAAGTTCCCTTTCCTGGTTGAAAAGCCACTTTAGGAAGAAAACTAAAAGTCTTGACCTTGAAGTAGCTTCTAGATTCTAAAAGCAGCACATCTAGCTGCCTGTTACAGACATTAATCACTGCCGTATTTTTCACAGCATGTAAAATTTAAGTAATAGAATCACTGTCCCCATTGCCATTCTTGCAACTAAAAGCTGATAAATAGAAGCACTGACCTCAGCTGGTTGATTTAACCCGATGAGTCATGGTCTTGGGGCCATATATGCTTCCTCTGCTAATATTCTTGTTCCTATTTATTTTTTAAAGTGTGATGGCATGCTGCGTACCATAGAATAGCTTCTCTAATGGGCAATTCCAGAAATAGAAATATCCCACTGGTTCCCTTTCCTTTGTCAGAGCTTCACAGTCCCCACTTAGTCTACACAGAGCCACAGCAGCTCAAAGAGATGCCAGGAGAAACAGAAGATGGGGAGAGCTCGGCTGTCGAGCAGTGAATTCCCCTTGAAGGTCTCTGTCTAAGAAGCAACCTGGCATATTCTTCCTTTTTTCATTACAGGGAGCTCAGCTGTAGAGAAAAGTGAAGCAGATGTGGGCTCTTCCACTTCAGCGGCTCTGGGTAGCCTTGTACCTGCCACAGCAGGGTTCTGCCCATAGCAATAGCTTTGGTGTTGCTCTTGAGTTATTTCTCTGCAAAAGTCTCACTTTTTCATCACAGCTGAGCAAGAGTTCTGAATCACAGTCAGGCTGGCATTTTGGTCAGGGTGGTGGTCCACAGCAGGTTCCTTAGCTTGGACTGGAGTCATCCAGGCCTGGGCACCATGCACAGAGTGGAAAACCCTTCTTAATCTCCTAGACAGACATGGTTTGCAACTCAGTAATTTTGAAAGTTTACATTCACAGATATAATAATTAATGACAGGACATGGCATTTGGTGCTAGAGTTTGGTTGGCATGGTGGTGTTTGTCAAAGGCTGGCTTTGGTGATGTCGGAGGTTTTTCCAACCCTCATGACTCTGTGATTCTGTGAATGAATGCCAGCTGTCCTCATGGCTGTACCTGTGTTGATCTGAGCTGGTGAACCGTGGTCGTGGGGCCAAGTGTGCTTTCTCCATCCAGATGGATACAGGCAGGAGTGACTGTACGGGGAAAGGATGAGATGAGGCTGGGCAGAGATTGTGCTCTGCACCCCCAGGCACACGCATGTCCCACAGCAGACAGGATGCCAGGCCAGGAGGGGATGTGAGGGAGGACTATTGCACTTTGCAGCTTGGGCTGGGGAGAAATATCAAAGTGATGATGGAAGTGGGTCTGCCAGTGTATTATCTGGCACCACCAGAAATGGCATTTGCTCAGTGATCTTCCATCAGCCCGGTAATTACAACCTCAAAAAGACTGCAATCAACACAATTTTCAAAAGTTGCATCTGTACCCAGACATGGCCCAAGGTCCAGTGGCCTCCATGCAAGAGGTTCCAGGCAGGAACCTGTCTGGTATGCAAGACAAAGACTTGGCAGAGCCCAGGCTGCCACACAAGACCCCAGGGGCCATGGCTTTCACAGCCTGTAGGTGCTCCCAAGCAGGACTGGCCCCTTGCAATAAAGACCTGAGGGGACTATTTCTCTGCTGGCCTCCAAATGGGAGACCAAGTGAGAGGCAGGAGGCTCCTGTGCCTCTACCCCATTCCTGGCTTGCAAAGTGGGTACATGGGACATAACTTGTGAGTTACCAATGCATTGCTGTGTTGCCTTTTCCTCTCCTGTGGGCAGATCTGTGGTGCTGCAGCTCCCTAAATGAGTGGAGCAGGAGCAGCTGCTTGCTGGGCTGTGTTGTGCAGGTGGGGAGTGATGGGTTTGCACCTGGGTGTCCCTGCATCCCTTTGGCACCAAGTACTTGTTCAGATTGACACTGGGAAGGAAATCTTAAAAAAAAAAAAAAAGAAATAAGCTGATGCAAAAGCCTTTGGCTGCCTGCATAACAGCCACTTGGATGACACAAGTGTCACTTAGACCCCTTTGATACTCGCGGTGTTTATGGCACTTGTGCTTCTTTGCTCCAAGGACAATAATTCAAGATCAGACTAGGCCTTCTATTAAACCTGACAGATTCATGATAAGGAGAAGGCTCATTCATTTCCCAGTCTCAGAAAGAAGCAGGATTATAAACAGCTTTTTGTGCTGATTCACTTCCACGTGGGAATTCACCAGGCTGGAGAGCCTAATGGGCTGCTGGTTCTGGCCCACAGCTGGACCCTCTCTCTTCATGCATACTTGCACTCCTTCCTTCTCTGAATGGTAATTCTCCTTCTGACTCTTTAATGTCACTGAAATGGGATTTGTGTGGAGGATATTTAGCAATATTGCATTAGTATTTGACATTTCATCTCTTGGAATTTTTTTGCTGATGTTATTTGCAAGGACATTTTTCATCGCTGTAAATTGCAGTCCTTCAGAAGCAGTGTAGCAGTTTAATTTTCTAGGTCTGTCTCTTTGCCTCTTCCTCTCTATCAGGATTTCTGGTGATTTATTTGATTCACGGGTCCTCTGGACTTCTTATGCTTGTTACAACGCACCTGTGTCTCAATGGCACAGAAAAAATGTTTATTTGAAGTAACAGCTCTGGCTTGCAGTGCTTTGGATTTGATACAAAAATAGCACTGTCTAGAAAACCCTTTTTATTAGCTTTTTCAGAATTCTAGACCCCAGGTAGTTCAAGATGAATAACAACATGTTTTTCCAAAAAAAAAAAAGGAAACCAAATATTGGTTGCTGGAAATGACCACTATGGGAAGATCTGAGAGCTCTTATGAGAGATTTTTGCTGCTTCACAGGTCTCTATATCACATGCTCTGAGGACTACAGAATTCAAGTGTGCAGTTTTTTCCATTATCCAGTTAGCATTTTGCTAGCCTTGGATCTCTCTCCCTTTTTCCACCCCCATGTTTATTATTGGGGATTTTGTTTGTTTGTTTGTTTGTATGGGACAATTAAGTAGAAGAAACACAGAAGCAAATGTTACAGTGCAAATGCCTCAATGAAAAGATGTTCAGAAAGACTATTGTGGCTGTGCAATTGTAAATACCAACTGCAGCCCAGGTAGCTAGTGGTATGCTTGTGCTTCTGGTTGTTTTTCATTTTGTCTGTTTTCCCAGAAAAGTCTAATGATGAAGGATTTCTAACTGTAACAAATGAAAATTGGGGAGAAACCTGCAGGAACAAAATATAGTAACAAAAAAGGATGCTGCCTATACTAACTATACTGTTAAAAACTGACAGATTTAACTAAAAAGTCTCCCCTGAATATTAGGGCATTAACTAAATTTAACTAGAAGTCTCCCCTGAATCTTTGCAGTATTACAGGGACCTTCATAGTCCACTAAGACAATTTGACTATGCACCTAATTTCTGCCTTGCCTTCATTTAACAAGATGAGTTTTCCTTTCTTCAGTATTTTACATCTGAGATTCCAAATGCCTTGGACAAGCCCCTGCCATATGGACTCTGGATAGATGAATATGTAGATTTTTTGTCCTTATTTGACATGGTAAAATATGAAGACATAGTGTTATGGAGAGCTCAAAAACCTGTTGAGTGAGAGCTGCCTTTGGAAATGGTACATCCCTTTCAGAGCTGCTTGGATTTCCAGAAAAATCACTGCTGTTATGAGTAAAAGCTTTAAAATATCTCTTCCTTTCTTATTTTTTTTCCAAGTTTAGAAAAACAGTTACTGGCAGATGGCCTGCAGTGCTCAGTACTCATTCAAACAGCACTGAAATATTAGGAATTTCTATCCATGTGTCCAGGCACACACAGACCCACATGCACATGAAGAGACAATTTTAGGCTGAGTTTTAACGTGATTTTTCAAATCAAAGCATACTTGGAAGCAGATGTCAGACCAGATCCAAGCTAAATTTGTAGGCTGAGCTCATCAGATGAATGGTACTATCTGACTGCAAAGGATTATAATGATGAACATGTATGACAAGCATTTTACTGAACAACGAGTAGAGTGTTTAAGGGATTTGTCTGCAGCAAGTGCTTCCTGCAAGGAGAGGATATCAGACTGGTTGTTTGTGTTATGAAATCAGGCTGATCCCTTTGGTTCTGGTGGACTGTAGCCCATGTTGGATAAAGCAGAGGGAAAGCAGGAGCAGTGCCAGCACCTGGGAACAGGGGAGTGCTGGCAGCTGGGTAGCCTTGGGGCAGTGCTTCTCCAGAACTCCCTAATCTCTTAAAACACTTCTCTTTGCACAGCCCTTGATTAATGTGATACTGACTAGGCACTGCCTCTGCTATTTGTGCATTAAGGCTGTGGACATTCCCTGCTGACAGATTGCTTTGGCAATGTTTAAGCAAGGCTCGGTATCTATTGCACAGTTATTTGATAACTCCTTGGTGCCAGTTCTGTGCAGAAAGGGTTCAATCAGTGCTTTTCTTATCATCCTGTCGAGACAGCACACACTCAACTATTGTAAATAAAACACTCAGGTTTCTCCTGTAGGTATGAGCAGGTAAAGATTTTTGTGCAAAGATGAAGTTCAAATTCAAGAAGGTGCTTTTGAAATGGTAAATGACTCTAGATAGGTGACCACATATTTAACAATGAAATCTAATGAATTATAAGACACAGAGGAACTGCTGTAGGCAAAGGGAGGAATTGATTACCTAATAATAGAAATCAAAGACAAACACAGCGTCAGAGCAGACTCGATAAACACTGCACAACATAAAGAGGGAGAGGACTAATTTGCTAAAGAAATTAGCAAAAAATCTTACCTTGATGAGAAGCTCTAGGATCTCTAGTGACTGATTTATTTTAACCTTAGAATCTATATATCTATTTCTTTGGTCTCTTGTCTACAGTCAAGTTCACCCAGTGGGTGAATTTGTCTTCTGATATCTTATATCATTGCAATTGAAACAACAGTTGATTTTGGAATTCCATGGAAGAGGGTTTTTAGAGAACTGTGTCTTATGTATATACCAAAATAATCTAAGGCTTTTACCCTCAGGAGCTTGGAAAATTTATATTTCTATGAGAGTTGTAGCTGAGTGTTTGAATTTGAGACTCTTCGACTTGTAATATTGACTTTGGTCTCTTACAGTATTTATATAGAGTACATATCTTAGACTTCTGCAGCAAATGAAAATGTGTGATATCAACAAACAATATAGAATAAAGGTATCTAAGCACATATTTTCTCATTTTAAATTTTAGATCTTGTTGATAATGGCCCTTTTGCTTCCTTCCTTTACCTCTCCACCCTGCATATTTGAGGCAGTTATGCTTCTGTTTCATGCTAATTCAAACTAAATACTTCTTAAGGGTTGACCACTTTTATGCTCTGGTGGAAACTCATTGCATCTGGGGAACTTTACATCCTGGTCAGGCTTTTCATTCAATCTGTGAAAATCCAGGAGAGAGATAAATGGAGAGAAATCCCTGCTGATGGAGTCACAGCTCTAAGCTTGTTTTTCCCCCTTGCTGTAAAGACGTAGTAGGGTTTCAGAAGGGAGGGAAAAAAATATTGGATCAGAATCATTGTTTTTTCATTATTGCTGCTCCCATTTGTGGTTGATGATCCAAGCTAAAGCTGGAACAAAGTGGAGTGTCACTGTTACAAATGGCACAAGGCTTTGTAAAGCCAAATTGTGACTGTGGCTCCGAGCCTGGAGTGACTGTTCACTTTCTGTGCAAGGCTCTATCCAACTTCCAAGATTTCTCTTTCTCAGCCCTTTTAGTCTCATATTTACTGCAGCACATTATGGAGGAGACATATGTAATGTGTTCCCTCTCTTGGGCTTTGCTTATGCAAAGAAAATCTCTGTCACTGCTGCTGCAGTGGAAGCAGCACAGATACACTCCTTCAAAGTAAGACAGCGTCCTGGAAAAATTGCTCTGCTTTTGAAGTAATTATTTCAAAATAAAATTGGAACAGTGTGCCCACCTGAGGACTGTGATAACTCTAGGTTATTACTGTAATCATGCTGGTTAATTTTTCCATGTAGAATAGTTCATTTTAGCCTCCTTGTGAATGGAATTTATAATAGCACAGCCAGTGGTGGCTTGTCCTTGGTCTATTTTATACCAACTATGTCTATGGGGGAGTCTGAGTAAAGGGCAGATATAAGATGAGAGAGAAGATTATTATATCATAATAAAGATGAAGGGTACCAGTTTTGTTCTGTAAGCACAGCAAAGCACAAGTCTTGCTAGTGGAGCTCATAATGTGTCAGGGCTCGCACTGTGGTTTTTAAATCACAGCCTGAAATTTGGAAGCTGCTGGGGGAAAGCCGTAATTCAGGTTAATCAGTCCCAGATACTTATTGCCCCACTTTTTGCTGTCAGTGGTGGCAGCATTATGTGCACCCTACCTGGATATGACGATGTTGTGCTTTTTAATTCACACTTTATTCTGCACCTACTGCTAGACAGTCTGTCCCCAAGCCTCTAAAAAAGACCCATCAAATCAGCTACAGGACAACTTCAAAATAATGTAAACCCCCATATCTGGGGATTTCAGGGAGAGCTGAGGGCAGGTCACAGCTCAGCAGATCTGCCTGAATTGCTGGATGCTCTCCAGCTATCCCCAGAGCTCAGCAGAAGATGGACACTGCCAGGGTGGCATGGGTCAGGGCAGAAAATCCTGCTTGCTCTTGGAAAATGTGACAAAATTACAGATTGCTGAAGATGGTATTGGGATAAAATGTTGTTAGGATGACAAAATTCTGCTGTGTAGCAACTCTGAAAGTACTCCATGTTTCTGAAAATATGCTACTGAAGCTCAGTCCAGCTGATACCTCCACACAAGGTTATATGATCTCAGGAGCACTTGGATCTCAAAAGCGGGATATTATTCCATCGGCCTAATCTGATCTTTCTGTCTGCTTTCAGGTTTCTCTCCTTTTCCTTGGGCTCCAGAACCTCTTTGAAGTTCCTCTGGGGTCCAGATAACTGTTTTAGTTTCAGCATTCTTCCCGTAGCTAAAGCAATATAAAATGAGACTTCGGGCACTCTCTGGCAGGTGAAGTATGAAATACACTAAGGGATATATTTAATCTCTACTCAGCTGGTGTCTGAGAAAAACACAGAATGCTACTGATGCTATCAACATCTGACCAGGCTGCAAAATACAAGTACTGCAATATCCATGTTGGGAGATCCATACTCACAAAACTCCATTTAATTAGGATTTGGATGCTCATGTGGCATAAGAGGTGCATAACCTTCAGGAAGAGCAGTAGGAAAAGTAGTGTTTCTCAGATGTGTAACAGGGGAATGCAAAATATTGCTGTCAGTCTCCAGAATGACTGATTCTGGTTGTAGATAAAGCTGACCTTTCCACAGAGATCTGCAGAATAAACCCAACACATATAGCACAGTATCTTTCCCACCTTTTGGCCCAAAATCAGAAGATATAAGCTGAGATTGATTTACATTACAAAACCAAATGCCAACAACTGCCTATGAAAGCTTAGTAAAAGACATTGTTTATGAGCATCAGCTTTGACTCCAGCATGTAATCCTGCCAGAAGCCAAATGCTCTGCAGCAGGAGCACCCAGCCTTCAGTGCTTTATTTTGTTATCTTGCAACTGATGCAGAAAATGGGGGAAACGAACATGACTGACTTTAAAAAGTGGTATTGTTATATGGGAAGAAAGAAAGCTAAAGCAGTCCCTTTCCATGCCACTTCTATGTTGGTGTAACTCCTGAAATGAACAGAATTGCTCTGATTTGAATAAGAAGTGATTCAGACATAATCTGCTCTCTTGCCTTAACAGTGAGCTCTACAAATTGGTTGGACTTGTGGATCTTTAAAAAATTAGGATAATGGGTAATCAGAATTTAGTGCATGTATATTTTGATGATTCTGCTTCAGCTGCTGCTGCTGAAGTTAATCATAGTATTTGCATGGCTATTGGATATGATTTCCCAGCAGAATCGATCACAAGGGAGAATTGTGCCCTGGAACAAGGGCTCAGCACTCTGGGTGCCATGGGCCCTCTGGGAAGTTTTCACGTCCCACCGGAACATAATCACAGTTTTGAGCTGGGGCGTCAAAGGGTGTGATTCTCAGAGTTAAACTGCTTCACCCCACCATCCACCTTGCTGTTGTGAGCCAGCTCCATTTCCAGCAAGCTACCTGGCAGCACAGAGGAATGATTTGCAAGTGTGTCTGTTCTCATGGGGATAAATAATGAACTGAGCATCATTCAAAGGCAGGTTCCTAGAAACAGGGGGTGAAAGTCACAAATGGGGGCTGAATTAGTTTGATTTTCAGTGCTTTTAGAGAGGCCTTGATGCCCTGTGACTTGGCACCGGCAGGGGCCCAGGGCAGCATTAGCCACCACATGGTGTCCTGATTGGTGGCAGCCCCAAATCTGTTGTCACTGACATTTCGTTGAATTGTGTGCTGGATTGACCCCGCCCCAGCAGGGAACCACCTAACACTCAGTGTGAAAATGCAGGGGAAAACCAAGGTGGGACGAGGTCTTCCTGAGCACTGTGGGTTAATGGGGTCTGGAGAGGTGTCAGCGTGTTGGCCGACAGTGCTGGTGGAAAAAACTCCACTCGCTGGGAGCTGCTCTCCCGCCAGTCCCAGCAGGTATGGCTTGCTCCATGTGCCTGGTATTCCCTCACAGAAACAAGGTCACCGACGAGAATCACACTCCTGGTTTTTTTCACCTCATCCTGGAGTTCATCACTGTGGAAGCGGTTGGGTTTCTTTTCTCGTTTCACGGCTGACACCAGGCAAACCTCCCTGCTCAGCACGGAGGGTGGTCGGGGGTGTGCTTTGCAGTACCATTCGGTTTGCATGGAGGCATTATGCATTCACACAACAATCCAGCTCAACTCACAGCATCCTTCCCGTGCTGGAGTCCTAAGGCACTGCCTGGTACCTCGTGCCGAGCCTGTCACTGCAACAAGTGCCTCTAGACAACCTTCTGCTCTAAACGCTGAGCTTGATTTAGTTATCAGCCCAGACATTGCCATCAAGAGCAATCATCTTCAAAGAAGAGATAGGCAGAGCATCTGGGCCAAATTGTAACATGATTACCTGACAGAGTCTTTAATAAAGACAATACTTTAGAGACACTTTGGTTGATCTAAATTTCTGAATTCTCTCTCTCTCTTTTTTTTTTTTTTTTTGATTTAATTTTAGAACAGCAGTGCTGGAAACACACTCCCTGAGCCTTGTACAGGAGCATGAGTCAGGAAAGGATTCTGGCTTGAAAGAAAACAGAGACACTGACCATTCCCTTTTGCAGTGCCTAGGGAAAGTGAACCTGAAAAAGCAAATAAACATTTCAGAATGCAGTTTGATTTCAATAATCTTAAGGTTTCTAGTAAAAAAAAAAAAAAAATCAAAAAGCCAATGTGATCACCTGCCCAGCCAAAGCTCCTTTTTAAGGAATGGGGTCNAAATTAAAAAAGATCATTTTAAATTAAAAAAAAAAAAAAAAAAAGAGTAATTCATTTAAATCATCCTTGAAACTAGCACTGCCCGCTGAGCGATAGCCGAAGATAAAAGCGATACAAGGAAAGCGTTTAAAGGACTTGAAAAATCCCTGTGTGACCGAAAACATTAAAACCCTGGCAGAGAACAACGCCTGCTGGGGGGGGTGCCGTAGATCCCAAGCAGCTCCTGCAGCGCCGGCCGGCCCCCGCAGCCCGCTCCGTGCCCCGGCCCGTGCCCGGCCCCAGGTGTCCCGCGGAGGGAGAGAGAGAGGGAAGGGAAGGGAAGGGAA
>VXAC01006266.1:52575-138694 GCA_013399225.1 Rhipidura dahli
CGCGGCGCGGCTGCGGGCGGGGGCGGCGGGGCCGGGGCTGCCCCGCCAACGGCTCCGCTCCCGCGGGGCTGGGCTGGGCTGGGCTGGGCGCTGCTCTCCCCCCCGCGCTGCCGCAGCGGGACGCGGGGGTTGCATCGCCCGGCGGTCGCTGTGGTCATCCCGCCCCGCCATCGGCACCGGGGGCTTCGTGCCCCGGAGGACGGTGCGGTGCAGCCCCCTCGCTGTTGCCACCGGGGCTGCATCTGCCGCGGGTCGTGAGTGCCTCCTCCAGTTCCCTGTGGGCTGCGTGTCTTGCGAGAGGGTAGAGTGCATCTCCCCACCCTGGGGCTGAGGCTCTGCATCTTACCCAAAGTTGTTTGTGCGGGGCAACAGCCCCCCTTCTATGCGTCAGTGGGGTGCCTCTCCTGTGATCCCTGCGGCTGCATCCCCGAGGGGCTGAGGGTCGCATCTCCTCTGGAGGGGCTCAGGGGGTTGCGTACCCCATCATCTTGGGAGCTCCATCCCCAGGAGGCTGGTGGTTCATTGTCCAGGGGCCAGTGGGGTCCATCGCTCTGTAGGTCAGTGGGGCAGGAGTTGATAGGATCCGTCCTGCCAGGATTGGTGGGGTTTCATTCCTCTGGGGGTCAGTGGGCCACATCCCCTGATACGGGCGTGCTTGTAAGGTCTCTGACCAGCCCTTGCTCTGCTGATCCCGGCGTGCCTGCCTGGGGGGCGGGGGGCAGCTCCATCGCCTGCTGTGACACTTCGTCCTATCTCTCCGCGCCGTGGATTAGGTCATGTTGTGACAGTGCCTGTTACTGTCTTGCAGTGCAGCAGGATCCGGGGATGTGAGGAAGAGGGGTTGCCGTTGCAGAAAAAACAGCAACCACCCCCCTTCCCTGTACGCAGCAGTTTAATAAAATCAGACAGCATGAAGCATGTGGCCGATTTTTCCCCCCCTAATCATCAGAAGGTAGTTCTCTGTTCTCACAAAGCGGGCTGTGATATATGCAGCGTCGTAAGCCTGGGAGCAGTTGGGGATGAGATATGTAAGAGGAAAACATCAAGAGCTGACCTCAAACTCTGAAGTTAACTGTGCTGCCTCTCCTTTGGGTGGCCTGGGGTTCTCTTAAACCTGTCTCAGTTTCAGCCATTCTATGTGGCTGTAAAAAGCTGTGGTGCCCCTTTGAAGATGTCATATAGCTGTAAATGGGCTTAATATAGCCCATCCCGTTAACCTCAGTGCTTTCCCTCGGTATCGTTTTCATGAACTGCAACGCTCGTGAATTTCTCTCAGCAGGCTGTCAAATCTTCTCTGCTTCTGGCTGGGAGAGAGCACGGTGAAGCCTTGGGAGAGGAATCGTCCCAGAACTGCCTTCACTCCCTCGTCCCTGGGGGCTGTGGGAGTTTGACACAAGATGCTGGTGCGCTCTGGCCAGTGCAGTGG
Organism: Rhipidura dahli; assembly: GCA_013399225.1. NCBI lineage: Eukaryota > Metazoa > Chordata > Aves > Passeriformes > Rhipiduridae > Rhipidura > Rhipidura dahli. Next base: position 54,002 of record VXAC01006266.1, read on the forward strand.
CAGCGGGTTCAAGCACTGTCCCTCCATCAGCCTCTTGTGTTTAGAGGAGACATCAGGGCTTGGGCTTCGCTTTACCCCTGGCAGAGGGGCAGCTGGAGTGGCTGTGAGCAGGTGTTATCGGAGTGCTCAACCGCCTCGATGGAAGTTCCTCTGCCTTCATTTCAAGGCAAACTGCAATGCCTGAATGCCCTCTGCAACTCTCACTTTCATGTGCAGGATGCATGTCCTTGCAAATACTGTGCTAATCCCTTGGGATGACTCACGAACTTTTGTAGAGTGCCTTCTCCCTCTCTTGCATGGGTCTTTGCACTTGACGAATTATCTTCTGGGTAGCCAAAGCTCAAGGCATGTGGAAGAATAGCCTGCGATATTACTGAGTTAATAATTTTCTGAAAAACAAAATGCCTGAATGCAAATAGAATGGAAAATGTGTCTTTGAAGTATTTTTTTTTTCTGTAAAATTATTCAGTGCCTAGCCTGGAGGAAACCTATTTTTTTAAACTTTTATTAAACTCACGAACATTTTACGGAAGTGGGAAGGATTTCTTTTTCTTTTTTCTATTTTTTTTAAAGTATTTTGGTTTTCATGACATGAGATCTTTTCTATGTTCCCTTTGAAATGTTGAGGGGAATGCTAGTGTAAAAAACTGGATGAGTGAGTGGATGTTTAGTCTGGTGTAAGAGCTCCTGAGCTGGCAAAGGCAGCTGCCAGCAGCTCTGCCAGGGCTGTCAGGGCACAGCCAGGGGCGCAGCAAGGCTGAGGATGCCCAGGATTCACAGGGCAGAAATCAAGATGCTGACTGTCTCAAATGAGTTGAAGTAGGGAGAGAAGGTCAGAGTCCAAGTGGTATTGCGAAGGATTTCCTAGGAATGCAGAGAGCTGCAGCTATCTTGTGTGGCAGGTATCTACTGCAGGGGTTATTTGGCAATGCTGGTGACATCACACCTTCATGTTGTAAGGGTCAAATTTAAAAGCTGTTGCATATCTTCATGATACTGCCACGGGTGTTTTGCTAGCTTTTCAGTAGCTTTGTGAAATAGGGAACATCTCTGGACAGGATTTCGGCTGGGTGCAAGAGTGCACGCTTGTGTTGGGAGGTAGGGAAGGCTCTAATATGAGATCCATCTGCCTTAGCTCATCTGCACAAGCATTGGGAAATGCTTCCTGCCTTTAAAATTCAAGTCATGACATCTGTGGAAAAAAACCCTTTTCGTTTTTTTTAATTATAGTTCTTGTACACGGCACACTTTGTCTCCTGAAAGGACAGCTGAGTTGCCCCAAATGAAAAGCTCTGGGTTTTGCCAGAGTAGTGTGTGGAAAGGTCTTATAATGCAGGCATGTTTCTAAACTGTTTTGAATGTTGTTGCTTAAAGTAGCTTCTTTACTATATTTGTACACATTTCTATACTAGCTAATACTTCTGAATGTTATTATTGTCTCCAGTATAGAACTTGTTCTCTTGGCTGGGTTTCGTGCAGGTTTTCATGGGTGCTCTGTGTAGCGTTCTTACCTGAAATGGGTTCAAACAACTAATACATTCCATTAGACAAATGCAGAATTCAAAAAAAGAAAAAAGTAGTTTTAACTGGGCAATGTTAAGTCAGGAAATACAGAGGCTGAGGCTCCAACAGCAATATTAACTTGGCTGCAGTACACATCCTGTAAGCTCTTTTATGACATACACCTCATAATGTAAACAGGAATAAGCACGTAGATTAATGTATGCAGAGAAGGAGTAGAAAAGAGTGTTTTTCTGGATTTGCCCCCCTTGTACTTGTGACAGCTGGGTCTTGCACAGAGCCTGGGAAAGCCTGGCACTGCCTTACACCACACTGGGCAGTGCATCCAGCGCCGACTCAGGCGTACCCAGCGGCTGATGGAGTGAAAATAGCAGCAGCAAATGAGTAATTTGGGTTTTGTTTCTGCCAAAACAATAGCAGGGTAATGAACTGTGTTTTGTTCCTTAAGGTCTGTCAGTTGCAGCGTGTATGATCCCTGAGCGTTCCCTCTCGTGCTGCTCCCCACTGGCGCGCCTGGCCCTGCTGAGGCTGCTGTGGTTGTAATGAAGTGCAGTGGCTTCGCTTTGGTGAGTCTCAGCCTTCTGCTTCTGTTACCCACGTGCTACAGCAACAGTTCTCCCAGCTAATTTTAACTAGATCATGTACAAAAGTGATTAAATGAATATTGTACTTTAATACAGATCTGCAATGCTCCAAGCAGTATTGCTCTTTCTATTATGTTGTCTTAATTAAAAACTGCGTTATTAATATATTTCACTGAATTGATAAATTTAGCCTGAAGGTCAGATAGTCTAATCTGACCTTCGCCATGTCACAAGACATTATATCTTGTGCAGCTACCACTGCTCTGAGCTGGAGATTTGCATGCGATATGGTGTCATCTAGGGCAGAGTCTGTGCTCCTTTAGCAGCAGCTTCCAGCAATGACAAAGGTGGTCTGGGTGAATAAAATTAATTTATGGGTACTCTCCAGGAGAAAATAATTATCTTTTTTTGTCTAAAAAGGGCTCCTAGTGTAGTATCAGCACACTGATATTGCTGCCTTGCTGTGACATTGCAAAGCTCTGCAAGGGAGGTGGGAGCGGCTGTAATACTGCAATCTAATGCTTCTCCTGTTATACCTGCCTAATGGCACCTCCTCTTCAGTGCAGCCTCCCAAGGATGCTGCTAGAACATTGTTGTAAGCCATGCTGCTGTGCTTTAATTTCATTACTGGTCGATTTGGCCAGCATTTTATTCACTTGCTCTGCAGTGTTAGACAGTTTGCAAAGGGGGTTAGTAGCTGGGTAGGTTACAGCACTTACTGTGTACACTTAATCTAAATTTCTCTCTAAATTGAATTGTAATAAAGTGATTTGGTAAAACTTTGAAATTACAGTAAGGCTGCTGTTGATAATTGACTTCTCCCTCCCCCAAATAACTGTGTTTATTAAAATTATCATGACTCACACAGAATGGTTCAAATCAAACTGAGTGCCTGTATCCCACTGGGTTTTGGTTCTGGCCATTTTTGCTGTGTGAGAAGTGAAGGTAAGCACTGCTCTGGGGTCTCCCCATGGTGAAGGGCCAGCTGTCCCCTGTCAGCTCTCACAAGTGGAACAGTACCTGTCAGGGTTTGTGCTGGAGGACTTGTCAGACAGAGCAGCATTGAAAAATGAGAAAACCATGGAAAATGGTCTCTTAACTACATTAAAGACTTGTGAAACTTCTGTCATTCTGCAGAAAAACCCTGTAATTTTTACACAGTGGAGCCATCCTCCCTGACTCAGACTGGGAAAAAGACCTATTCAATGTTACATTTTAATCATATACAACACAAAGACTTTTGCTGTGCTGTTTAAAATCCAGCTTTCTTTCAGGCTGTGTTCTGCCGGGATGTTTTCATCCAAAACGGACTGCTGAGGCTGACAGGAACAGTCTGAAAAAGCAGCTCTAACCTTCCTTCCTGACACTTCAATAGTGACACCCACTGTGGGAAACTAGGGCATAAATGCATTAACACTTGTCACTGGGAAGAAAATCCTCCCCATGATGGGGACCAGAAGGGAGTGATTCCTAGATTCATGATACAAATTGGTTCATTATTTATTTCAATCAAAGTCTGTAGGTGCTGCTACAATGAAAAATTAAAGTGCACTTTACGGAATACATGTGAGCTGACACCCTGCCAAACCCAAAGCCTTCCTGACCTACAAAACGAAGGAGACCTTTGATGCTTGCTCCACTCTTTGCAAGGTCTCAGGCAAACAGGCTTTGTCCAGAATTTTGACAGAGGTAGGACCTCCTGAAACAGATGCCAAACCCACTGTGTTCACTGCTGCCTTCCAGAGAAAACATCCTGCTTTTGCCTCCTGGTATTACAAATCTGCATGAGAGCAGCCCAGCTGCTTGGTCTTCTGTAAATACTTTGGACTTCACTGGGTATCCTCTTACCCATGCCACCATCCTGTTGCATGTTGTCTGTAAGTTTAGCAATGCTCTCATCTTCCCAGATGGTAAAAGACAGCTTGTTTCCTGCTGGAGCAGGGTTTTTCCACTCCTCCAGCTGTATGCAAATACAACACTTGTATAAATCAGTAATTGTGATCTGACTGAAGAAGCACACTCCTGCTTCTCTCCCTGCTTACAGGGCAAAAGCAGTTGCCTGGTAGTGTGGGGAGAGTCTGACTTTAATACTGAGCTTTGTGTTTTACTGCATGTGCTGATCTTAGTATCATAGAATGGCCAGGACTGGGTGGAACCCTCAAGGTCATGTACTTCCAACCCACCTGCCATGGACAGGGACATATTTCACTAGAGCAGGTTGCTCCCAGCTCCATCCAACCCAGCCTTGAACCACAGCTTCTCTGGGCAACCTGTACTAGTGCCCTGCCAACCTCACAGTAAAGAATTTTTTCCTAATACCTAATCTAAGCCTGCTCTCTTTCAATTTGAAGCAACTTCTCCTTGTTCTGTCACTACAGGCTCTTGTAAGAAGTCTGTCTCCATCTTTCTTGCAGGCTCCCTTCAGGTACTGGAAGGCCACGATTAGGTCACCCCAAAGCCTTCTCTTTCCAACTCTACCTTTCCTTGTAGGAGAGATCCTCCATCCATCTGATCATCTTTGTATCTCTCCTCTGGGCTGGCTCCAGCAGGTCCCTGTCCCTCCTGTGCAGGGACCCCAGAGCTGGATGCAGTGCTCCAGGTGGGTCTCAGCAGAGCAGAGCAGAGGGGCAGAATCCCCTCCCTCCCCTGCTGCCCACGGGGCTCTGGCTGCAGCCCAGGACACGTTTGGCTCTCTGGGCTGGGAGTGCCATGGCCGGGGCATGTCCAGCCTCTCACCCCCAGCACCCCCAAGTCCCTCTGGGCAGGGCTGCTCTCGGTCTGTTCATGCCCAGCCTGGGCTGACACTGGGGGCTGCTCTGACCCAGCTGCAGCACCAGCACTTGGCCTTGAACCCCATGATGTTCCCATGGACCTCTCATTGAGCTTGTCCAGGTCCCTCTGGATGACATCCTGCCCTTCAGGTGTGTCAACAGACTCACTCAGTCACCTGCAAACTTTGTGAGGGTACACTTGATCCCTTCATCTGTGTTATTAATGAAGATATTAAATCACACTGGTCCCTGGATGGGCCCCTGAGGGACTCCACTTGTCAGTGACTCTGAAACACTGACCACTACTCTCTGGATGGGACCTTCTAACCAGTTTCTGATCCATCTTACCATCCACTCATCAAATCCATCTCTCCCCAATTTAAAGAGAAGGATGTTGTCACAGGGATCATGTCAAAGACTTTACAAAAATCCAAATAAATTATATCTGTAGCCCTTTCCTTGTCCACTGATGTGGTCAGTCCATCATGGAAGGTCACTAGTTTGGTCAGGCAGGACTTACCCTTAGTGAAGCTGTGCTAGTTGTCCCAAATCACCTCCCTGCCCTCCATGTGCCTTAGCCAAGCTTCTAAGAGGCTCTTTTCCATGATCTTCCCAGGCACAGAGGTGAAGGTGACAGGTAATTCCCAGGTCCTCGTTTCTCCCCTTTTGAAAGATGGGTACAATGTTTCCTCCTTTCCAGTCACCTGGGATTTCACCTGACTGCCATGACTTTTCAAATATCATGGAGAGAGTCTTGCAAACTACATCAGCCAATTCCCTCAGGACTGTGGGATGCATCTCACTGCGTCCCACAGACTTACAGACGTGGTGGTACCTTATATGCATTATGTATTCAGGTGGTCATGGACCTGATCTCAGAGTGCAAGGGATTTTGGTCCCCCAAATTCTCCATCCTGCTGTCCATCCAGTCAAGGGATGTGGGAAGAGAGGTTGCCAGTGAAAACTGATGGCCGAGATCTGTTTGGGTATTTATTCTCAGTACAAAGATTGAAAAGAATCTTCAGAATCCACAAGTTTTGACAAAGCTTCTGTCCAAAGTCTGCAGCAAAACACAGACCCCAAAGACTTTGTTTACTTAATGGCACCCTCATGCTCTTATGCAGGTGGTGCAGCTCCTTTGTGTGCCCTGCACTGGGGAGGAGGTGGGAGGGACCCCTGGCAGCCACCTCTGCTCATTGGAGTGCCTGGCTGTCAGCCCATCAGCTTTAGTCAGGGCTGGCAGGAGCTTCGATGGCAACTGACCGTGTGTTAAAGACTGAAGTCCCTGTCTCATCTGAACTCAGCTCCCTTCGTGAAGGATTTTAAATGACAAGTGGGACAGGTATTAAACTTTAACTAGCGTTCATCTCTAAAATATTAATCCCGTTCTTATGCTCTTACCTGTTTGCCCAGCATGCCTAGGTTTGAAGGACTCTCAAGAGTGATGACTACCTATCTTGTGGTCATCCCTGATCTGCAGTGGCAGTTTCCAGTTTTCAAGCCTTCCTCACAAGTGTTCCTGCTGGGAACATGCTCACTATGTTTATCTGGGAATACAAATACACTGAATTCAGGCCAGCTTTCAGTTTTCCTCCCAGGCTCTCAGCAGCATAGATTATATTCACCTTCTTTTAATCATCTTCCCCACCCTTTATTCTTCTGTACCACAGAACAACCTTCCTCCATATGGGTTGTATTTGGATCCTCCACTTCTTGGGGTGAGGAGCTGAGCAGAAAAATGTCTTCATTGCTGTGATGGGGCTTGGGCTGTGAGATGGCATGTGGCACATCCTATTCCAGCAGGAATCCATCTCCCCCCTCTTACAGAGTAAAAGACATCCTCCTCTTTATCTTCTGAATAAAGCTACAAGCATTTCTGTATGGGAGATCTGTCCCATAACTCAGCTGGAAATAAATAAATGCAGCAAACAAATGGGTGGCACCATTCCAAAAGGCACAGTTATTCCAGCTGGTGCACCGTGGCTGCTGAGAGGTGTGGGGCTCTGGGGAGCGGGGTGTGATGGGCTCGGCTTGGCCTGCAGCCTTGTCTTTCAGGCCACGTCCACATGGCTCATCAAAGGATTCAAACCTCTGTGCAGTGAGTAGTCTGAAGTGTGGTGAATCACAGCTTCTGGGTGTGCAGGGTGGAAGGGACCTGCTGGGTCACCTGTGCTTTACTTTCAGGAGGATTCTTCCTAATTAAAGCATGACTTGTGACTGCAAGATGTCTTATTTGGGTGGTTGAATAAATTGCTGTCCTCTCTGTGTGTGACGTGAAAGTGTATTTACTAATGTGCCTGTAAATGTCTCAGCTGTGAGGTTGTTATTTACTGCACTATTGTAATGCAAATGTTTGTGGTTATGTTTGCATTGATCACACAGACAGTGCACACAAATTTTATTTCTTGCAGTTTTTAGGCTTGCTTTTCTTTCCCTTCCTGCTGTATCTGTTCTGTTAGGCACTATATAATAGAAATTGCTTGAAGTGTAATTGCCTGTCACTCAATGCCATTTTACAATATAGAGCTGTATCAATTAACAGATTCTTCCTCCTCCAATTAATTTTGATTCTTGGGGGTAGGTAGCATTGTTTGTCTGCAGAACAATCCACTAAATCATTTGGTACTTTGTACATTTGTTTATTTTTTTAATGTAATCTATGTGAAAAGTAATGGCCTGTAGTTACAGCTGCAGAAAAGAACATTCGTTGTCAGAGTCTTCAGGCTGGCTGTGGTGCTCCTGGCATGGATGCAGCCTGACTGCTCCAGTGTGACAGATGTGAAATCACTCACTGTACACAGCCAAAGAGAGGGCAGCTGCCCTCTCTTCATATGCGTCTTGGGTTGGGAGGTAGGGAAAGGTTTAGGTGTCACAGCTGGAAGTTTCCTAAATGAAATATTTTTTCAAGTTTGTCAGTCTGAAGACAAACTGACCAAAGAGTCTGATGACTCTTGTGGATGCAGGCAAGCATCAGAAATGATAGCTCAGCTTGAGAAACACAGGGAAACTGTTTAGAATTGGTATTTCTTGTTTGGAGTGGTCCTCCAGTGGAGTCACTTTTCAATGCATACAGACACTTTGGAAAAATGGAGCCCATGAGTAGGAGACAGCCTGCTTTGAGATTAATGATTTTATCTGTGGCCTTTTAATACCTCCTATAGATGGGATGATAGCTCAGGGGTGATCTCTCTGATGGGAGGCAGGAAGAGCTGCTGTTTGGAAAGTGTGATATGACATCCTTTAGTGTCTCTCTTCAGTGTTCATTGGGGATAATCCTACCTTGGGGTAAGGGATGGCCTTAAATTTGATGGAGATTTTATTAGATGCCAACTGATTTAGGTATCTAATCTATAAAGAATAAAGCTATTAGTTTGAGTCATGTAAGTACACAAAGAAATGTATTTTGAACTTCGTGTACTATTAGATAGTCAAGACAGTGGACATTATGTTAGCTACTGGCAATGAAACTGCCATGGGCTTATACTCGTAGGGAGCTCTGGATCCATTGGTTTTTTGCTGTGGGTGAGAGGGAGGTGGCTGTTCCAAGAACTTCTGTAAGCTGCTAAAACTGATTACATAATTATTTTTTTATTTGTAACAAACTGTTAGTCTGTCAAAACGGAACTTGAGGTTTTCTATGGAAGGCCTAATACTTGCCTTAAAATCACCTGGTTCCATTTTGGTCTGTAATTGCCTGGAGTTTGCCCAGCTGCACTGACTGCCGAAAATAGGAGGTATTTCAAAGCCATTGTGTGGGCTCTGAGTGTCAATCTGTGTACAGGTTCTGTTAAGAGTCAACATCCCTTTTTTGGGGGGGGGGGGGGGGATGATCCATTGGGACCCATTTCTGTTAAAGCCAGAGCAAACCTGGAACAAAACCCCATGTCTTTTACAGTCATCTTTTTCTTTCAGCTCCCACATCCATTTATTTCATGATGCTATTGGCACTGCAGGGACAGTTTGCTCTTCCTCTGCTGCACTCAGAAACTTTCTGTTTGCTGGGAGGTGCCTTTGGCAGCTTGCATTGAGGAGCAAACGGTGATTTCAGTTTAAATGAACACTGCTTCTCTTAAATAAGTACTTGTTTAAACACAGTCAGGTTAAAAACCAACTAAGAGTCTTTATGGAAGAGCTTCCAGTTTAAACATGGCCTGGCAGGGATGTGCACAACTTTGCCAGCCTTTCAGAGAGGTGACCCTTCACAGCGACATCCCTGTCTCCTTGTTGAAGGTGCTCAGCAAAGAGCAGGTTCTCAGGTTCCCTTAAATCTGGCCAAATTTTAAAGGGATAGTGAGAAAAGTGGCCTATCTTGTGTTGATACAAAGTGAATGCATTTTTTTTCAGAGACCTGCTTGTTTCAGTGAAGAGTGTTTAGGAATAATCATCTCTGGTGTGTTGGCAAAGACTTAAAAAGTCATTCAGGACAATAAGCAGCTGCTTATTCAGGGTGCTGGCATGCTTTCTTCTGGCTACCTGGTGGGTCAGGTATAAGCTGCTGCTCAGTCCAGGCCACTGTCTGAAGTGTTGTCCCCGAGGAGTTGTGGGTCCATGGGTGAAGGGCACAAGCCTGGAAGCATAAACCCTCTCCCTGTGCTAGCAGTGCTCTTGCTACTTATCACTCTGCATTGCAAACTGATATCCAAAATATGAGTTCCACCTGCCTCTTAGTTTTCCTGATCACTTTGGTATTTGTAATCCCCACTTTACGCTCCTGTTGCTATGAAGAAAGGCAAAACAGGCAGGAGAACCCGATTATGTGCTTGAGAAGCAATTAAATGGTGTTGGAAATGCTGCCAAAACATGAAAAGCAAAGGGAAAGGATGAATCTGGGAAAAAAAAAAATTCTGTTTCTTACATTGTGTGTATTATTAATAGATGGAAAATTATTTCAGGCAAAGCTGTGAATTTTGTTTGCCCTTCTAAAAACATTCTAATTTTTTTAAAGCTTTCTTCTGAGTATTATGGCCAACTGCATTTCACAGCTAGATGTATTCATCTCCGTTAAATGCAATGGACAAAATCTACAAAACCCAACTGCTTAACATTATAAGCAGCTTGCATAAACATGAATTATTAAGGTCACAAAAGCTCCTAGAAACCAGCTGAAATGAGTGCACTGTTGCATTTCTTTTTTCAAAACAGGCATTAATTAATAAGGGGCTTAGCACCCAGACTGTTTCAANATCAGATTTTTCTTTCATCAAGTGGAGGGGAAAGTGTCACTTCTCTCTCTTCCTCCTCCCTTTTGTTTGGCTGGAGCACAGGAAGGTGCCAGACTTCATCCTTCACAAGCCAATCGTTCACAGCTGTGATGCCCTAAAATGCTCAGGCGGGTTGTGTTTGGGCTATTAAAACAGCAACTCCCCCTCCAGAACCACCAGGGTTTTAATTTTGTGTCTTCTTGGTCTGACAGAATAGGAGTAGGAGCCTTCTGAAGATAGGCTGCCAGGAGTTAGAGAGTAGCCACATGTACATGTTTGGGCAGTGCAGAGAGGGCAGGGTGCTCACAGGAATAACGTGGAAGAGAAGAAGATGACGAGGGGAACGTGGTGGCAGCGAGAGGTCCCATCCTCTCTCTGGGAGCACCACATGCCGTGGTTTGTGTAGGTGTGGGCATCGTATCATATGCTGGTCTCCTCCATGTGTCATGTCCTCCTTCCATGTGGTGTGGGCACAGGTGGCACGTGGTGGCCATGGAGGTATCAGAGCTATTGGAGCATTTGGTGGGAGCTCCTCTGCAGCCCTTTGCAGAACAGGAAATGATTCCAACAGCTTGACTAAGCAAGGGGACGCTGTGACTGAGGGGCCAAGCCCTCCTTGTGTTGCAGAGTCAAAGCACATGTCAAGTTCAACAGGGGAAGATACTTGCAGCAAGGAGCTGAAGAAGATTAGAAAGTAGTAATAGAGTGGTGTTAATTTTTAAAATTATTTAATTCAGTTGTTGTGCTGGCTGTAGAGGAGGCAAGTCAGATTAACTGTGTGGAGGGAAGAGGCTGCAGTGACCGTGTGGGAGCTGAGGAGAACTTCAGTGGTGGGTGCTGGTGGTGTGGGTGGTAGGGGAAGGCTGAATCTCATGGAGCTCACACAGGAAGAAGCAGCTCAGACGAGAGAGCTTCCTCATGGGACTCTGTGTTTAGGAGAGGGGTTGCCTTCAGAGACAGTCCTAAAATGTCAAAAATATTACAAGTGAATATTGCAAGTGAACTTGTGTATAAGGTGGTTGAGCCTTGGTGTCCTGGAGACTGCCTGGTTTGCACTGTAAGTAAACCCTCTCAGGCAGACACTGCTCCGTGGCTGTCGGTGTGGAGAAGGTGGGCATGAAGGCTGATGGTTGGCATCTCTGCTCTCTGTGGTCCTGGCATCTGCAGGAGAAACTCAGGTAGGGAGGGTTTGGATTGTTGAACCCCAGAAAAACAAAACCTTTACTTTTGGCCTAGCTGTGACTCCATTTTGCTTGGTGCCCTTATGAAATATAGCACAAGTGCCAAGACATTTCATGTGGTCTTCTAAAAATCTTCCCAGGTGCCACACCTGCACTTTATCTGTGAGGAATCAAATTTCTGCAGCCACTAGAGAAGCAAGTGTGTTCAAAGAGACTTGAAGCAACTGTGTTCAAGGAGACACAAATGTTAAAGTCATTGTTCAAAAGCTTCTGCTCTGGGGTGGGTACCTAGTTTTAACTTCCCAAACAGCAGAGAGGTTCTTTGGGGTGAGTTTGGTGGGAGGACCTGCCTCCACTGTGCTGAGAGATGGGACACAAAGGCCACACTGCAAACATTCACACCAGAGATTAATGTTTATCAGGCCTGCCTTGTTAAAAATCAAGAAAAATATTTGTGCCATGCTTCCTTCCAGCACGGTCGTCGGAAATTAGCCTCATCAGAGTCTGCTTTTGATATATAATAAAAAAACTCTAAGCAACAAAGGAGCTTTAAAAGAAGCAGAGACTTGACATATTTGTTAATACTCAGGGTAGCAATGCATTAATTTTAAGGCATGCTTTTTAGTTTTTTTTTTAAATAAAATGAGGACACTAATTAAAATTAATCCATTTATAAATCTTTCCACATCCAATTTTAAAGCATAAATAAAACATTTGCCTTGTCTGTCCCTTTTCTCATTCTAAGTCAATACAGACTATGTAACTTTTGACTTTTTCAGGTAATGAACAGATAAAGCTATCTTTAATGATTTACAAAAAGTTATAAAAATTGGTGGCACAATGGAGATAGCTTTTAAAGTGCAGGAAGGATGGCTGTGGAAATGTGGGGAGTGCCTTAAAATGGGTTTTAATGCTTGCCTTTGGGATCTGCAGACCTGAGCAATTTCTTGCCCTGGCTGCCTCCCTGTCCTCCATTCCCATCCCTTTCACAAAACCAGGCTGTTTGTTGGCTGCCTTCCTTGATGTGCCTTTTTCAGTGTAATAATTTGCATTATAAAATACATAGGGATGAATTTACTCCAGTTTTGCTCCCAAAGTCAGGCAGGATTTTAATGGGTGAGGTTGGAAAAAGAGAGGTAGTGGACCAATGCACAAGTATGCCATATTTGATTCATTTATGTGATTTTAAAAAAGAAAGAAAAAGAAGGAGGGGGCCTTATTGCAAAGAGACTCTTTGAAGTTTTAGTTCTAAAAACTTTAGTTCTGTGACATGTGAGACTGCAGCGTTACCAGTGCTGAAGGTATTTTTTTCTGTGCCTTGTTTAGAAAGGAAGCTGAACACGACCTTGGGTCTGTGATTGTTGGTAGCTCCTCAATGTATGTTAATTAGGAAAGACTTTGAGAAAAGTAGTACAGCTGCTAAGGGAACTACACATTCTAATTTTTTAATGTGTTCCAGATATTATCAATTGTGCCTACAGATCTTTGGTGCAGTTGTGGCTGCGTGAAGAAGCTGTGTGCCACATTTGCATGCAGAGTGTTGGCAAAACTGCTGCCCCCTCCCTCCCCCCCAAAAAAAAACCAAAAAAAACCTAACAACCAAAAACTCCCTATAGGTGATTTTTTAAACTTCAACATGAGCTGTGTGTCTCTGCTTTGTCTCAGGCCAAAGTGAAGAGATAGCACGGAGCACGTCTGTTGTGTGTGAGGATGCTCCCCTCTGCTTTCATATGCAGATTTTTAATAAAACAAGCATGCATCTCTGCTTCTTGTCATTCCTGTTCCTGGGAAGTTTCATGTCCCTTGCTATCTTCTATCAGTTTTCTGCTCTTTGGTTTTGATGTCTGTTCTTTATAAATCTTCCAGCCTGAGATCTGCCCAAAACTGCCCCCACTCCTCCTTGGCAGGACTAAAGCTCAGCAGCTGAAGACAAAGTGAAGGTAAGAGGAGGAAAGTTGCAAATCCTCAGAGAAAAATGTGCAAACCAAAGTTTTGCTGCCTTGGGAAGAAGCAGCTTGCTATGGCTCTCCGACAGACACAAGTGGGCAAGGAGAAGCTGCTGGGTCGATTAGCAGATGAAGAGTTTAGATCGTTGTTTCCAGCAGTGTTCGCACTCTAAATAGTTATCCACGGTGCACAGGAGCAATGTTCCACCTTTCCCAGAGGAGTTGTCCCCAGGCAGGAGGTTTGAGCCCCCCTTACTCCCAAGGCTGAAGGGATTTAGCTTCGTGATAGCAACTTTGTGGCTCTTAAACAAAGTTGCTGAGACCTGCTGTTTTAAGTTGTGCTACTGGTAATCGGACTCCTTTTGTGAAAGCATAAAGAGACAGATGTTGCAATTGCAGGGGTTAAGGTTCCACTGGGTGTTTGCTCGAGGTGTTCGCTCTCCATGGGGAGGTGGGGGAGTTCAGCAAGACGCGGCTGGACACTCCCCCTCCTCGTGGCCAGAAAATGAGAGGATTTCTCCTTGCAGAAAGCACTTTCTGCATGGAGCCATGGTGGGCCTTTTGTCCTGTATGCTCAGTAGTCTCCTTTAAAGTGCTGTGCAAAATGACTTCTTTGCTTCCAGCTAGAGATTCAGAACTGCTAACCACCCACCGTACAGCTGCTAATGCACAGATTATCTCCACAGCCAACAGCTTTAAGTAATCAAACAGAGATAATTTTACCTCTGTGACCCAACAAATAAACACCAGAATCAGGAAAAATCCTTTTGCCCACACAGTCCTACCCTGGCTTTCAAGGGCAGAGTGAAGAGTTTCATCAGAGCCTGCAGAGGTGTCAAGGTCACCAGGTTTGTCCCATCGTGGATCGATGGTGAGTTGGCTGTGCCGTGGTGTGGGGTGCTCTCAGGAGGTCACAGTGCTCTGTAACCTGATGAGACCATCTCTTGCTGCTGCTGCTGCTGCTGCTGCAAAAGACATGAAATGAGTACAGCATACACTGGAAGTTGTGTTTTCAGTCCTGCTTTCACAGGAAAAATTGTGGCTTGGAATGACTTTTGTTAATGACTTCAGCCTTTAACTTTCTGTTCTTGGGAAGAACAGACATTTCTCACAGCTATCGAGGTTTAGCACCATTAGAAAACACAACTGTTACATATTGTAACATTGCATCTGTAGCTTCTTTCTCACTGACCCATCGCCACCAGTGTTGAGAAAGAGAAGAACTGTAGCCCAGAAGTCATATCAGAAAACATTTTTGCACTTAAAAAGTCTGTTTCTTTTTGCTTTTATTTGCCAGATCTGCTAATTGTGACCATTTTCTTAGAAATGTGTTTTTTGTGTTAGTAAATTCTAGTTGCTCCGAGCTTCTCTCATTTTCCCTGCCCTTTCCCCCTTTGTTCTAGTCAATTCATTCCCTTATTCCTGCCATTAAGGGTACTTAGCGTGTTGTCATTGGGAAACAGCACTCATTTCTTCATGGAAAGAAGCTGCTTAATGTTTCATGTGTTACAGTGAATAATTAAATAAAGAAAAATATATAACCCCACAAAACTCGCTGGCAGCTGAAAGGAAGAAAGCATTTGCAGTCTGCTGGGGAAAAGTGACACTCCTGGCCTGGTGTCTTTAAGCACAAGGGTAAGATTTAAAAATGAATAGGTCGGGCATGACATTAAAAAAAAAAAAAAAAAAAATCTGGATTTTTCAACTTTCCATGCATTTATAACATTAATCTTTAATTGTTGTATTCTTGAGCTACTGGCTGTGAGATCAGAGCTGGAATTGGTGGGGCTAAGGAAAACCAGGCTGGAATGAAATGCCAGCAGGGTCCACGACCTTGTGAACTGTCAGGGGTGGAAAGGCTGTCAGCACTCAGGCAGGCAGGGAGCCTGGCAGCCTGATAGTGTATGGCATGAGCAGTCTCCACATAAATAAGGGGTTTTATTGCCCTTCATAGTCCTTTTCACCCTTTCTGAGCTGTACAGTCATTGTCCCTTTTCTTTTGATTTTTTAATGAATCTTGAAACACAACTGCTGGGCTCTGCAAAAGTGGGGTGAAAAACCAGGCAGATGGGACTTCTGTGCTGGGAATTGGAAAAGGGCTGCCTGCTCCCAAATTATCTAAATTGACATTGGAATTTTTTTTCTTTTCAAATGAAACCAGAACTGAGCTGTAATTTTGCAGTGACTTTTGCAGTTTTACAGAATGGGATCAGACACTTGCCATCCTCATGGCAGAGGGAGCCTTGTTCTAACAGTAATTCAGGGTCCAGTTACAAATGGGGAACTGCACTTTTTCTTTACCTCCTCCCATCTAGTTTTTCCTCTTACTGCACATATAATCTCAAATGGATAACATGCTTTAGTAGGATTTGCTGAGACCAGTGACAGATAGAGAGCTGTGCAGGGCAGGAGCTGCCTGTGCCATTGCACATCGCTTTGAATTTGATTATCATCAGCTGGGGTAGGAGCCTTTGTGATCTCCTTTTTCTACCCCTGTGTGCTGAGATTTGGAGGCTGGATCACATAATTTGTGTCTGCATTATCCAATTGCCTTTTGCATTTTCTGTGTCTGAACTGCAGCTCTGGCTGCAGTGGGGACACAGTGAGCAGGACTGCAGTGGTGCCCTGTACCACCCTGAGAATTGTTGATGTGGGTGTGGTGTGCTTCATACTCACCAGAACGACTGTTCAGCAACCACAGAACATCTCACAGCCCTCCAGCCTTCAAGTGCTCTGCTGGTCTGCCAGTGTGACTGGTGTGACCTCTGCTCAGAGTGAGAGATTGGGTCCAATTCAACTTGTAGCAAAGTGGGGAGAGGCCTAGGGAGCTGTTGCAGCAACCCAGAGAGTATCCAAAATGAGGAGAGAGGGGACTTTTTGTTTCCAAAAAGACTGTTAGAAATTCTTGTTGAGGGTTGGGCTGTAACCAGTGCTGTTAACTCTTCTGCTGGCTTATCTATGTACTGCTGAAGTTGTGACCTATTAGATCATGTCCACCGATTTTTCTCTTTAAATTGACAGGCTCTGCACTGAATGGCTCATACTTGGTAAGGCAGATACAGAAAAGATCAGAAAGACTTTGAGAGGAAATATGGTTTTAAATTACAACCTCTTGCACCTCATGTTTGGGAGCTCACCAGCATGTGATGGGCTGTATGGCAGAAAGGATATTGCCATTTTAAATGTGCTGCTTATTTCACTGGCATAGACCTTTCCTGTAGACTTGATTCAGCAAGGTAAATAACCACGCATCTACTTTGAATTGCATGAATACTACTACTGAAATTAGCGACACTCTTCCTGCGGTTCATTTAGGATGCATGGTTGCAGCTGACCCAATTCCTGCTGAAATAAGTGGAAGAATTTCCCGGTATTCTATAAACCCAGGTCAGGCCTAAATCCATTTAACCCTTTGAGTGCCTGCACTGGTGTCTGCTTACCACAGTGCCAGGGTTTGGGAGTGGTACCAATGCTGGCACGCATAGCACTGACCTGAATGTTTTCCATAAGGTGAACCAAAGGAGGAGCTCTCCTCAGCCCCAAACACTCTGCAGTTCATCTTCTGATGCTGTTCTGTGTCAGTATCTGATTCCTTCCCTGCCTTGACCACTCTTGATTTTATTCAGCAGAATCTGCATCTTCTCTGTGTATGAGTAACAAGAGAGTCAGTAGGACAGCAACAGCAGCCAGACCTGGAAATCCAGTAACCCTGGTACCACTGACCTGAGGATTAAACCCTGCTCACTGACACATCAGCCCAGGCTGCCAAATTGCCTGTGATAAGGTTTAAGGAACTGGGTAATAAAACCATGCCTGCATCTATTTTCTTTGCAGCAACATTTTAGCTGGAGGCTCGTAACTGGCTGCAGCCATGTGAATAGAGAGCCCCCACAAGAGACCTGGCAGCGCTCAGCTGTGCTCCGGGATCCATTCTTGGGGTTTTGTTTGTTTGTCGTCTGGATTAAGGGGATTAGAGACTTAACCTTTGTACAGCCTTTCAAATAATAACGTGTTTGTGCTTGTACTACATGTCGGGGAAGCATTACCCCCCGCCCTGTATGATTTCATGATACAAGTGAAGATCTGAGAGTGGTCAGGCCCATGTAAAGTTGTGTCTTGTGCTTTAATCAGCTCAGTGCTCCTGTTCTCCTCTGTTTGGTGGTGTTGGTGGAATGAGGGCAGAGTACCTGCTTCAGACCCCAATCCCAGGAATTGGGAGCTGTCCTGTTAGTGGGGGGGTCGCAATCTGAGCTGCCAGATCCTTGTCCAGCTGCTGCTCCTCTGGGCTGTGTTTTTTGTAATCAGAAATAAAATTGATGCTGCCAGATGGGACCCTGCTGCATGTCAGTCTGTTGCTGGCTAGCTATGGCCAGCACCTCCTGCTCTGGAGTGGCTTTTTAAAACAGATTTCAGACGTTTGTAGTTTGCAGTGTAGCCCTTTGAGTGAATGGCAGTGGCTTTTTTGAGATTCTTTTGGGATTTTTGGGGGGATTCTTCCAACAGTGACTGAAATTTTCAAAAACATCTAAGTGATTTAACAGATTTATTAGCATGTGCAAAAACAAGACTTAGGAAGACTCGAGAGCTGTCTTTAGCTTGAACATTTTTCTTCTACTCCCTGTGCATATTCCACATGTGATTAAGGGAAGACCCAAGCCCAGCTTTGGGACCAGCTGGTCCCACCTGCGGGTAGATCATCTGCAGGCATGTCCAGGACTTGCCCTCCCCAATATGGTGCAACACCTGTGTGGTCTGAGGGATGCCAAGGAGGCAGGCAGACATAGAGATGTGGGTGGCCCTGGCTTTAAGCCCTTGTCCTTGGAGCTGCTTCCCTACAAATAGCACGGAACCAAGAGACACTGTATATGAGGGTGGGATTTTTGGGGATTGGATTTTTTGGGAATGAGCATTCACGGGGATGGGAGTCCTTGGGTTGAAGTGTGTGAGGATAAGGCTTTCCTCTGGCAGTTTGCTCCTTGGCAGGGAGGACAATCTGCCCGGCTGCCTCATGGCTAAGAGCAGTCTGGCAAGGAATGCACGATTTTGCGATCGCTGTTTTTGCAGCTACAGCAATGCCATAGGATTCCAGTAGATGCAACTGTCAGCATGGCACGCTGCAGACACCTGGTGGAAAAAAACCCCTCATAGTTTTGGCTTATCCTGTTCAGTGCAGAGCGGATGTAACAAGGAGGATACAACTTTATCATCTGGATCAGGCAGAGCTTTACCATCTGGGTGTCATCACTTTTGGTAACTGTTGCCTCCTCCAACACACTGAAGCTCTTTCCTAGACAGGGCAGCCAATGTAAATAGTAATTTGAAAGCTACAATACAGAGAAAAGCCATGGATCTACAGGTCTGTATCCAAGAGTCTGCACTATCCAGCCGTGCTCAGGACACGAGTGGCCACTGCTTTCCCTCCAAAGACAGCACATGCTGTGTCAGCCTCTCACAAAGCTTGTTACCTTCAAGGACTTTACTCTAGGGAAATAGTTTTTAAAAGAACTGCCTGAGTATTGCCTGAAAATGTACTTTAAAGAGAATCCTTAATCAAAGTGATGTAACAACAGGAGCATTTACTTTTCTACTTGACCCTGGAACCAATAAGTCACAGAGAGTTAACCATTTTCTGCATTTTAGAGAGGATTTTATCATGCAAGAAATTTGCCCTGCCCTGCTTAAATTTAGAAGATTTAAGTCTCCCTGTGTCTCATGCACAGCAAAGGGAATACAGACTGAGCTTGAGCAATATGTGTTAAACTTGCCAACAGTTCTCCACTGCAATAAATACCTCTTGCAACATAACACTGAAATGTGTGGATTGCAAGCCTGTGCTTTCTGGAGTATAATATACTTCATCCACTCCACCAAATGCCCATAAGGAAATTGTAAGTGAAATCAAACCACAATATATGAGAGTGAACTTGCACAGACAGTTGATTTAGGACATAAGCACCTCATTCTGGCTCTTGACTGTACAATTTTCAGAAGCAATTCACAGCAAGTACGTAATAGTCAAACAAGTTGGGTTGGACATTAGGCTGTGTGGTGGGTAATGTGAAGAAATAGATGGAAATGTGGTTACAAATCTGAAACTTTATCTTTGGAAACTCTGTGTAGCATTTCTGAGAGCTCCACTTGACCTACAAATGCTGGGTAGAGGCAGTAAATGTGATGTAAAGGCAGTGAAAGTGAATTAATTTGAAAAGTCTAAGTGAATGTTAATAGGACCTGCTATACAACAATTTACAAGCGTGTCTGGCATTTATAGATGAACTGTGCTGTTTGTTACATATTACATTAAAGAAGAATCCTGAACCAACATATCAAAATGTCAAACTAACACAGCATTTTTCTTTGATCTCCTTTTTTGTTAAAATGAATTATTGATAGCCCTTTTCATGGCTGACAGGAGAGATTTCTGATTTTTATTTGCTTACTAGATCAAATCTCCTATTCCTTCTGTAGACAGAGGTCTTTACAACAGTATCTAGATATGATATGTGCAATTGCAGAGCTCGGATTCTTTCTAGCAGGGAATGTTCTCCCCACCCATCCCATGCTGCTGTGATTTCTTAGACTGATATTTTCATTGGAAGTCTTTAAGCAAATACATAGCCCACCCTGGAGCCGGCGGTCAGGACGAGGGTGCGATGGCTTTGTGTGGGCCTGCAGACCACAGTGGTGGGCGTGCAGCTCCACAGAGGGATCTGGAGCTGGCTTCCCAGGATCCGTGGAGAAAAACCTGCTTGTCTTTTCAGCAGTGTGGCTTGGAGAAGGTGCTTTCCAGAGTGAGGTTAGATCTATGCTAGGTTTCCGGGAGATGGGGTGTACGGTTCTGGAGGTTTTGGTGGTACCAGGGGATAACAATGTCTCCAGGTCTGGACATCAGCAAAGCCTTGGTCACTGCAAGAGCTCTCAGCTGCTTCAGGTTCCAGGGTTTGCAAAACTCTATTTCTTTTCAAATGTCACCCCAGCTACAGGTCTGGCAGTCGTGTGTTTCTTAAGGCTCCACCTCACTCCTGGACCTTGGCAGCCCCCACACCCGTCTGCTGCGCTTCACCTACAAACACAGTAGTGGTTTCAGCTTGTTTTATTTAAGGTCAGAAGTCCCTGTCAGAGAAACAAAGCTTCCTCCTCTTGGTGTTTACCCTGCTTAGCATTTTTAGTTGCATCCAAAAGATGCTGCTTGAGTCTGGCAGCTGTTGGGGCTCTTCCTCCGACATCTCTGGGTTTACTCAGGCACAAGGAAGGACGGTGCAAATCATAGCCATAAGGCTCATGAAGGGTTTTAGATTTGCATGGATTTAAATTGTTTCACTTGGTTCAAGTCAGAATAAATTGACTGGAAATGTGGGTGAGGGTGGCCCTAGGCAGAATGCTGTGTGGACGACAGAGGGACACACTTATCTGCTTATGCTCCCCCATACTCAAATGTCCTTCTGTTGCCTGCATCCCGTAACAGATTTGCGAAATTCATTTCCCTCCCTGCAGTTGTGGAGCGGGGGGACCAGCAG
This sequence comes from Rhipidura dahli, assembly GCA_013399225.1. Classification (NCBI taxonomy): domain Eukaryota; kingdom Metazoa; phylum Chordata; class Aves; order Passeriformes; family Rhipiduridae; genus Rhipidura; species Rhipidura dahli. Next base: position 74,723 of record VXAC01006266.1, read on the forward strand.
CCCTTGTCTTTCTGTGCCTCCAAGGAGATGCAGAGCCTGTGAGTGCCTTTCCCTGCCTTCTGCTGTCTCTCAGCCAGCAGGTCTGCTTGCTTTCTTCATGCTTTAATCAGGTTTTTTCTCTCCGTTCTGCTGACCCAGTTTAGGCTCTTTGAAGGCACGGCAGAGCTCCCCGGCGGCTGCAGCTCTGCCTTCGGGGGACATGGACGGGCGGTGCAGCTGAGCAGACGAAACGGCAGCAGCAGCACTCAGCCCGAGGGAGGAGGGTGGTGTTGGAGGTGTGGGTCTCCTTGGTTGGCTCCCCTGGGCACATTTGGGTGCATGTTTTTGTCCTTAACTGCTGCGTGGGGTGTGCTGTTGTTTTGTGGGTTTGTGTGGTTTTTTGTTTTTTTGTTTTTTTTTTTCCAAAGGAGTTCTCATTTCAAGGCTGCTGGAGCAGTCTGCAGTGGGGTTTCAGACACGCATGCTCACACTTTGTGCCTTAATAGCACCTGACATAACCTGGTCACAGGCACTAGCCAGGCAGAGATTATCCATCCCCCACCACTGCTCTGTCCCCTCTCCTGTCCCCTTTATGTAGGGCATCCTGTATGTCTGGCAGCATCCCCTTCATGAATCCCTTGAGGAGCCTGAGGGGAGCCCTCCCTGCCTCCCCTTTTTATCCTGGGGTCTCAGTTTCCTGATCAGGTGCTGAATTTGGGGCGAGTGTGGCTCTTTTCTCTGTGTGTGGGTGGGGATGCCAGCTTTTCTCTCACTGCACAGGGATGATTGCAGCTCTGCAGTTATAATTACATGAGCCAGGCTGAGGAGTGATGGTAGGGGAGAGGATCTGCGTGGTGGGATGACTCAGGGGTGGCATGACGCAAGCCTGGGGCCTGACTTTCTCTTTGCAGGCTGCAGAAACCTCTTCAAAAAGCTGGTGTCTAGGTCAGGGAGTGATTTACCTCATGGCTGCCAATACCAGGCTGCCAGAATGCATATTCTCTCTGCTCGGCACTGGCCCCACTTCTTACTGCAAAGGCCTCCAGAAAAAGCATGAGACCATTTGTTTTCACTGTTTTTGTTGGCATTTGGTGGTTTCCTGCCTGGCTGAGGGATCTCAGGTGGTGTAGGAGGAAACTAAGGACCTGTCCTCGTGAAATGCTGTTCTCAATGATTTCCCTGACAGTTGGCCTTTTGGAACTTTTATTACAAATTAACTTTATTCCATCCCATGTCCCATTAGCCAAGAAGAGTAATATTGGTTTGACACAAATTTACTTTAACCTGGGTGAATCTACCTGTGTAGACATGCTTTGGGGTATCAGAGGATCTGCAAGTATAAAGCTGGTCTGGTGCTGTGGCAGCCTTTGAGTGACTCTTGCTGACCCTTCAGCACAGGAGACACCAGGTTGTGTTTCATTTGCCATACTTACAACTTTTTCATGGCTGATGAGTTCAATCATGTGGGCAGGAGATCATCCAGATGGGGACTCCCTGTAGCTGCCCTTTGATAACATTCATGGTCTCAGCCTTCTGCACACTGTTGCTTGATATGTGGTCATGCTGCAGAGACTGTTCATAGCCTGTCCCTCCTTCTTCTAAATGCTTCTTTAGGTCCAAGCACTAACCCTGTGAGAAAGGGCGCAGAAAAATGGACTTCTGGGTCTGCCTGATGGTTGGCAGGTACAAACCTGCTTGTTCCAACCCAGGGCATTACCCATATGAGTCCTGTGCTGTTCAGGCTCCATGTATGGACAGTTGTGTGCAGGTTCTGCTGTGCAAAAGATGCCATCCCTGTGTGTGAAAGCAAAAAGTGCTTTAGTATCTGTTCTACAGATGATGTATATCTTATTTTATTCTTATTATTCTTTTTTTTTTTTATCTCTCTTGTTGCCTGTCCCTTGTCTTCTTGGTACATCTCCATGGGGGCAAATTTTGAACACTGGGCCTCTTTTTTCTAAATTCCATTGCTGGTTTCCTCATGCCTATTCATTATTCAGTGAATAAATCAGGGTATTTTGAAAATTAGTCTGAGTTGTGTTTGTTAAAGTGGGTAGGTAATGGCTCTGGAAGTTTTCCCATGGGGTTATTTTGGTCCTGGCCCTCAGGAGCAGAGCTGCTGGCGGGGCTGGGCTGTGCCAGGGCGCCTGGTGGTTTGTGGTGTTCACACAGGCTCTGCAGCAGACCCCTGGCTTCATCTTTCACTTGAGATCGTGCCAGGATTTAAGCTCTGCAATGAAAGGAAGTGCAAAAACCCTTCTTCACACACATGGTAGTAATATTTTAAGTATATTTATAGAAAGGGCTGGTATTTTTTCCTGTTGGTATTGAATTATTGCAAGAAGGATGGAAGTGTTACTACAACGCAGTTCTTCGTCTCCTCAGAGCATTTCTTCTCTGCTGTCTAACAGCTCTATGTGGTGCTGATGTTGTATGGCCACTTTGGGATCGTTGCTTTCCTGTGGGCTAGGCACAGGGCTTGGAAACCCCTCTGTACCACCATATTGCTCCCCCTGAGGGATTATCAGTGGGGTTTGTGTGTTTGTCGGACACGGGTTTGAGAGTTGCGTGGGGTAGAACACGAACATCAGAACATCAGAGGGAAGACGTGGCATTGCTTTTGGACTGATCCTGGATGGACTCAAGCAGAGCCCAGCCCTGAGACCAGGTGCTTTGCACTCCCACCACAGCAGGAAGAGAGTAATAGGAGCAGCTCAGCTACACTTCTGCCACGAATGCAGTACTTTAATTTTTAGTAATTTCTCCAAGAATCAGCTGTGAATATTTTTTTTCCCCCCCCTCCCCCCCGTGCAGTAGCTGACTGCTTAAAAGCAGGGGCTAGATTTCTTGCAGGCTGTGTTTTCTGTGGTTTTATTAATTTAATCAGTATATAGGTGTATGTGTTTGTGGTTGTCTGACCAAAAACAAGTGCTGTCAGAACTTCTGCTCCTGCATGCAGGGCATAAAAACTGGCAGTGCTTTGGGCATCTCAGGTAGCCTTCACACTGATGTCTAGAAAAATCTGATCAATTGTTCCTCCAAAAAGCCACCTTTCTTTTCAAGCAGCTCAAACATGCATTCAGATATATAATAAAGGCAGCCGAACTGAGCTGAAATTAATCCAGTCTGTAGTTCCTACAGTGACAAAATATCTGGAAAACTTAGTAGCAGGTTGCCCCAAGATGGCACTCTGTGTGCATGTCATGCTAAAATAATGCTATGGTTCTGCAAGACCTTCTTTATGATCTATGCTCTGCATATGTCTCTTCCTGGGGAGGTAAAGAAGGTGTAAGCCAGATGTGACAGGCATGCAGCAAGTATTGTCACTCAGCCCTTGAGTGACGGTCAGTGAGGGCATCAAGAGCGTTGTCAGAGGTGATGCAGGCAAAGACAGAATCACAGCTGAAAGGGAACTAGTGGCTTGTGACCAGTACATGACCTAATATGTTTCTATCCTTTTACATGCTTTCTTTGTGTTGATAAGGTGGTGTAATTCCCAGATATTCATAATATTTCATGCAATTGTTTTACTATTCCTTTATCTTCTCCTATGCATGGTACAGTCCTTTGACAGGGAAGACAGTCATGCCATAAGCAAAATCTAACTGCTGAAGAAGCAGATTTTCCAAGGGGCAGGTCCAAAATAATAAAATAACTTCTTCTTCTTTTGTTAGTGGAAAAAGCGCTGAACAATTTAAAAAAAAAAAAGTGACAGGATAGAGGGGAAAAGATTGTACCTTAACTTTAGGTTAGGGATCATAGGATCATAGATTGGGTTGGACTGGAAGGCACCTTTAAAGTAATCTCATTTCAACCCCCTCGCCATGGGCAGGGACACCTTTCCCTATACCAGGTTGCTCAGAGCCCCACCCAGCCTGGCCTTGAACACTGCCAGGGATGGGGCATCCACAATTCCTGTGGGCAAACTGTGCCAGCGCCTCACCACCCTCACTGAAGGATTTTTTCCTAAAACCTAATCTAAACTAAATCTCTTTCAGTTTGAACCCATTTCCCTTTGTCCTACCAGGCTGCTGTAAATTGTTCCCCTCCAGCTTTCCTGTCAGCTCCCTTCATATACTGGAAGGCTGCACTCAGGTCACCCTGAAGCCTTCTCCTTCCCAGACTGAACAAACCCAGCTCTCTCAGCCTTTCCTCTTGGGAGAGATCCTCCATCTCTCTCATCATCTTGGTGGCCTCCTCTGGGCTGGCTCCAGCAGGTCCCTGTCCCTCCTGTGCAGGGACCCCAGAGCTGGATGCAGTGCTCCAGGTGGGTCTCAGCAGAGCAGAGCAGAGGGGCAGAATCCCCTCCCTCCCCTGCTGCCCACGGGGCTCTGGCTGCAGCCCAGGACACGTTTGGCTGTATTTTTAAAATTGTTAAGCCCAAGGGGATTAGCCAAATTTGTATTTTAATGAATAGAATATTGTCAAATATGTTTAACTTTGCTGGATATCTTAGGTAGCATGTGAGGGACATTTTTTCTTTTTTTTTTTTTTTCTCCTTGCAGAGTAATCTTTATGATTCTACTTTAATGATTTTTCTTGCCTATCCAGAAAACTGGAAAAGAAAATTTTAAAATAATTAAAGTTTTCTCCTTATCCAGTTCCTCTCTAGCTGTCATTTATAATTCTTTAATTACATACATGCTTTGAATAAACCACACATTTCAAAATGGTTTGCAGAAGGAAAAAAGCCTTTCATACTTTTGCATTATATTTTTTGTAATGACTTTTATCAGCCTATGACTGAAAATTTGTCTCCATTTTGGAACTTTCTGTAATGGATTGAGATAAAATCTAATTCTGCACTTCACATACTCCATGGGACAAACAGATCCTTCATTTAATTCCATTAAGCGGGTTTTGCAGAGAAAGGAGTAATTTACAGGAAGCACTTGGCCCCAAACCCCCTTTAAAGTGGCTGGCAAATTATCAGTGGCACATGCACGTGGAAGTGGGTGCTGCCTCCTTCATATGGGTGGAAGATGAAACCTGCAGTGTCGGGATGTTTTCTGGAGCAAAGGGACGTTACCCAGCGGTGCTGCTGCCCTCTGAGCCCGCTCAGGTGCTCACCCACCGCTGCCGTCGCGTGTCACCTGGGGGACGCCAGACACTGATTGTGCTGCTCCACGGCTCACTAACCTGGATTTGATGTGGCATGACAAGACACCAGCTTCTGCTCTGGCAGTGAGACAGTTCACGTGCGGTGCAGCCTGCCAGAGTCTCCCAGGACGTTCGAGCCGTGCCCGTGCGTAATGGCCTTGTGTGGTTAAGTGGAGCACGCTGTCTGAGATGAAAGTCAAATTCCAGAGCAGGCTTGCTCCCCTCCCCTCCCTCTCCCTCCACCACTGCTGCTTTCACTACCGCAACGGGATGTCTTCCTGCTTCCCCAAAACACACAAGCCCTCCTTTCTGCACGGTGTAACTAATCTGGTTTGCTGACTGAGATCTGCCGGGGCCTTTAAAGTGATGCCAGCTACTTCGTACTCAGTGTAGCATGGCAGCATTTCAGAGTGAAGCTAAAAATCCAAATCCAATAAGCAAGGAAATAACCATAAAGAAGCGGCCCTGGTTTCCATTCTGTCCATCAGCTCGCTGCCTGATGGAGCAGCTTTGCACTAAAAGTTGGCCATGGACCATATTTTAGAAATATGAAGACCTCTTTTTTTCCTCTTTAAGCTCAAATCTATGAAGAGATGCATTTTTTAAAATCACATTATTTTAAGGGATGAGCCTTCAGGCAGTTTGGATTCTTTTTTCTCTCTGTTGGGATTAGCAAACAGCACCAAAACTCACACTTCTTTTCCTAAATCCCCATTCAAAATGGAAGGGAGGTTACCCAAGCTCAGGTTTTGTTCTTTTGAGATTTAACTGAAAGAGAGTTTCAGTGAGGAGGTTGTGATCCTGTAAGGTGCTGGCTTTCATGAAAATTAGCAGAACAATTTTGTGAAAAATATTTGCATTTCAAGCAAATGCAGATTAGTAAGACTTTTATGGTGAAAAAGGCTTTTGTAGTTTTGTGAAGAAAACAGATTAAATGATTTCTTGTTTGTTTAGTTTGTGGAGAAAAGATGACTTTTCAAAAAAAGCCTGAAGAGCCCCCAAAACACAGCTACAGGACACCATGTGGGGGAGCAGGATATGACAAAAATACAAAGTAATGGGGGAAACCATCCGTAGTGGCAGAATGGGTCCTGGAAGTAGGGAGTTGCTTGCTTTTGGAGAAGAATGGATTGGGTGCTGGAAGCTCCATGGCTTTCTAAAATGGCAGAGTGATGTTGTCTTCTGCCAGAGCATTCCAAGAGAAAACTGTTCTTATATGGTTTCATCAGGCCAATTTTAACTTTTGTTTTATTTTTATTGTACAAAACAAATAAAGAAATTCACCAGTGTAAGGAGGATTAAGAGGGGATAATCCATTTTCGTGACTCATTCCGATAAGAAAAGAACTCATCAACTCCCTGTAGCCTTGCATCTGAAGACAGTTGCTGACAGATTGCATAAAATATGTCCCTGCATTTTTAGGACCCTGAGACAGCATCTTGCAAGCAGATAAAACCAAATGAAACCTGACAAACCGTCTTTGTGCTGGAGAGATGAGAAGAAAAATGCAGATAGTTTCTGTTAGAGGGTTTGAAAATGAAGCTATGAGGAAGGGAATTGAGTTATAACTTAAACTCCTTAAATGTTCTCTTGAACATGAAGTATCTTAGTTAATTAAAAGTTATTGCATAACTGCTGCTGGGGAGTGAAAAGTTTATTTTTAATTATACTGCCTTACATAATGGTTACATGATGACAGAGGCAGCATGATGAAGTGAAAAAGATTTAACTATATTTTTTTAATACAGTGAAATTAAAAAGTGAGGTGTTGATGCATTAATTCATCCTTGACTTGTACCTGGATCTGTTTCATGATGTCTGCTTCAGCACTCAGTGTTTGAGGACAGTATCTGTTTGTTCCATACTTGTACAGCCCACAGCTGTGATGACGATTTCTTGAGCATGGTATTCATCAAGATAATAAATAATCTTGTCCACTTTCAGCTTCTCCTTTGATCTTGGAATGTTTTGGCCAGCAGACTGGTACACATGCATCTGTAACTAATAACAAATCACATCTATAATTTATCGTAATCATGGAAAACCTATTTCAGCTGGATGATTTCTTAAGTAATTTATTTAACTGTGGTTATAGAACTCTATTTTCTGCCTTGATACGAAGAACTGTTGGCTTTAAAGGCTGAGCATGCAACAGGACAGTTAAGTATGTTGTTTTTAACCAGAGAGAGCATCTACAGAAATGTTGCTAGCACAGACAGAGAAAGTGAGATGGAAGGGAACTGAATATTTTCATGTAACGCAAGTAAAAGAGAAACTTTTTTTCTCTCTAACTTAAAAATATCTCCTGTAAAATGCTCCCTTCCCTCTTTGAAATCTGTGTGTCAATGTTTGCCAGCATTGGAAGGGTATCACTGTGGGGCTTTGGGTCATGAGGAGAACTTGCCCTGCTTCTGCATGCTCGGGGATGGGGCTGCTGGAGGCGGCCAGGCTCTGCTCCAGCCTCAGCTCCATGGTCCAGTCCCCAGTGTGGGGCCTTGATGGCTGAAATGTTTTGTCCTGAAGTGTGATTTATCTATACAAAATCTCATCTGGAGGAGCCACCACCAGCTGATCAAGCTGAACAGAAAACCATACAGGAAAACAGCAGCTCACAGGCAGGTCCTGGGTTGACCCTTGTTCGACTTTAAAAGGCTTGTTTCTAGCCACGAGCAAACTACTGTCTCTTTGCTTTGACAAGCACCTTTCCTACAAAAGGGCTGATGATGGTGATGATTACTGTTGAGCTGGCCTATATTGTGTAGGATTTTTAAGCTAAATGATGATAGATACCATAATAGCTCCAAGGAAATCTGGTGTGAGACTCCTCTGCTTTGTGGCTTTGGCCTTCTCCCTCTTCAAATTCTGTAATTTCTGGAACTTTCTTGAGTTACAGAGGAAAAGCTGGAATTGATTTACAAGCTGACCTAGTGGGGCTTTCAACAGAAACTTATGGCTATTGAGTATTTCTGACAAAGTCTTGTCAGAGGTTTAGAGTTTGCTGTGTGAATGTGTTTATTAATTAATGTTTGCCTTTCTTTCATGGCTTTGACTATTGTTTTTTTAAATAGAAGCCATCACAAAGGGTTTAATTGCAGTGATTTTAAAATTATTTTGTCTTAGAAGTATTTGTCAGGAAAAGCATATGAAATTGAATGGATGTAAAAATTAATAACAGCAGATCCTTTCAATAAGAGGGAATTAATGCAACAAAGACCTGCAATGTCAGGTCCTGTATCTATGGAGTCAGCTATGCAGAGATCCCTGTCTGAGGTGCATGAAATAATGAATTTGGAGGGAATGACAGTATTGCCTGTTGATGTTTCAATATGACTATGCTTTCATCCTCTTGTTTGATGGGGTGGTTAATGTTCAGTGGTACCATGTGCCTGGTGTTGTCATGCACCTGTACGAACAGCAGGCTTGTGCACTGCCCTTCCCTTTCATGCTTGTCCCTGTATCTTTAATTGTCATCTAACTATAAAGCCCAAAACTCCAATAATTCGACTGTTCATTTATAAGCTCCATATATCCTTTAGAAGGGCTTAATTAAACTCTTTTCAGATAGCTGGAAAAAGTAGGACAGTAAGGCAGGATGTCAATTAACTCTCCAAACCAGTCTGGTCTCCCACCACCATGGTAGGTCCTGGAAACCCTGGACTGGGATTAAGATACCTTCATGGTTTTTAGTGTTGTAATCCTGCATCTTTGTTCTGGTGAATAACAGGGCTATGTTGCATATTGTTTATCTTAATTTTTCTTAAGTATTAGTGGGGAGTGTGTGCCAATTGCAGAACTGGAAGAAGAGGCTTAATCAAGAGGCACTGAGGCCAAAGACAGTGTTGGGGGTAAGACTTGATGGGTGGAATGGTTCAGCTCCCCATATTGAAACTCCAGAAATATGCTGGCTGGGGAAGGGACACTGAGGAGCTGCAGCAAGCAACAGATAACCCATCCATACCCCAGGAATACATAATAGTGTGTGTTTGGGTGTATGGTGTTAGATGCAGCTTTTAGGCATTACAGGATGGGGATACAATAAAAGACTGCAGAGAGGAAATTCTGATGAGCCCTGACAAACCTCATCAATTGGCCAGCACACCAGAACCACTGCCTCCTCAAAGGCACTCCAGCTTCTCTTTCCTCTTTGTGGATTAGTTGACTTTCCCCACATGCAAGAAAAGATTTAAGTCTCTGTTTTAAACACTGGCTTACTGAACTCAGCCCTGAAAATTGAAATCTGTCTGCAGCTGGGAGTTGTTGGCTTCTGCTCCGTGGTTCGCTGGGGAGAGCCACTCGCTCTCACAGCTGGTTTCCCTGGGGTTTGGCTGAAAATCCTCTGCTGCTGCTGCCTTGTGCCTGTGTGTNTAATTTTTTTTCTAATTTGTGAGTTTCCTGCCCCCATAAATGTAACCAGAAAGGAGGCGGCATCACTTGGCAAAGGAATATTTAGGTTGTTTCATTTTGCCGGAAATGTTTTTCCTTCACTGTTAAAAACAGATTGAGGTTTTTGACAGCACAATGTGTTGTCTAGCCCATGTGTGGGTGGCAGGGAACACTTGGTAGGGGGGGTGCCAGATGTTTTCCTCTGCCTCAGGGGAATATCTTTGAAAATACTCACCCTCCTGGTGAGATCTGCTGCTGTACAAACTGCAGAAACTTAGAGGGATCCCAAACATTCGTGTTGCCTGTGGATACTGAACTGGTGCTCTTGTACATCAGCAGCTCAGTAGGAAGCCAGGGGATCTTCTATCTGGATCTGAAGCTCCGTGACCAGACGGGTCTCTGACTCATCAGCTCCAGTGCATCGCTACTGCAGATTATTTGAATTTCCTGTGAGTCTGTAACCAAGGTAATGGCACTTGTGGTCACTGGTGGGGCTGGCTGTCCTGTTTCACTCATGGATTTTCTTGCCTCTGTTGGTACTATGGGAATGGTTGTCTGGCTGAATGACACAATCCCTGTTTTGCTTGGTGATTGAAAGTGTCTGCTTTGCTCTTGAAATCAGAGCTGAAACTTTTCTTCCACTGATGTTTGTTTTACCCATGCCCAGCTGCTATTAGATGTGTATTGAGTGCAACTCCATGAACATCTGTCTCCTGCACTGTGCTTTGGGGTCAGTATAGAAAAAAACATGTCTGTGTTCTTAGAGAGAACACAGTATTCCACAGGAGTGCTCTCAGCCATCGTGGGCATTTCTGTCTGTTTTCTGATGGGTATCTATTTTTGCTCTGAGGAGATGTGTGGACCAGAATGTCAACAAAATGTAGGTCCAGAGGGATATTGGGAGTTGTGGAATTCAGCTGCCCATCCTGGAACAGAACAAGACGCTTAGGCCACCCCTGATGGATGAGTCCTAACTTACTTAGCCTATTTGTTTAAAAATCTAAGAGAAAATCATCTTCTACTAGCTTGTTTTACTGCCTCATCCTTGCAGTTTTCTATTAATTTGTAGTCTAGATATTCCTTGTTAGCAATTAAGCTGATGAATTTTGGTTCACTCTCAATGGACATATAGTGCAATTGACTCCTGTCCTTTTTGCAGCCTTACACAGCTTTGCAGACTTAATGTGTTCAGACCTCTCTTTCTGAGCATACATAAATTCTTTTATTTGGGACTTTCCACAGAGGGACACCCACCCCTGTAGTAAAATATCCAAAATCTGGAGTATTTCTCTTGGTCACCTACTAGGTTGTCTGGGAAGCTTTCTTACTGTATGCAGTGGAGGTGATTAATGGAAAAATGCTGGTTATAATCTGTCCTGGCTATCTTTATTTCTAAGAAGTTTCTCTTTGAACCTCTTTATAAAGATGACTTTACCAGATATGAGTACACATGTAAGCAAAAAAAAAAAAAAAATGTCTTTAACACAAAATATCATTGAAGTTCCTTTTTATACAGCAGCAGTTTAAGTTCTTCTTTCTTCCTTTCAAAATATAGGATGGAAGGATTTAGGGAATTGTGGGCATTTTTTTCTTCCTTTTTACCTCAAAACCCTGCTGCAAAAATTGCGCATCTTCCAGAACACCACAGGGCAATTTTGTAAATGTGGGGGCAACCAGAGCTGGAGTTGCTTTGTGGATTTGAATGACTTCAGACTATTTTCTTGCAGCTGAGTATTTGACTGTGTGGGAGGGTTTTCTCCTAAAAGCAATGATAAAAACAGGGGGAAGAAAACACTAAGTAAATTATAGTTCCAAATTTATTCAACAGATCACAGTTTCCATACTACAGATACAGATTATATCACTAATATTTCCCACAAAGAAAGGAGGTAGTGCCACAAACCTGCAATTAATATTTCACTTCAGCAAAATATTGTGATATAGCTGCCCTGATTCTCAATATGTACAAAACCAGCATGTTCCAAGCATTATTTTGCACTCTGCTTTAGTTCCTTGGGAGAAGCATTGCAGCAGCAACTGGTACTTAGTTTATAAAAAGCACAGTCGGTATCACTTGGGGGGGGTTTTATGATGTGGCATGTCATGTCCTCTCTTCAGATTATAGATGGCTGAAGCTAATTGCAAGTGTGATGCCAGGCTGCAGCCAGCTCAGTGGCTGCCTGGCCTGGCCTCTTGGTCAGTTCCCATGCTCCACACTCCAAAGTTTGGGCTGCTGGTATGAAAAATACGGTGTGGGCATCTGCCCTCCTGGGCTGCTGCTGCTGTTCCCTGTGGAGAGAGCCTGGGCATTGGCGTGGAAGGATGTGCCAGTCCCTTGTGGGTGCCTGTGTCAGCAGGCTGGAAGCACTGAGCAGCCATGCAAGGAAGAGCAAAGGCTCTGGGTCTGGCCAGCACAAAAGTGTGCAGGCTGGATTTGCTTCTCCAGCTAAGACAGGCTTTAGTGTTTTGGGTATAACAAAAGTGAAGCCTAACCTAAGGGTGTGCATCTGCAGAAGGCAGGGGATTTTCTTCTTCCTTTTTCAACCACTTTTCTGCAAAACGTTGTAAGTGCTTTGTTGCAGACAATAAGTACATTGTTGAAGAAGGTTGGTAGGCGCTGCCTGGGGTTGACACAAGTGCCTGTGAGAGCAATACAGTTGGTATAATGACCTACACACAGAGAATAAGATATCTGCATCCAAGACAAAGTGCTTTGTATACCAGGATTTCTGTGGCTCACAGATGCTGAGAGAAAACTTCGTAACAGCTGGGGTGCTCACAGTTTTGGGTGAAGGCTTCTGTTATCTCTAAGGGCTGAACTCTGGATAGTAAAACCAGAAAACCTGCAATATTTACCAAGGGGCACTTGGTGCTCCTACTTAGCTTTGCATTACCATCTCTTTAGAAATGTGAAATTCTACTTTACAAATCAGGGTGGTTTTTTTTCCTTCTACCTCTACCTGTTTCCAATCAGCATCATATTACAGATGTCACCAGGTGCAGATGGTCATCAAACCACCATCACATCCCTGCCTGTGCAGCAGTGCACCTCCTCTGTGTCAGGATCCCACAGGAGATGTTTTGCATGCATGCAGCTCATTTAGGGAAGTACTTGGAACTTGCAAACCTACTGGGAATCGAATTTTATTTTCTTTCCCATGGTAACCACCAGTTTTTGCTCAGTGCAATGGCTGTCTCTCATCAGAAGACACATTTTTAATGGAGGAATAACTGGTCAAAAAAAGCAGAGCTGCCATGTGTTTAGAGACAAGATGTGCCTTAACTAAATCATTACTTCTAGAAAAGTTGTTCAGTCAAGCTGGCACCCAGCTGCCTTCACCCTGGTCAGCAGTAGTCTCCCACCAAACCACAAGACTCTGCCTGGAATTTGTTTTCTTAAGAAGTAATCCTTGCAAATCCTCATCTCAAATTGCAATTTTCTTTTTCCCTAGTTTCCCTGATTTTGCTAAATCCAGGTATCCTTGATATCCCTTGCCTGTTTTATCTTCCCTGTGCCTCAGCCAATTTCCTACACTCAAATCTTTAATCCTTAAGTTGTTTTTTTTCCCTTTAGCCTGTGGTTTTGCATTAGTTAATCTGGGTTTTGCACATGCCTGGTTTATCTTGCAACACAATTTTAATTTGGATCAAGAGTGAGCATATTGTTGCTTCTTCTGAATGAGCAGAGATGCTCTGTAAGTTGTTCTCTGGCAGTGAGAGAGGGGACAGCTCTCGTTCATTCTGCTCTGGCACCAAACATGCTCTGGATTGCTCACTGATGGTCACCTTCTCCACAAGTGCAGAGCCACCTCTGCAGCTCTTCTTGCTGGCACAGGGAACATGCTGTTGGAAGCACAGCAGTGACTACAGGGATTAGACACTGGCACTATTTAGGACAGGTCAGAAATTCTCCCAGAACTGATTTGGGAAATTGGTTGGATGGATGTTGGCACAGAAAAGCACCCAGCCTATGAGCAGAGTCTCTGCCCAGTGCAGCTGAGTAATCCTTAAGACATTTGTGTGTTGATATATAATATTTTCGGCTAGCATCCAGGCAGCCCACCGAATTCTGTTAACAGTGTGATCCTAAGGGGATTAGCTAATGACTTTCCATACTGATTGGGTAATGACTTTTTGGAAAGTGAGAACTCAGCAGAAAACAATCCTGGCAATTACAGTCTGCTCATGTCAATACTGCAAGTGCTGCAGAGCAGCCCCATGAATAAAATGGCTTAACTTCTCAAATTAAGTCTGTGTCTGTCTCACTAACCTCCCTACAGAGTCTCCTATTCTTGTCTGATAGAGGAATACCTTTTGTGCTCCAGACTTGTTGGGGGTGAGAGTGGTTATAATCTCCCTGAACAGACTCTTGTTCTGTCTGCTGCAGGAGCTTTTGGTGGCATGCCTTGGATTCTGTTGGCATTTCAGGTGCAGGCCCAGCCCTGTGGTGGCTGGTGGCACATTCGTGTCCTCCACGGGCTACACAGATCTGTCCTCTCCTTTGCAGCAGGAGAGATACTCAGCATGCTGCTGAAAACAGCCAAAAAGCTTTTCTGACTTTGGAGGAAAAGAAGGGACTTCAGGCATCCAAATCTAGTACAGGCATCACTGGGGACATAAATGCTCTTTTGAAACGTATGGTTAAGAGGGGAAGTCTCTAAGCAGCTCCCTGAATGAAGGTCTGGAAACAAGGGGAGAAATAGTTGCATATGTAAACATTCACAGTTCAGATCAGGTCAAGAAGAGGGCAAGTTTCCAACCAGGATTCTGATACCTCTTCCAGAAAGGTGGAGCATAACCTCACAATGATCCTTAGGGTATGCAAAGGAGAACAGTTATGCTGCAAGAACAACTCAAAAGAGAAACAAAATATACCCAGGATGGGTCTTCAACCATACCAACATTTAAGGCTTTGTTCCCTCCTGGAGGCAAGAAAATGTGTGTGCAGCACAATCTTCCTGGTACTTGCAGTAATTTTTACTTTTTCTGAGGACTCGTTTTGCCAACAAGGCAACAGTTTAAAGATGTGTTTGCAGCTGCATCTGCAACTGCATCCTTTAGCCATTGTTATGCATAATTACTCAGTGTTTTATCAATTCTGTTATGTTCCCAGTAGTCTGGTTTGAGAGCCAAAGCACATCACTGAGATGTCTCAGGGTCCCATCAGAGGCACTGAAACTTGGCTGACTAACTGCTTTGTGCTGTTTGTTTTACCCTCACTGCTTGATGCTTGATGTAAAAATCAAATAAACCCCTCCAGCCTGTAAATGGGATGGCAAAGTTCATGGGTAACAGCAGTGGCCTGCACGCCACAGTTTGCATTCTGATGTATGGAGTTTATATCATACATCTTTAGCAAACAGTTAGCAAGAGGAAAAACTGCAGATAAGCAATTTATTTGAGCTAAATGTGCCTGCTCCACTATCCTTCCAGCTACTGTTAGACACAGTCTTAAGCACTGTTGGTAGGCTTAGTTGTAAAGAGCAGCTTAATATTGGAAGTGTTGGGAACATCCTGATGGTGAGCATAGAGAAAACTATTACACTTGTTTTTACTGTTACATATTGCTTTGGAGATTTTTTTTTTTGTGTGTGTGCTATATGCAGATGTGTTCTTCCCACAGCTGCTTGCGTCCTCCTTCCCCACTGACCTGCCTCCCTGAGGAGGATAATGCCCACCCCAGGTTTTATGGGAAATTTGTTCAGTGAAATGCAGTTACATTTCTTCTTTATTTTGGCAACCATACTTTTCTCACTCCTCTTCACTTGTAGTACAAAAGTCAGTAGGTTTTTTTCATGAAAACTATTTTTTCCTCCTCCTCCTCAACAAAAAAAATTTAAAAAATACAGTGACAGATCTTTTTCTGGAGACCAAATATGATCTGTTTCAAGCATGCAAACCCAGGAGATTATAATGCAGCCTGATTTGCAGCCTCTGAGTGTAGTGGCCGTTGCCAGCTGTTGGCCACAGTGAAGTGCTGCTGTGTCCCTCATTGTCACTGTCATCTCCAGTGATGCTATGAATGGTGCCAAGTGCATCCCTCACACCCTGCCTCGGAGTGGGGGGACCCTGGCCTGTCCTCAGAAACAAGTCCCCACCACTGCCACTGGTGAGCAGAGATGCCTCCCAGGCTGCCCCTTTCCCTGTGTTCCTTGTCACTCAGCTGCTTTTGTCCTTTGCTGGTTGGGGGCAGGCTCTGCTGTCTCTTGGCTTTCAGTGATGTGTGTCTTTCTCCAGCTGCTGCAGTTTTCTGCCTCTCGGCCTCTCACATTTTTTCACAGGCTGAGTCATCACCACTGCTCCTGAGCACTCCTGCACCTTCAGCATCTTGAATCTTGGTCTAAATCTTACTGCTTGGGCCAGTTTCTGAAATTTTCCTTCATTGTCCTGATTTTGCAGATTATAAATTTAAATGAAGAGGGCTCTGATTTTTCACTCTCTGCTGCTCCCGGGCCCTTGCTGCATAGTAAGCGACCAGCTGACAAACACTGCGTGTAACATCATGCATATTCCTGCTGACATTGTTGACAGCAGAGCTCATGCATAAAAAAATTTATGCCATAAAGCATAGGTAGCTCTGCAGACTTCTGCTCTATTTAATGCCCAAGTCAGAATATTGGTCAAAGCTTCTTTATGAACAAGAGATGACATTTTCCCATCTGCTCATGTGAGGGGAGGAGTTTGTTCTTTGAAAAGCAAAATAATTGTTAGAAGACAAATGAGCAGGCCAAACTGCAATATGCTCCAGGAGTAATTGCTCCTGAGTTGCAAATGTGTTCAGTGAACAGAGGCTGTGTAGCAACGCTGTTGGGAACGTGTGAAAACTTTTTAATGCTGCTGGCAAAGCAGAATGGAGCTTCTTTTTTGACCATGAAGTAAATAAGAGAAGGATTTCATAGTCATTTTCAAATAAGGAATAAGAAGAAAGTTACTGTGCTTCTTATCTAATCTGTCATGTTCTGAACAATGCATATTTGTCAAACCAGAGACCCAAGGATGGGGTCTACAGACATCATGGTCCTGTTCTATGTAGCATCATTTCTGCTGTTTTTTGGTGAATCTTTTAATTGTAGGATAGGCTGCATTACAAGGGATCTCTAAAGGCCATCTAGTTCCAACCCACCTGCCATGGGCAAGGTCAACTTTCACTAGATCAGGCTGCTCACAGCCCCCCATCTGACTCTGAATGTTTCCAGGGATGGAACATCTACCACTTCTCTGGGCAGCCTATGCCACTGTCAGCATAAAAATTTTATTTCTTACATCTGGGCTGAATTTACACTCATTTAGTTTAAAATCTCTACCACTTGTCCTGTTACAACAAGCCCTAATAAAAAGTCTGTCTCCATCTTCTTACAAATGCCCCTTTACTATAAGGCCACAATAAGGTCTCCCTGGAGTCTTGTCTTCAGCAAGCTGAACAGTCCCAGCTCCCTCAGATTGTCCTCACAGGAGGGATACTCCATCCCTCTGATCATTTTCAGTGCTCTTCTCAGGATTTGCTCCAACACGTTCATATCTCTCCTGTGCAGGGGCCCCAGAGCTGGATGCAGTGCTCCAGGTGGGTCTCAGCAGAGCAGAGCAGAGGGGCAGAATCCCCTCCCTCCCCTGCTGCCCACGGGGCTCTGGCTGCAGCCCAGGACACGTTTGGCTCTCTGGGCTGGGAGTGCCATGGCCGGGGCATGTCCAGCCTCTCACCCCCAGCACCCCCAAGTCCCTCTGGGCAGGGCTGCTCTCGGTCTGTTCATGCCCAGCCTGGGCTGACACTGGGGGTTGCTCTGACCCAGCTGCAGCACCAGCACTTGGCCTTGAACCCCATGATATTCCCATGGACCTCTCCCTGAGCTTGTCCAGGTCCCTCTGGATGGCATCCTGTCCTTCAGGTGTGCCAAACACAGCACTCAGCTCCGTGTCACCTGCAAACTTGCTGAGGGTGCCCTTGATCCCACTGTCCATGCTGTTGATGAGGATATTAAATAGTCCTGGTCCTTGTACAGACCCCTGAGGGACACCACTCATCACCAGTCTCCATTCTGACAGTAAGCTGTTATCCATTCCAAGATGTGACTTTGTGAAAAGAGCTGCCTCTCAGTTTGCTGAACCACTCTCCTGCATCCAGGGTGCAGGATCTGCAGACACCTCACCATTCTGCATCAGCACTTTCTGCCCACTGCCCATGTGATGAGACTGTTCACCCAGTTCCCTTCTTTCCACACAAGGCCTCTCCCACTTCAAGGACACCATCACCAAGTGGACAGAATTATGACAGTTCCTTCATTGTGGAAGGTTGGTTCTCTTCTCTGCTGTGCCTCAGTGTTCAGTGCAGCAGGGAGCTGCAGCCCAGGTCTTGCCCTCACCTACCTTACAGAGCCATCTGTGCCAAACATCACAGGTATGTGATATGAAATAAAAGTTGTTAATGGGAAACTACCCAAAAGGCAGGTGGCCAGGGTATAATCCCCTCCCTGTGAGAAATTTGAAGCAAGTGTAACAAATGTGTCATATTGCCCCTTGAGATGCCCTATTCACTATATTTCTAGGACAAAGACTGTCAATTTTCTTGCTGATTTTGTGAACTAAGTCTAAACTAAGTTTCCCATTGCTCCACTTATGCTAAAAACATTCCCAGATAGAACAATGTAGGAGAGTTGGGTCATGTGTTTATTTACACATGAATGAAAAACCACATGCATGAACATTTAGCATTTTATTTTTGTAAAGACAGGCAAAACTTTTTTTTTTTTTTCCAAAAATTAAAATCTCTGCTTGAGTTTTCATGCATTTGTTACACATTTCTGGATTAGTGGTATAAGTCAGAAATCCTCTCTACCTTTGCTGTCGCTTGGCTACTTTGCTTGAATTTGATACTGTATGATGAAAGGCCTGTGGGTAATCTGGGCATTGCAGCTGCCTTAGACCCCATGCAGTGTCAGTCCTGTGCTGCCTCATCTGAAGAATCTTAATCTTTTTACCTGAAGGTGCTGAACATGATTTAGGGGAAGATGTGGGCTGCACATCCTGTATCCCTGTCCCCTTCTGCAGGCTTATGTGCTTCATGACATCATGCCATTCGTTGCACAGAGGAGGTGTCAGTCAACCATCCGTGAGCACACCTTTTCTGCCCAGAGTGGATTCTTTGTGGAGGTTTGTTAGATGAGAGACATGTTTGAAGGTGGTGGCATCACTGGTATTTAATGTTTCCTAGTATCTAGTGGCACTTTGTGCCAAGCTGTTTCAAATGCACTCGCAGAGAAGATGGATTGCAACCTGTTAGATCTGCAGAAGGGCTGCAGTGGTGAGCTGGGGTTACTGAGTCCCCTGGGTATACAGGCACCTGGCAGTGGTGTGTTTTTCAGCAGTAAATGTTCAAAGCAGGAATTTAAAGCATTCCAGTGCAGCTTTTCCTTCTGGGCAGAAGATATTTGTGCCGACCTGCCTCTGTGTGTCTGTGGAGTGCTGTTGGTGCTGTCGAAATGCCAGCTGGCTCTGGGCATCTGTGCTCAGTCCTGCACTGCGAATGAACAGGCGCCCTTTGGTAGGGCCCCATAAGTAGCTTTTGTTCATTCATTGAAAATACAGTAATTGTAAACATGCTAGTTTAATAACTGTGTGTAATTAATGGTGGGTTAGTAAACGATGCGTGGAGAGGAGGTTAAAATTTACTAAAGGCTATCGCTGTGTAGCTCTTAATTGAATTAAGTGTGTATTAAACCGGGCCTCTTTCCTGTCCCTGGAGAAACAAGCTGAGCACTGGAGCGTATGGATGCTATTGATTTCAGAAAGTTCTGGTTAAAGGCAGTACAAAAACGCTCTATGGCCAAAATCCAGATCCTTCTGCATATATAATAAGACCAAGGCAGTGTTAGCACAAAAAGAGCATGATGTTTGCTTAAGGAATTCATATATCTGTTATTATTATCACAAGTCATTTCCCAGGAACACCTAGTGAAAACAAAATCTCTACACTCACAGTTTTAGCCTTATTTAGATATTGTTAGCTCTATCAATAGTTTTTTTATAGGAGAAGAGTTTGCCCTGCGGTTTCTCTGTGTATTTGTAAAAGCATATATACACTTAAACACAGTGTCAAAAAATCTGGAGGAAAATATCAACAGGTTTTATTTTGTTTTTTTCCAGCAATCTGTGTCCAGCAAGACTGTTTATAGCAAAAATAGTCCTCGGGGAAGGTTTGTAACACAGACAATGAGGGCAAGAGCTGCCATGTGCTAGGCATGGCATCCTTGTGCCCTGTTTCTTTTATAGACACTCATCTCATGCTTGAAATGAGTTTCTATAAAACTTGTGTTCTTAGCACAGGAAAGTCGTGTGCACATGTGGAATAAAGGTTGTCTCTGTTTGCAAAGGGGAAAATTAAGGAGAAGCTGCAATTGAGTTTGCTGGGAGATTTGGTCAAATGCTACAGTTCAATTTAATGCAGTAATTTTTTTTTAACTTTTGGATTAAAGGCTTCTAATGGACTTTTTAATGTATTTTGAAGGTCAAGCATTATATACTGCAAATGGACCTTTTCATGTTTTATGAGTATGTGTTCCCACTGTGTTCATGTGCCTTCTTTCTGCAGAGTTTTCTGAATGTTGTTTTGCCTTTGCATTACAACCTTTACAAATAGGTTTTTTTGGAGCCAGCTAGAGTTTTATCCACATGGAAAACCAGGAGTTGGCTTTGGATTTTATTTTTTTCCCCTCAAGCTGCACAGCTTGCGTGCTCAGGAAAAAGCAGTTTGCATGAACTCAATGGGTCAATAGCCCAAACAAAAATCTTGCAGAGAAGGAACTTGCTGGTATTTGTTTCACAGCATCAGGACACAAAGTCTTATCAGAGATGTTGGTTAACTGACTCCCAAAATGCAGACAGCTTGTACTTGACTGTTTTTTTCTCCTATTGCATAGGCTGCAGAATCAAAAATAATATAAGGTGACCACTAGGAGAAAGCTGGGAAGCTCTCATTGACCATTTGACCAAGCCCTCAGTTATAGCATTTTTTCAGAAAAACAGTGTTTTCCTTCAAGTCCTTAGAAAAATTCTGTTTGAACATAAAAAGGCAGATATTGTGTAGAATTTATCTCCCGTGTTTGTTAAAAACATTTTTTCTAGTTTTATAGAAAAAGTAGGTCACACTAGGGTGCACAGTTTCTTTCTATGTCCCACAGACAGAAATGTAATCACAGAAAGATGTTCTAAAGAAGCAATTAACAGGGAGATTTGTAAAACTACTAGAGGAATGTCAGTTTTCCAGGAAGTCAGGCAGTTTGGAAAGGACAAGACTTTTAAGAGACTCATTTACCTGTAAGACTATCTGAAATGCTTGAACTGTCAAAAAGAAAAAACAAAGTAACTCAAAAAGTGATTTACAAAAAACATGTAAGGAAATTTAGTGGGTTTGGAGGTCTGACAAAATTCAGGAGGCGGTGGAAGAAGTATTTAGTGACAACTTCTGGAAAAGAGCAAGACAACGGAATATAGAGATCATTGGTTTTGGTGATGTTTGTGCCCTCTGGGTGCCCGTGGTCCTGATGCTGCTCATGCTGGGGTGAAAGGTGAAGTTTCCACCCATATGAAGGCTCTGTGAGTTCCTGGAGCTTTGCATGCCTGTATCTTGTGACAACACCTGTGCAAGGAGGTCTGTTCTCTGGAGGGCTCTGTGCAGCACCCACGTACTGGCTTTGTGGGTGAAACGGCTGCTTTAAATATCAGTACTAAGATTTGTGACACTGTGGCACAGTAACACACTTCTGTTTGGGTTTGTGTTGTGAGTATTACGCCTCTGATGTTTTCCTGAGAGATATGTGGCTGGTGAGAACTAGAGCAAGCTAAAACTGCTAAAGCTTGCTTACGTGGTAACATTATCTCTTCATGGGCTATTGCTCTCCCACAATATAATTCAGTTGAGTATAATAAGTTGCTTCAAAGAAATCCTGCTGGTGTTGCTGCTTGTTACTCTGTAACATTTGGGTTAAAATAGAAGGGAAAAAAGGGTCGCTTAGCTTTGATGTCTGATACTGTTAGGAGTGAGTTGCTCTTTCCTGCTTCAGAGAGCTTCTCACAGCTGTTGAGAAAAGTACTTAGCCCCAAAATGCAAGACTTGTATCCCCCAGGGCTGGTGGAGAAGAGGTTGTGAATAATTTGACTTGAAGTCAAGGTGGTGCTCGGCAGAGCAGGAAATTAGTAGTGCTATTTTTAAATGCTGAAGAACTTATTAAAAAGCAGTAATAGTTTTCATTAGACAAAGAGCTTTGAGTTTGGGAGGCTCATGATTTGAGGTAGCATCACTCATCAAGTAAGTGTTTTTTAAAGAGTGCCAAGTAAATCTGTCTTTCTGGAAGGGTTGGTGACTATCAGGAGAATTAAGTAAGGGATGCGAAGCTTTTTGACATAAATCTTGGCATGCCAAGTATGTCTCTCTAAATTGGCAGCTGGTGTTGCCACACATTAGCATTTAGAATAAAATAAAAATGACAAATTTGTCTAATGTGAGAATAAAACTAACACAGAAATTCTGCTCAGTCTGTATTTTTTGGTCCTCTCTCTCCTTTGCTCCATGCCTGTGATTTTCCAAGAATTTTAAAGATGAGAAAGACTCAAGCTCTCATGCCCCCTCCCCTTCTAACACCAGATGGAAAACGGCTCATGGGCACAGGCTTGCAGCAAAGGAGGGATAATTCAGACATTAGAGAAGAAAATCCTTACTGTAAGGGTTGGAGTTACTTAGCCAGAGAGGAATACACACCAGTGGAGACTGTTGTGCAGGAATCTGCAGGGATGTGCCATATCTGTCCAAAACTATTTCCAGCAGGGAGGTTGAGAAGAGGCCCATTGAAGTACTTTCCAAACTAGGTTAGTGTGCTTTCTGTGACAGAAAAAGGGCAGTCAGTCTTTGAAGATGGTGATACTAGGATAAAATCAAGAAGGCAGAAGTCTTACCTTTCTTTGTCCCTGCCCAAGACAGAAAAGCATGTTAAGTCAAAGAATATTTGACATTAAAAAATTATGTACAACCAGAGCAGAATAAGGTCCAGATCCCCATGGCTGCAAAAAGTCGCTTTGATTTTTTTCCAGACCTTTGGGTTTCTCAGCAGCAAGTTCTCTGCCTAAGGGCTCTTCAGAGAATGGGTAGTCTAAAGTTGACAGGTCTTGAGATTAATTTTATATTTTTCTGCTGAATGTAAGTCCAAGAAGACATGTAGTAATTGTGATAACGCGTTTATAGCTGCACTGGAACGCCCTGACCCTAAGCAGGTCATAAACTTCAAAAAAGTAACTGTTTTCTGTGATGTTAAAATAGCATTTATTCTTTGGCTTTGTAAGACTTTATAGTTCACTAGAGTGTGAACAAAAGCTCTCTATTTGGTGCTTCAGGAAGATTTTTCTATTTATTAGTGCCCAAGATATCTCTTATGTCCAAGAGAGACATGACTTTGAGGTTTCATACTCTTCAGCACCTGGTTGTACAGGTTTACACAGAACTGTAAATGAGAGATTTCCTTGCACTGTTGAGTCACTCTTATTCAACAACTGGTATATATGTAAGTAAAACTGAAGGAGTTTTTTTTAAACTCATTATTTGATGCAAGGCTGATTAGTAAGACCTTGAAACCTAGTATCCCCAAGAGGCAGATCACAGCACTGCATGAAACCTAGTTCGTAGCAGGCAATAAAATTAGAGGTGACTTGAGAATGAGCCATTATATTGTGTTTGGAGGGGAATTCAGGCTCACGGGGCACACAGTGGAGTTTGCACTGTATAGCAGTTCACACAGGTCAGCAGAGCTGTGGTAACTGGGGTCAATGATTACCTCTGACGACCAGTGAGAAGTCAAAACCAGGCTATTGTGGGGCTCCTGCCCTGCTCACTGCCTGGGCATGGTCCTGCACCTTCCATTTCACAAGCACTAATGCCTCTTTGGCCGAGTCTCCAGGCTGGCTGATTCCCTGGAGCAGTGGA
Organism: Rhipidura dahli; assembly: GCA_013399225.1. Taxonomy (NCBI): domain Eukaryota; kingdom Metazoa; phylum Chordata; class Aves; order Passeriformes; family Rhipiduridae; genus Rhipidura; species Rhipidura dahli. Next base: position 98,148 of record VXAC01006266.1, read on the forward strand.
AAGGCTCCTGCCCCAGCTCAGCTTCTCTCTGAATCCTTGGGATGAGAGAGCATGTGAGGACATTGTGCATTCCCAAACATGCAGCAAGGAGCTTGCTCAGCCATGATGAGTGACTTGGGCTCTGAACTTTTTTTCTAGCTAGATTGTCAGATTTTGAATTTCTACGTTCTCACCACTCTCATGACAATAAATGTTTTGTGTAGCTTCCAAGAAACAAAATATTGCTTCTTAGTGCCAGATGAGGTTTTCTTCTACTCTAGTGACTTGCAAAGTAAGTCTGAAGTTTGCTGAGGCTGCTTATGGTTTTTAGAAACCATTGCTTTTAGTATGAGGAGTTTGGTTTCTAAATGCCTTTTGAGGGGGTTGAAAATCCTGCCCTAATGATGTGTGGCCACATGGATAATGAGACAGAAGCTAAATCTCACATACCTCTGTCCATCCTAAAATTATGAACTACAATGTATTTTATCTGAGTAACCTTATTTTCAGTATTTCCTTCCCTCTTCTCCAAGGGTTGTACTTCTGCTTTGGAAACTGCTCTGCTTTATATTTATGCCTTTCATATGACAATCCAGAAAGCTTGCATGCATCCTCTTTTTTTTTTTTTTTCCTAAGTACAATAATTTCCAACTAAAGATTAGCAGTTTCAAAATGCAAATGTAAAAATATGTATTCCAGTGCGGGACGAGAAGCTGTGAGCAACCTGCCTATCCTCAGGAGAACTGCAAGGCTGGAAACCCCAGGGATGAGTAACTGAGATGGGTTAAAGAAGGGCTTAATTTTTTCTTTGAAAAATACTATTACCTGGTGTATCAGGTCTATTCAAAATAAAGTAATCCAAAATATCTCTTGGCAGATTATGGTTTTATGAAATCCCATTTAATTCTGCTTCTTTCCTTAATGAATTCATGTTACGGTTTGCACTCTCCGGCTTTCTGTAGAAGCAGGGCAAAATTTCCATCTGTGTGTTTTGTCTGTGGGGAATAGAGAGTCCATATATTAGCTATTCCTTGTGGGAAAGCCAGCAGTGGCAATTCCTGTGGGACACTGTTCCTCTCAAGGGGCAACATCTCCTTTTCAGGCTTGGCTCCTGCAGTGCACGTTGGGCTTTTTACATCGAGGCAAGGACCGGCAGGATGAGGGTGTGTGGTCATCAGCCTTGTCTGCAAGAACACAATATCAGACACCCAAACTCCTCAGATTTTTAAGGTTGAAAGTAGAGAAAAAGGCAAAAGAAAGGAAAATATTTGGAGATTTCTTAGTATAGTTCTCTGGAGCTTTCAGAGCTCTACAGGGGTTTAAATACGACATTCCAGTGAATGTGTCTCTTTAAAATACTGGGTTTTCCCAGTGGATGAGGATTCCAATTTTTTACTAACTCTACTTTATTGTATTTTTAAGGTTTTCCATCTTGAGGCTGGGCATCTGGCTTCAGTTTTCCTTTTATGAAAAAAGCACTGGGACATTTAAATAATTCAAGGGAGAAATTATATGCGCTCAGCAAACAGATGTCAAAAAAAAAAAATGAAACAAGCTTAAAATCTAGGCCTCCAAAGTCACTTCCATATATTTCCTCTTTAAAGAATGCATTTTTAATCAGCTTTTAGAAACAAAGTGCCATGCTGACATATACGTTCTTACCCAGTGTTTCATCATGGGACCGAACAAAGAAAGTGAAACCAAAGTTACAAACTATTGTACTATAATATGTTAAATAAATGCTATGATACCAAATTGGTTCACCTGATACAGCCCAGAGTTACAAGACTTGTGTTGTCGTTTTCCAGATGATATGAAGGTAATTGAATGAGTTTCTATGCTTTGTAACAATGGGAGTTCATACAAGGGCTCCTGTGGCTCTGGTAAAATAAAAAAGGGAATTAAAGAAAAATACACTTTTCCAGGAAATAAGATCACTTTTCTAATTGTAATTTGTAATTATAATTTCTGATTTGTGTTTCATAGTCTCATTCATAGCACATTTTCCTATGAAATCATTTCAGGGGTGAGGTTTGGATTGTGGTGTGTCTCTGCCTCTCTCCACGCAGCACAGCTGTAGGATGGCTCCTGCCCTGGGTATCATCTAAATTCCCAGCCAAAATATGAAGAAATGCAGTAATCTGGAGGGAGTCTTGTATGTTTTAGTGGAATTAATGGAAGAAAAGTAGGTGAAGACAGAAAGGACTTTGCCCTCTTGAGGATGGCATTGGAGGGGTCAGCCCAGCTCAGTTTGAGGCTGCTGATAAAGCTGCTGTTGCCACACAGTTTCTTGGTGCTGCCATGTCATTAGTCTGAATTTGAGATTGAGGTGTTTCAGTCCTGGTTTAGCACCTGGGTGGAGCGCTGAGACAGTCTGATCTCCAGGGGCTGCAGGTTTTCCTGGGGTGCCGGGGAGAGCAGGGACAGTGCAGGGTCTCCACTGTGCTCCTGCCTCTCCCCTTGGGGAAATGCCTCAGCATCCCATACAGGCACACTGTGTGATGGGAGCAATCCATCTGTTCCATGTGGCATAGGTGGCATGGTGGGTAGAGGGAACCTTTCCTTTGAACATCCACCCCAGCACCAGTAGTCAGGGTGCCAGGAGGAGCTGTGCTTCAGTGCCAGTCACCTCCGAGGCAGCGTGGACTCCTTCATAGGCCAGGATTTCTTTCTCTGTTGGAGTGTAGCTGTCTCCGAACCCTCTGTAGCTTCGGCTCCAGAATCCCAGTGGCTGACCCCGAGTCTCCCCAGGCACCTTCTGCCAAAGGCTGACTGACCCTTGTTCCTGGCTGCAGAGCAGAGGACATTTTTCACCTCTTATCCTGTCCTGACTGGGCCAAGGGCTACCGCGTGAGCAATCTCCTGCTTGATCTGGGTGAAGGCTTGTTGCTGTTCAGGGCCCCAGTGGAAATCGTTCTTCTTGCGAGTAACCAGGTAGAGAGGGCTCACGATCTGGCTGTATTCAGGAATATGCATTCTCCAAAAGCCTATGGCACCTAGGAAAGCTTGTGTTTCCTTCTTGTTGGTTGGAGGAGACAATCATTGCTGTGATTTTGTTGATCACCTTGGTGGGAATCTAATGCCGTCCATCTTGCCACTTTACTCCCAGGAACTGGATCTCTTGGGCAGGTCCCTTGACTTTGCTCTTCCTGAGTTCGTTCTTGAGTTCCTAATGATTCTTCTCTATCTTATCTTCCAAATTTTGCACACAGTTTCCACAGTTTCCACTGGGCTTTGAGCCAGCTAAGGAAGATATTTGAATAATCCTGTGAGGGACAGAAGCTGCTACGCCTTCCCTTGGCACCTCTAAGGGCAGATCAGGTTCAGTGGAGCAAATCTTCTTCTGCCACTCACTGCCATCAGTGTGAAGGAGATTTCTGGGTTTGTCACCTCTCCTCGTTTTTTATTTTGTGGGGGGACGGGGTTTGCTCAGGCTTTATAGGGTCTTTTTAAGGTTGTGTGTGACACCCTGCTCCTCCTCTCTTTATCCACTGCCCAAATTGGACCATGCTAGCAGCTACTGCAAAAGAGATGCTATTTAATTAGGTCCATACTTGCTTGTTGCCAGAACAGCAGCATGTGGGACTAGCAAAGCAGGGAAGGTTGTACCTGCTTTCTCTGGCGCTGAGTGGAAGGAACAACACTTTGTCCTGCTCTGGCTTTCCTGGCTGCTGGGTTGTCAGTGCTTTTTGTCAACTCCTCCTGAGCTTTCCTGCTTGGGAAGAGTGGTTCTTTCTGCAATTTCAGAGTATTTCCTTTCCTGTGTTGTTTTTCTTGTTTGCTCTGAGTCTTCCCTGCCTGCAGGCTGCTCATAGTAAAACATTAGTCATCAGTAAAACTGATTTTTTTTCTTAGATAGATAGTGCATGATATGGCAATCAAATATCTCTCTTTGGCAGCATCTTAGTATGTTGCTTGGGATACTGTGATGACATATCATCATACTTTAAGGAAAGTATTTTCAAATGCTAAGAGTTGGGTTGAATTTTCTAATGCTGAAATACATACTGAATATTGAATAGGATCTTTGGGAATATTCTGGTGACAACATACACATATTTCAGCTCCTGATCCCAAGCATGTTTCTAAGCACATGTTATAACAGATACATTTTAAGTCTATTTATATACACAATGTTACATAGTTCCTTAAGTGTTTGAAGGATTAATACTTTACTTTTTAGTAACTGGATTTTTGCCTATGCTGCACTTGCTTTTTTTTTCTTAAAAAAATATTCCCAAATGTGTATTTAATTTAAAATATTTGATTCTGATATTGTAGTAGCACTATATTTAGTTTTAAAAAGTCTGTTTGATTTAAATAAGGCTCACTTTGAAGCTTGAGCTTAATGGTAAATTTGAGGGAAAACCAGGAGTGTGTGGTGGTTCTGTTTTGTGTCTTTTTCTTTTGTTATATCCTGTTACAGCAAATGATTATGACGAGAGCTTATGTGGGGTAGTTGGCTTGTTGTATGTTCTTAATCTTTGGCATGGCTCTGAAAGTCTACCTGGCTTCTTTTAGATATGATCTGCAGTTACACACATGAACAACATAACATTTGAAAGTGCATACGATGTTTCTTTAAGTCCCGTGTGTGGTTCATACACCAATACTGCTTGGGATAGTGGAGATTATCGTGGGTGTTTGCTCTGAATGGACTCCCTCTTTTGTTCCTTCAGCCCAGTAAGAACATTGACTCAGAAACTTGAATATTTAAAATGCCTGAAGGCAAGACTTTGCTTTCCAGGCTTTGCTCCTTGTCTTTGCAGAGATGATGACTGCATAAAAACACATGGTTAGGTGAAGCACTGAATCATTATTATTTATTTATGTATTTTTAATAGGGGCTCAATTCAGCACTGAAGTCTTCTAAAACACTGAAGAGATACACAAGAACTACCATATGAAACCTTTGCCCTAGACCTTGTGCAGATTTAGTGAGATTGTGTGTGGTGCCAATGTGTAGAAAATGAGTCTTCTGACCAATACATGGTGGTTACAGGGTTCCTGAAGAGTGAAGTTGGTGAAGACTGTGTGTATCTGGGTTGCAGGATCTGAACTCTGATGAACCTTGTGTAGAGACTTCCAGGAAGGCAAGCATCTTCTGAAGTTACCCTGAGAGCACAGGCTCTGCAGGCTGGGGATAGGTCCTACAGTTATGGCAGCAAATACTTCACAATTGCCAAAGCCATGTAAAACCCCCCTTACATTCTAAGAAGCTAACTAGCTGCACTCTCCCCTCCTTTTTCTTGACAGATAATTTTCAGTCAGGCAAAAAGCTCTGTTTGAGAGGAACTAGACTAAGGACAGTAGTGATTACCCTACCTAGTTATTTCTGGAACCAGAGTACCATCCTGGTCTTGCTTGAGTGGATCTTCAGAAACAGCCATAAAATTCAATATTTGCCTCCAATAGCACGATCATACATTGCCTGAGAAAGGTCAGAAGAGGCTTGGGAGGCTTCCAGATCTGTGTTCAACAAGGTCTACCTGCAAAAAGACATTGCTGCTGTGGTCAGTATTTGGGCAAGTCCTGTGTGATATCTTTATCCATGAACTGGACAAGGGTATAAAGTGCACCCTCAGCCAGTTTGCAAATAACCCCAAGATGAGTGTGAGTGTTGATCTGCTGGAGGGCAGGAAGGCTCTGCAGAGGGATCTGCACAGGCTGGATCCATGGGCCAGGGCCAGATGTGTGAGGTTCAGCCAGGCCAAGGGCCAGGTCCTGCCCTTGGGTCACAACAACCCCAGGCAGTGCCACAGGCTGGGACAGAGTGGCTGGAAAGCTGCTGGCTGGGAAAGGACTTGGAGGTGCTGGTTTTCAGTGGCTGAACATGAGCTGGAGTGTGGCCAGGTGGCCAAAAAAGCCAAGGACATCCTGAATGCATCAGCAAGGGTGTGGCCAGCAGGACCAGGGAAATGACAAGTACGAGACTATACTCAGTACCGGTGGGGCTGCACCTCAAATCCTGCTCAGTTTTGAGCCCCTCACTGCAGAAGAGTCACTGAGGTGCTGAAGTGTGACTAGAGAAGAGGAACGCAGCTGGGGAAGGGTCTAGAGCACAAGTTCTGTGAGAAGCAGCTGAGGAAACTGGGGGTGTTTATCCTGGAGAAAGGGAGGCTCAAAGGCATCTTACCTCTCTTTTAAACTCCCTGACAGGAGGGTGTAGCCAGGTAGGGGTCAGTCTCTTCCCAGGGAACAAGTGACAGGATGAGAGGAAATGGCATCAAAGCTGCACCAGAGAAAGTTCAGGTTGGTCATCAAGAATTTTTTCACTGAAAAGGTGGTTAAGCATTGGAATGGGCTGCCCACAGAGTCACTATCCCCGCAAGCATTCAAGAAATAATGACCTGGCACTTAGGCTATGGTTTAGTTGACAGGGAGGTGTTTGGTCAAAGGTTGGACTCAATGACCCTGGAGGTCTTTTCCAACCTAAATGATTCCATGATTCTATAAAAGAAATGGAATAGATGCAGCATCAGCAGCATCTATTCTCTGAGAGGTGACAGCTCATTGCTTCCAGCGAGTTTCTACCAGCAGGGTTAACCTTCAGTTTGGGAAAGAAGAATTCAGTCTGGCATGCATGCTTTGGGAGGCTGCTGTAGTTCAGCTGGAGGTTAAGAGGACAGAGGCTGCAATGACAGGGTTATGGTTCAGTGGTCTGTGTCCTTCAGAGGTCACAGATGAACCCTTTGTGCCTCAAAAACCCCTGCATTAACTTGAGAGCAGGAATGGGAACTAAATTAAAGCTGCAGAGTGCAGAGACTGACCCTCCATCTGTGGAAATCCTGCTGTTGGCTGCAGTTGAAGCCATGTCCTGGTTTCGGAGATGCATTCCCTAAGGAGGTGATCAACAGTCAGTTTTATGTGTGCTCTTGCCTGTCAGGGTTGTACAGAGGAAAGCTGAGCTCTGACAGTGTGTCAAAGTTCTTCACACACCTGGACCAGCCCTTCATGGAGAAGGAGTGAAGTGTAACTATGCAGTGTTGAAGGGAAATGCAGTTATTGCCTCCAGGTAGATAATGGTGATGGAGATGTAAAATATTACCTGAAAATCCTTTGGCTTTTCACCTCTCAGCTCACTGGGAGGTGAAAGAGAACATGGGTGTGGATGAGTAAGTGAGCAGAATTGCAGGATCTGCCAAAGCCAAGATGGGAAGGATTTTTTCTGAAAGTCCCTTCCTAAGCTCTACTTGGCACACTTGCTTGGGAGCACTCATAGTAAGCTGTTAATTATTTCCAGTGCTCAGGTCAGATTAGAGATGATTAATGGATTTTGGGAATAGTGATGTGGAAATATGTCTTGTTGTATCTGGTAATAATAATAATAATTTTATTTGTCTTGATTCAGACTTAGGAGAAAATAGAAAACTATTTATTTAATTATTAAAAATGTTGGCCTTTCCAGTAACATGGTGAAATCCCATCAGTTCACCTTCCAAGTGTACTCAGTTTGCAGTGTTCTAAGCTGTTTGTTTTCTTGGTGCTTATCAACATTTAATTTAAACAGTTTGTTGGGGACATTTGTTTGTTTAATATAGAATCACAGTATTGGAACATGAGATGTTTGTGGTTTGTTTGTAATACTAGATGCATGACTCCTGCAGACAATGCAGTCCAAATTTAACATGTTATTTACATTTTCTTGTTTTATGAATAATAATTGCAGAGATCTTTCCCACAGGAAGATCTTGAGAAGAGTGGAAGCATTTAAAAATAATTACAGATCTACAAAGCCTATTTTTGTCCCAATTTAATGTAAGTGTTGTTTTCAGAAAGAACTGGCATGTACAGTAAATTTCTATAGGAGTGTTCAAAACATTGCATGGAAGCCCAGTCCCTCAGGAAGTCTTGCAACTGAGAAATTTGGGGTTTTGGCTGTCAAGGTACAGGTAAATAGGTGCTTGTTTCAAAGTTATACAGGAGTAGGTGGCATTAGCGAGGGCCTTTAAAAGCTGGGGCACTTGTTTAGATGCCCAAATGTAAATTTGAAGTCTAATTCTTATTACTTATATGCCTACAATTGCAATTCATTTTCTCTGTGAAAATATGTGTGTGTGTGTGTGTGTATGATAGGGCTGTGCTATTTTCAAACTTGGGAAAGGCGATGTTTCTTGGAATCTGCGTACTTAAAATTAAATTTCCTCTGTGGTTACAGAACTGCAGAGTAAATCCAGAAAAGCATCACTGACTTAAATTATGTTACTCCAGATTTTTACTTCTATAAATTATGTCAGAAACTAATTCTGGGTACTATGAAAATTCATAATGGTGCTTCCCAGCATCAGCACTGAACTGTTCAGCATGTGGAAGAGATCCAGAGGATGATTAGGCTTGTTAGTGTACAGAGGAGGCTGAATAACTGCAGAACTGGATGGGTACTGTTCTTCAAGAAACTCTTTAAGTATAGTTCTTTCATCCTTGAACAAGCTTGCAGTAACCTGGTTCCTTAAGCAAGATCTTTAGTTCTATTATGAAATTGCATAGACTTTAAGGGCTTATAGGTAAATACGTAGTTTTAATGATCTGACAGCTAAAGAAGTTTGCTTTGTTATGGCTGGGACACTAGACCATGTGAGAGTTAGGTGATTTTAAGTCTTGTCTGAAGTAAGTTGTTTCATTCTGTTTTAAATGAATGCACAAAGGCAAGCCTATTTTCCTTCAAAACTCGAAAGTACATTGAGCATAAGAGAATATAGGAAAGATTTAGAAAGTCACTTAGAAATTGTAAAGCTTTTTCATTTTCCCACCTGACCTGGACTTGGAGGAGAGGCTGGCTGCTGGAGATGGTTTATGTATAAAGAGGACGAGGATGAAAGAGAATAATTTGATCATACTAAAGGGCTTCTGTATCAGTATCAGAATGAGTTTTAGATTTGATCCTCTCATTAATAATGGATGGCCAAACGGATGTTTCCCCCTCTGCTGTTTCTTTTTAATTCATCTGAATGATGGTGGAAAATGCAGCCCAGTGGTTTGAGCCTGGCAGTCTCTGCAGTTTAAGAGCTTGCTGTGTCTGTCTCCAAATCTCCTCTTGCAACACAGCAGTTTTGGTATGTTGAAAAGCACACTTGGGAGGTTTCCTTACCAAACCAAGCAGGTCAAACAACCTAGTTGTTTAATACATGAAAGACTTAAAACTGTGAAGCTGCATCATCGCAGTCCTGGCTCAGCATTTTATTGCCATCTGCAACACAACTGGCTTTGGCTTTCCCTGCTTTCAGAGCAGGGCTGCCTGTATGATTGGTCACTGTCCCAAAATACATCATATTTGCTGGGATGATACCAGCAGATGATACCAGCCTCTTGAACACAGGCAAGACTGCAGGGACATGGTGTGGGGGAATGGGCTTGTGCTGCCTGACCTGGAGTGGGAGCTGGTGCTTTTAATCAACACCATAGTTCAGAGCTTTACTGTTACCTGCTGACATACAGTGGATAGGTTTTTCAGCTTTCACCTATTCATGTTATTTTTAGTAATATCATTAAAATCCCACCCTGTTCCTGGTCCAGTGGAAGTACTTTCTGGGATATCATGATCCCTGATTTCTGGTATAATTTCACATAATGTGTTTTGGAAATATGTTTCTTTTTATGAGCTCGCTTATTTTGTATGGACATAAAGAAGAAGGAGGAAGTGGATGGCTTCAGGGCTCTAGAAAGAATAAGCAGCTTCTACCAATGGGCACTGGTTGGTTTTGTGAGAAGTGAGGCAGCCCCTCCTGAGCAGTGCTGCTGACAAGGACTTACCCTGTGGCCTTTGAGGTAATATTGGTCATGGAAGCCACTAGAGACTTCACACTGTCCCTGGACTGAGAGTGATGCAGTCCTGCAGTGCTGTCACCTTGCTCTCAGACAATCTGAAGCAAGGGTAGAAGGAATTAGGACAGACTTGCTCTCTTCCCATCCTATGATGGCACATGGTGCCTCACATGGCACCTAGTAGTGAGGGCACCTATGGTACTTAGAAAGTTTTCCTGTGGCCCTGTGCCTACAGGAAAGCTTCAGATGAGGTGTATGGGATGCCTACTTTTTTGTAGCTCCATTCCCTCTTTATAAAAATGAGAACAATCTCATTTTCTTAAGGAAAATCCTTAAGGAAAGATTTTACTATTTGCCAGTGGTTTTGATACTATGAGAGCACCTGGAAATAAATAACTCCTGTAGAAAGCTATTTGGCGGTGAGGTTTTCAAAACAAATCCAAGAATATAGTTAGGTTTTTACCCAACTGTTGTGCCCCCCTTTAGAGTGTAATGTTTCCTACAAGAATTTTGCATTTCCACGCTTGGCTGTTTCAGTGTCCTCTTGGTGAACTGTTCTTTGTTCTTAGGGCTTGCTTGGGCTGATACTGTAAACGTCCTGGCAATTACAGGTTTGATTTAGTAAGTCTAGATGTTTGCACAGGTCTTTTGATGTTTAATATAGTGGACATAAATACTTGAAAATCAAAGCAGTTAAGAAAGCGTTGCAGGGATCCTGTCTGCAAGAATTGATGCAGTTTCACCACTACCTTTATTTAGCCATGCTGTGTTAGATTTCTTTCTGTGCCCAGTTTGCCTAGTTAACTGGTTTAAAGCAGGTTCCAATTGATCATATTCAGATACCTCTATTTTACTTGCCCACACATTTTTCAGGCAATGGAGCAGAAAGTGCACTTGAAAGATGTCATGCATCTAGTCTCAAAATAAAGATCTACAAGAGATCAAATAACTATTTCCTCCTAAGAGTGCCTGTTCCTCTCCTTTGGCCAGAAATGGAGCCCATGGTGACAAACTCAGATGAGGATTCAGCTGATGTTAAGGAACAAAAATCCCAGTTTTAATATTCCTGTATTCCTGCTGGTTACTTGTGTGGAGGTCAAACCTGAGGCTGTGGTTTGACTGTGCAGAAAATCCAGCTTTAGGGCTCATACAGCTGTATTAAAAGCATTGAGGCCATGAAATATAAAATGCTGACTGCTATAAAACTTGCTGTCAATTCAAATTTGTTCAAAATCTCTCAAAGCCTCCCAGCATAAGATTTAAATTTTTATTCCCAGGTCACATATCAGAAGTCTTCCTATGGCTGGCATAAAGCTGACCTGTAAATGTGCACTCTGGCTAATTCAGCAGAAACATGACCGTGTGCCCAGATCTGATTTGTACCACTGGGTAATCCAGAATAAAAGAGATTTGCTGCTGTCCTGAAGGATTTCAGACCTCAGACTGTTACAGCAAATCTATCTTTCAACAATAGTGTGCCTTTTAGTGAAAAACCTCAATTCAGTTCCAAGGTAGTTTTTTTTTCCTATTGTTATTTCTTTGCCATTAAGTTTCTAACTCATAAGTAGAAGCTACACTTGAATAGAAATTTGTAAATAAACGTCTTTTCCTGGTGGTGGATTTGTTTCTTCAGTGCTGAAAAGCCCAGATGACTTTAGGAAAAGAAGTCCAATGCCTTCATCTATATATAGAAAGATTGACAGTACATGTCAAACATAACCTTTAAAGCAATTATAAAGTGATCTCACTCAGGGGATGAAAACAATTTCTGGACTAACTGTATGTATGTTTTTTTGTAAGTTTAGGCCAGGCTGGAAATGCCAGAGAGGTTATCCTGGAGGATTGGGTCTTGGCCATCTGCACAAATCACCTTTTAAAAATTGGTAATGGGACATTTTAATGGTTCTCTATATTTCTGTTTCCCCCTACAAGAAGGTGATTATTGGAGCTCTTTACATCATTCCTTTGAGGACAATATAGGAAGAAAAACCTCAATTTGTCAGAAAAGAAAAAAGCTTATTTCTTATGCACTGAATGTCCACATATGCTTTTTGACAGTTCCAGCCTCAACTTATTTAAAGAAAATATTCTTACTTTTCCATTTAATGGCAATCATTTAAGATTTCTTTCTTGCTGTCTTAAGAAAGCCTCAAAGAAGCAGCCTCTCTTCACGTACATCACATATGTTTAACTTGGTATTTTGAACTAAAAGGCTGGAGATGAAGGAAGAAAGTGTGTTACTTCCTGAGCCATAACTAAAACCTTTCACTGAGGAATGGAGAAGAAGATAGCCAGTTTATTTACGTGGGTGGTATTTCAGCCTTGGAGAGCACATCTTAGGTGGGTGTGCTGGGTGGAACAAGGGCAGGTAAAAGCTGATTTTTCTGGCTGTAAATACTCCAGGGATGAAGGTGAGAAGAGCTGATAAACACTAAGAAGAGCAGAGAGCTGTAGAAGCTGCATGTTTGTGGGTATAAACTGATTATGAATACATTTAAGCTGGAATACTGACCATTTCCAGCTATGTGGTGTGTTCGGGCAGCTTTCCAGCAGTGTAAGTGTTCTTTACTTCTATTTGAAATTTTATGAGTTTTATTGATCAGAGCATGAAAAAGTTGCTGTGATACCTGGGGTCTGGATTTGATGATGCCCCGGAGGACCTTTGTGGCTGGTGGCACAAGGAAGGGGACCAGGCAGCTCTGCTCATAGGGTGCTGGTGGCAACCTTTGGGAAGAGGCATGCACTCAGGCTTCAGCCATGCAAAGTGGCTGGTTTTTTCTTGATTGGTTGGAAAGGAGTGGTACTTGGCTGTTGGCGCTGCTGGGTGAGAGGGGCCATGCTTTTTTCAATCTTTTATATCCTCTGAGAGCGTCTGGCCCAAAGGCTTCTCTTCTTGCAAAAAAGGGTGCCTGTCTTGTGCTGTGGGTTGGCTCTGGGCTCAGTCCATGGGCTCCCACAGCAGTGGGGTGTAAGTCTTAGCCCTAAAACCAGTACTTAGCATGGTGACAGTCTTTCTAATGTGAAATCCCATGAAAGGCTGATCTCCTTTGTGGGTCCTCCTCAAAATGAGTGGTCATGCTGTCTCTGCACCATCATGGTCCTTCTATCTGAACACAACTAATATTGTTTCCATATTGCACTCAGTGTATTAATTGACATTTCCCACCCCAGTATCTTCCCAGCTGAGATGTTCTGTGCTTGCAAGCATCCTGTCTGCAAAAGCTTAGTTCACTTTATCCTTGAAACTGTTAATGAAGAAATCTCAACAGACCACACTACTGAGGTCTAGGTAAGATGGGAGATTTAATTACCAGAGAGTGTGAATCTGTAGCCTCGGAGGGATTCAGAGCAACTGGTACAAAATCTCTTTGGTGGAAAGTTGTCCCCAGGAACAGGGTCTCCTTTTCCCCTGACAGGGGACTTCGGGCCCATGGGGCTGCCCATTCCCAGTTCTGGCTTGTTTTACTCCAGATAAGTCTAGGCAATCCCAGGGTGGGCATAAAATTAGAGTATTTTATACATAGGTCTGTACTTGATGTGAGGCAGGTGGGGTAGTCTGGCAGTTCTGTCACCTACAGAAAGTAAGCAAGGTGGTGGTGACTCCAGTAAATTTCCTCATGTGGGTCTCGAGTCTATTTTGTGGAAGTCAAGAGTAAAAATAAATTTCTTCTTAGCACTGAGGTTTCCATTTTTATCAGGCAGGTCTATTTTTTCCCTTGATGAACAGTTTACCGCCTTTCTATTTTTTGATTCCATTGGCATTGGACACCTGAGCTGCTCTTCTCACCAGCACAGAGGAGTTCAGCTCAGCACTGTACTGTCTGTTACATCTGGAAGGAGTATCTCCTATTTGTGCTCATCTGGAGTAATTTTTCCAAAGCCAGAAGGTTTTGTTTGAGAACATCAAATCCCTTGAAAGTACTATATAATTATCTACATGATTAATTTAAGTGTCTACCATGGCTCTGCAGCGAGCTCAGGGGCGTAGACAGGCAACCCGCAGTGTATCGACGCCCGCAGCTTTTCCTGTGGGGAGAAGGAATGGGGTTTTGAAGGCTGCCTGCCTCCGGCGGCGTGGAGGGGGCCGTCATCCTCTGTCTCTGGAGGGATGTGTGTGCATGGAGGGGGAGAGCCCTCCAGCAATGTTGCTAAAATGAATGATGGATGAGTTTTGCGTGGAATGCGGATGCCTTTGAACGCTCAAGCCGGCTAACTGCAGGACTGAAGCTGAAGTCAATGTCAGTGCCCTTTGCCAATGCAGAGGAGATTTGGAGACTTAAGCTAAAACTCTGAGCTGCTTTCAAGGAGCCCCAAAAACTCCAGGCTGGAGACCCAGGCAGTGCTTTTGATCTGGAGATAGTTGGTAAAAGATAGTCCATAACATGTCTACCCAATGTCAAAACTGATAAACAGCTGAGAACAAAATTCCTTAAATTATTGGGCAAAAAGGGCCTCAAAGAATGTTCTGGCCCAGTCTTCCCTAGAGAATGAATGGTTCTGAACCCTGTATGGTTACTGAGAGCTGTACCAATGTTTGCTGTTAAAGCAAAGGGTGTCATTGTCATAACTACAGGATATTACCCATTAAATGACTCTTACTGTACTTACAGTACATTATTGTACTGTACTAAAACATAAAATGATGTTGAAGGAAATAAAAATAAAGGGATTGAAATGGAGAGATCTACTAGCTCCCACAGCCCAAGAGATATTTTCTCTAGTCATTGTTCATGGCAGAAGTCTGACCCTCTGCAGAGACCATGAGTGATGGTCAGCACCTGAGATGGTGCTCCCCAGTGCTTTGATATTATACATCCTTCTGAGTGTTACCTAACCACTAACCTAAACCTACCTGGATGTGATTCACATCCATTACTCCATTATGGACAAGAAGAACAGACTGCTTTTCTCCTCCTGGTCACTGTGGGGCATTTTAAAGTACATGAGCTGGTTTTATACACTTTTTCAAGGCACAGTATTTCCTTACATAGGACTGGCCATTCACACTATGTGACCTATCCCGTGTTGCCACATCAGCAACACGCTTTCTAAATGTCCTTCTATGGGATAGACACCTGTCCATCAGCTCCTGGCAGGCTCCTCTCCTGGAGGGTCTGCCCTGTGACACCTCCTTCCGCCAAGGTCCAGTGGAGATGAGCCTCTCTGTGCTGCCATGTGCTCCTTTGTGCTGCCACCTGCTCCTTTGTGCTGCCATGTACCTCTGCAGGCAGGTCCCACAACTCGCAACCCAATTCTATCTTACCTTTCCCCACACATGAGGATCTTTAGCTTATGCTCTCACACCCCACCTGCAATACTTTCTCCTTTTTCGACTACCAGGCCCTAAGTTTTTGAGTATTTTCTATTAGGTCACACTTTAAAGACTGGCAAGTAATGTCAGAGCTCTGCTCCAACAGGGCAGTGTTGCTGCTGAGACCTCCCCAGCCCTGTGCGAGGCTACAGAAATACTTTATAAGCCTTGTTGTCTTTGTCCCCACCAACACATCCTGGGACGATGACCTTTCTTCTTCTCCAACAGCAGGACTTTATTGACAGGAATGATTCCCTATAAAATACCAAAGACAGGCTGGATGCAGGTCTGAGCAACCTGGTCTGGTGGAAGGGGTGCCTACCCCTGGCGGGGGGGTTTGGGACCACTTTCCTTCCTAACCCAATCCATTCGGTGATTCTGTGATTCTATGAAATTCTGCATTTCTTGCCAAAGATTTGCTACATAGCCAAACCTATCTAAGTGAGATTTTCCTTTTGTAGTACTCTGCATTTGTCCTTGATGAACTTTAGCCTAATTTTTCGAGTATGTTTTTCTGATTTTTGCCAAGATATTTTAGATGCTAATCCCGTTCTCCAGTGTGGCTGCAGACACTCCCAGCTTCGTGTAATCTGCAGATTTAATATGTGTACTTGTTTTCATTGTCCAGGTCACTAATGAATGTGCTGAGCAGAACTAGACTATATAGATCCAGCAGAGCTCCACTCACAGTGTCCTTCTGTTTTCACAGAATGTCATTAATAACTTCTCCCTGGGTATGGATTTATAGTAGTCTCATTTAATCATAATTCCCTAGTATATTTATGAGAAAGTTGTTTGAGACAGTGACAAAAGCTATAATAAAGCCCAGATAAATGACATCCAACAACTTCTCCATTAAGAAAATAAATTAATTTGGTTTTACATGGTTTTATTCTTGTCTCTCCTGTGTCTGCTGCTGCTTATAGTTTTGCTCTCTTCCACATACATGCAAACAGTTTCTTTGTTTGATTTGGAGTTTTTAAGATGATTGAAGCTAGATTGACTGATTTAACATTCTTCTGCTGCTTCTTTTTCTACCCTTGAAGACAGCCACTGCATTTGCTCTTGTTCTTAATTCTGGCCCCTTACCTGTTTGAGTTCTCACAAGTGACCAACAGGGAGGTATCTGAGATGGTTTTACCTGGTTTTGTAGGGAATTTAAATGGTGGTTATCCCACTCTGCTGGACTGACAATACCTGACTTGGACAGAGGACTAATCTCTTATCCTGGAACTGGCAGAGATGAGGATAGTACGCCTCTGTAGTGATATTGTGTCGCACTGTGTACTAATCCCCTGTGAATAGCTGGTAATTTTAACAAGGACTAAAGCAAAAATCAAACCAATGTTGCTTCTTTCAGTGTCATTTTTCAAAAACTTTCTCTCTAAGCAACATTTTTCTGGACCGTCTTCTTGGTATTAATATGCATGGAAAGGGTAACTTTTTTTTATCTTCTTCAAGTTTCATTTCATTTTTATGCCCTGATGTTTCTATTATTTTTGCCTATGCATTCACACTATTTTTTTTTAACTTGTGCTCAGTAGCCTTTTGGTGTTCTTTCTTCTTGTCTTTGAGGAAAATGAAAAGCTCGTGATGCTGCCAAGTCTTCTGATCCTTCTGCATTGAGATGCTATTGTGCTTGTGCCTTTTAAGCACAAAATATTGTTTCTTCAAGAAACTACAGCTCACCTTGATTTCTTTTTCCTTTAAACTCTTCTCGGTGAATTCTCGCCTAGCATTTTTTAATGTACTGAAGCCAGGCATTTCTGTTTTGCTGTTCCCAATCCCTTGACTTTACAGGCATTCTTACCTGAGTTTCTTTCCACCTTCTTACCCCCAACACATCCTTCTCTGGAGGCACTTCCCTGCTGATTACTTGACCCATCCATTATGGGAGAATGTTGCTCTGAAGGTACCAGGACCTTTTGTCTCCTACTGCTTTCCTTTCCTAGCAGATATCTCATTACCATTGACTCAGCTGTTACCAGCTGTTTAGGGTTTGTTGTGCCCTTCCCTGTGTTTGTTTTGTTTTGTGTTTTCCCCCTTTATTATTAACCAGATAAATTAGCAGTTCTTACTTCCCGTGTTCTGGACCTCAGAAAAAAATATATACATCATTCTCAGTATGACAAGAGATTCTGCCTCAATTTTTTCTTTGTTAGTCCACATATAAGCTGTGCAATTTTAGATCAGTATTCCAGATCAGCAAGTTCTGGTTATCTCAGTTAAATCATTGCTTTTGTCTTAAATATGAGATTTTAAATAAGACTTAAGTTCTGTGTTAAAAAACCCCACATATTCACCAGTATTGCATTAGATGTCTAAGATGTTCAGAGAATTTAACCTTATCTCCTGGTCAGTCTGTGTCTGTATTATCACCTTTTGTTTTAGACCTGTGCCTGGGCAGTTTCTGTCTCTCTTCTTTCCTTTTTCTACTCTGTTTTTCCTACTCTGAGCCCAACTCAGAAGTCCCTCTCACTAAGCAGTGGGCCAGTTCCTCCTTTCCCAAGCTGATGTCTATCCCTGTGGAGCCTTTGGTGTAACATCAACCTCTTGGTGAAGATGCTGGTGTCCTCCTGTAGGAGCATCACACGTGGCCCTGATCTGTTGTTGTCCCTGCCTGAGCTTTCTTGGCGTCACTCCTGTCCCATCTAGGTAGTGCCCACAGCCAGGGAGGTGGCAGAACTTTGCATACAGCTTCTGAGCAGCAGCATTTTGCAAGAGCAAAATTCTTTTGGGGTTATAAGTTCTTTCTACAGCTTTTCTACCCAACACAAGCCTTTCATACACATCTGCAAGAGCAGATCTATGGGCTTCAAGCTTGAAGCTGGTGCTTTCTTCAGCTTTCCCGGTGCACAGCTCACTGAGCAGGATCCACTGCTAAAAAAATAAATCCCTGAAAGAATCTTGTCAGCCAGACTTGACTTGTGTCAGGATTTTTTTCTTGTTTCATAAATCCTATTGATCCTGGCAAAAAAAACCCCGTCTTGCCCTCTTGCCTGCTAACCCCCAGTTCCTGCTGCCTCCAAGCTGCCTGTGTGCCTCCCTCTGCAAACTGCAGGAAACTGGAGAATTCACTTGCCCAACTCTTTTCCCAGGGAACTGGATAGTCACTTCCCTTAGATGCTTCACCCACAGGGTGGCTGTGAGCCACTGCTGCCACTAAGGGAGGGACCCCATTGCTGTCCTCACCCTTCGCGTTTGCTGCTGCCCGTCCCTCGTGCAGCTTGGTGGGGAGTTAAGTCCGGGAGGAGACCGGTTTAAGACTATTCCAGCCCAAAATGACCGGCGTGGACGGCAGAGCTGCCAGCTTCAGTGGCTGGTGAGGCCGGTGCCCCTCCCGCGGCCCTTGGAGAGGGTTTGGCAGGAATGTCTCTCCTGCTTCGGTGAGAGCTGCGGCAGGAGCATCCTCTGGGCTCCGCAAACCCGTTTCACCGGGAAGGTCAGGAGCTAATGGTGACCTTTTATTCCCTTGCTGAGGAGAGCAGCTGGTGCCCTCAAGTGGTAAATCGCAGAAGGAGAGCGGCCGGGCCGTGCGAGCCGGCCTTGGGCCGCCGGTCTGGGGCCGCGGGGCTGGGGCCGCCGGGCTGGGTCCGCGGTGGTTCTGGCAGGTCTAACCACGCTGTTTTCCCCTTGCAGGACGAGAAGCTGTGGTGATCGTGCTGGGAAGGACGCTCTGTTCCCGACGGAGCAGGGACCCCGGCGGCAGGCAGACCCGCACAGCCGCAGGCGCTCCCAAACACTTCACCCTGTTCTTAAGGCCGGCTGCAGTGCCTTCACACCAAACATCCTGCCTTGACTGTGCTCCTGGTCAGCTGGAACCCCCCAAAAAATCTCACTGAGACTAGATGGAGCTTGCTTTGGACCTGCAGCCCCAGTCCAGCATGTGCCCAGGAGCTGCGGGGGGCCACGGCAGAGGAGCAGGGAGCCGACTGGGGCTGATGCCGTGAGGGGATACCCAGGGACAGCGATGCCCATCACACAGGACAACGCGGGGGTCTTCCTCCCCCTCCTGTGCCAGTGGCTGCAGAACAGCCGTCGGGAGGGGGCCGAGGGCGCCGAGCAGCAGCTATGCCGCTCGGCCATCCAGAAACTGAGCGAGTACATCCAGCTCAACTTCTCCGTGGACGAGAGCAACCTGCAGCCAGGGAGCTGTGGGACTTTGGATACAGAGATCTGCACCATGTACCTGGCCCAAGAGATGCGAAAAAATGAGGTCCTAGGCTTGAGCTTTGGGAATATCCCTGCTCTGGGGGACTATGGGGAGAAGCGTCGGGGAGGAAAGAAGAGGAAGGCACATAAGGGGCCTGTGCTCGATGTCGGGTGCATTTGGGTGACAGACTTGAAGAAGAACAGCCCGGCCGGGAAGTGCGGAAGAGTGCGCCTGAAAGACGAGATCCTTTCTCTGAACGGACAGCTGATGGTCGGCGTGGATGTCACCGGAGCAAGGTAGGGCGGAGGGGCCACCAGCAGCCACCTCTGCTGCCAGTGGTGAAAGTCACAGTTGACACTAAATGGAAGTCCAGCAGCAGAGGTTTTGACCCCTGCTTTCCAACCCACGAGAGAGCACTGGGTTCGTTCTTAAGGTCTTGTAGAAAATAAGTAAAAAAAGCAAATTGATAATTAGCCTACATGTGCTACTCACACTTCCTCTGGAAAATTTTCAGGGGTCATTGAGTCAGAAATTTATACGTCATAATCACCAGAGGGGCTCCACTAAAACAGGAGCCTTCCTGGGTTTGTATAAAACTGTTTCCTTAAGCAAAAATGAACACAGATGCAGCAGCACTGGAAGATATTTTTACAGGTGCTTCTTATTTTTGTTGAATTATTTCTGTTGAGGGAGGCTTTTTTGACAGCTAAATGTTGTTTGAGACTTTCTCAAAGCAAGACATTTTTGTGTTTTCCAGTTTAGAACGACTTCATTTTAATAAATTCCCTTTGCTTTTACTGCATTTGCTCTCTTCTGATGTCTCCTGACCCAGAAAACTTGAAATCTTTAAGAGTTCAAATAAAAAATTAAGGTTTTTGCAATGATATAGATTATTCTTGTGGTGTTTTTAAATTCAGCTATTCCATGCTGTAGAATCAGTCATTGTCCCAGTTTTGCTCTTTGTGGGCTGGCAGACTTTCTCTCACTGCCCTTTGCAAAGGCAAAAACATTTCTCTCTGCTGTAGATGAGGATGTAAATGTTCATTCATACCTGAGGTTACAATGTACCTGAGGGCATGAAATCCTCCCCTTCTTGCCAAAAGGGAATCTATCTTGGGGATGGACACTTTTGGGAACCAAGTGCTAGTGAAGTGATCCCAACAGGCAGTGAATGTAGCAGGAGTTTGGGCTGACCATCACTCCTCATTATGCCATGTGGCAGAATAAAAGCAGTGACTCCTTAATCTGTGAGTGCTGGGCAACTCAACCTTCTGTGGTTTTACACGTATAAAAACAACCCTCTGTAATTCCTAGCCTGTAATTCAATGAGTGTGTAAATATAGGTACCATGGCAGTCTCAATCAGTGGCACCTCTAAATTGGAGAGTGTTGGTGACAAAAAGCAGTTAGTTTGCTGTTCCCCCTTTGTCAGATCTCACTGTTTCTAAATACAAAGGAATTGCTTGCAGTGGGCAGCAATAATGTTATCTTATTAATAATGCAAAATGAAAGATAATAGCCAATGAAATCCAAAAATATTTGGATATCTGTCCTTTTTGGCCTGTCCCTCAAGACTTAATTTTAGGGCTTGTTCCTTTTGGAAAGCTCTGCTCCTAAACCAGCAAACTGTCATGGCAACTAATGGGACCCAAGTGCTCCATTTTCCTTACTTTTTTGGCCATTATAAAGGCAGAATTTTGGTAGTGTGGGGCCAGTGTTGTTCTTGAAATCACGTTTTAGAATATTCTATACCAAATTTAGGCAAACATTTAGGACATTTCTTAGTCAAACCTGTTTTATTTTCAGCATCCAAAGCATCCTTGCCTAACTTACTGTTGACTGCTATTTGACAAAGGTGACGTTGATGGATGACAGTTTGGGACCTTGAGGATGCTCCCAGTTTGGAGAGCTGGCTTTTGCCTATCAGGAGGCTGGCTGGCAGCTCCAACCCCATGCTCCCACATTGTTCATCTGGAGTGCTTGAGGATGCTTTGAGAGTCTTTCAGTAGCTTTCTCAGAAGGTGCACAGAAGGGACATAGTTCTGTCTAGCTTTATACCAGGCTGAAAGGCAACATCAACTTGCCTTCTGGGAAGACTGCCTCCAAGAAGCAGCCTTCCTAGAGTATTTCCATATTGCTGCTATGGTGGAAGTAGCAGAGTCCTTGCCCCTTGGTTTTTCAAGTTGTTGTTGGGGCAGGACAGCACACTGAAAAGTCCTGACTCAATTTCTGACTGCCTAATTATTCTCTGGCTGAGTGAGAAACACTTCCATGCCAATACACGGGACTGTGGGTGCTGTGATTTGTGGTGTGATGTACTTAGTGGTGCCTGCACATGGTCAGTGAAATTAAAATACTGCCTTAGCTCCTGCAGCACCAGGCTGGATTGGGCAAGCAAAATCACTGCTTATGTATTTATTGCTCACCTGCCAAGTGTTCCAGGGCAGCCTCTTCTTGCCTGATTGAAGGAGTTTTTCACATGGACACTTTAGGGAATCTCCTGATTTATTCCCTTAACAGTGGAGGATTTGACATGAGGATGTCACATCTCTGTCACTTCCCATCTCTGCAGCAGGGTTTGCAGAAGTGTTCTCACATACCCTGGGCTTTGTGTAACCTCAGCTCTAGTTCCAACCTGCCATCCAAACCCTCCCTGTTCCAAGGGGCTAAACCAATACACCAGCCAAAGAGAGAGGAGGTGTGAGGGCACACAGTCCCTCCTGCTGGCTGTCCTATGGATGGGGTCAGCCTCTGATGCAAGGGCAGATGACTGGAGCTGTAATGGATTGGGCAGCTCTGGACAGACCGGGCTGTTTTGGCACCTGCCTGGTGTGCCTACAGGTCCTCAGGTCTTGGAGTGGTGCTGGGGTCAGACACAGCAAGTAAGAGCAGCACAACACTTCCTGGAGGAGCCAGCTGTGAATACCACTCATCTATCTCTCCTTGCTAGGAAAGCTGAATATGACTTCTTTAAAGAAAAGGTATTTATTTAAATTCCACCTGATTTCCATGTAAACAGCACAGACAGGTTGATTATTGCTGAACTTGTTTCTTTTACTTTTTTCTTTATTTTCATTTAGAGAAACATTATGCAGTAATAAAATCATCAAAGCTCTTTGCTTAACAGCGTATTATTACATTAGAGAGGAATAATGTAGGTGGTATCATTTTTGGTGATGTTAGTGATTGAGGGAAAATTATTGCTCTCTTTAGAGTTAGCAAATTGTGTGTGTCTATCAAACACAATTGCAGGGAAATGAGCTGTATTGGAGTACTGAATAAAGGTTAGTCAAAACTCTGCCTATTTATTTATCTTCTGTCTATACAACTGTATCTCCAAAATATGTGGGTTATGTTCCCCCAGACAACAACTTCCTATGTATTTTGGAACTACTGTACTCAATTTTGGCTATTACTCACTTACTGGAGGGAGGCTGTTAGTATTTCTGCAGATGACAGATGAACCCTTCATTTCTCGAGCATAACTGAATGGGGCTTCATTGAACAAGTCCTGGGAGAACTGAAAAAAATTATTTTGTCATGAATATAATTCAGTTTGAAATATTTGATTATGTATTTCATCAAGCATAGCTGCAGTGCTTGGACACAGCTACCATATACATTTAATCTTTAAAATCAGTGCTAAGTAGATTTCCAAATTCAAACTGTTCTTGAAGAAAGCAGAGTCAGATACATTACCAGTGATGACAGTGTGGTAGAAACATGAGATAGTATTATAATTTTGTCATTGAGAAAACTCAACCACTCCTTCAAAATACCATCTTTCTTATTGCCAAAAATTACCAAACATTGCCATATGTGGGAATACAGTCAGAGGAGTGGCTGGCTTCTTTTTAACCCACAAACTGGAGCTGCTTCCAAAAAATGAAGAGAGAAATGTTTTGACAGCCATACCTTTACACAGTACTTTCTTAGTCTCTCCTCTTCAGTCAGTGTCCTGTGGGAGCTGCTAAGACTCCTCTGCAGCACAAGATGTGGCATGTCAAATGTCAGGGAAATCAGTTTATTTTCCAAGATGCAGGGAAAGACCTTCAGGAATCAGGTCTGCCACGGAGAGGGAGCTTCAAGTGCCACTACTGAAGGCAAAGCTTTTAGTTTACTCAAAGCTGAGGGTTTTCAGTAGAACCAAGGTCTTTCTGAATGCTTGCTGCTTCTTGCACATCACATGTTCATGCCTCCAGGATAACTGGAACTATGAAGGTAAAGTCCTGTTCCTCCTAACAGGTCAATGCCATTAGTAGGTGTGTGATATATGGACATTCTAAACACAGTCCTGCTTCTCTGGAAGTGCTAGCAGCTGATTATAGAGGACAATTCAAAATATCTAACAAAATTAAGGTCCCAAAATGTGCATAGCACCTTGTGCTGCCTGCTGTGGCAGTCAATAACAGTCCTGGGCTCTGCTGGGTGAAATCTTGAGGTTCTTTGTCAAAAAAAAAGTTCTTGCTGGTGCTGGAAACACAATATGCAGTCCCTGTCTGTAATCAGAGACAGATTCTGCCCTGAGCAGGGGTCTTCAGGAGGGCAATCTTCTTTGTTCCCTTGTTGTGAGCCCTGTAGAGAAGGAGCAGACCTGTACCTGCAGAGCAGTACATGTGCTGTGGAGCTGGGAGTGGTGAAATACTTGCTGTGTCTGAGAAGAGCTGTTCAAAAATCTGAGTGTGGTTTGAAAACTGTTATTTCAGAAGAGCACACCTCTCAAAGCACTTTATAATTGAGATCCCCTTCCCTCAGAAGTTTAAATAGAATTATTTTTTAAAAATAAACTGCTTTGCTCTGGCAATAGAAGTATTTTCTTGCTGGAAGGAACATCCTTCCCCTCCAGATGTGGTCACTCTTTGATATTCAAGTGCTCCAGTTTTGCATTTTCCATGGGGCACTGCTTCTTGCCATACTGTGTTGAGGCACTGCCACTGCCTCAGGAGGCTGGCTGTACTCGCCATGACGACTTTGTCCCTGCCCTGGCAGCTGCAGTTGTCTCTGGAGCATCTACAAGATTTTGTTGCACTGTGTTATTCAGCAGTGTGTTCAAAATGCTTCCATGTGCCCCGACTGATGTGTGGGGATGGGATACTGTGGGAGCTAGGATCAAGGGCTGTTCTCCCTCAGCACATCAGCTGCAGCCTCAGGCCACATTTTGGGTAACAAATCCATTCCTTTGTAGGTTTGGGTGTGAATGCCTGTGTTATGGTGTAAGGGAGTGGTTCAGGTTTCTGTGCCTATGATGGGACTGTGTTTTGTTGAAGTTTTTGAGGATTTATCTTCCTGGCAGTGCAATCTCCTTTATATATCCTTTTTACTACAGAAAAATCACCCCAAGAAAACCATCGCTGGTCATCACAGAAGGCTGGGTCTCACTGCACCCCCACCTTCCAGGCACATCAGGTTGCATGGATTGATTGCTCTGTTTTACTGTGTTTCCTCATCTCCTTCCTAAAGCAAAAGTGCTGCCAACACAAAGTGCTGCTCAGTATAAACAGCTGCTCTGCCTGGTGTTAGTAGGGCCTTCTCTTGGTTATGTCCATAAGAAAATATTTTTGTTTTAATAGGAAAACAGATGGAAATTTATCCTGTCCCTTTGCCCTTGGCCAAGGGGCAAACATTTTTGCTCCTTGTTAAAATATTAACAGCACTGACTGCACAGCAAAAAACAAATACAGTGGTCCTGGAGACTGCAGCCTCCAAATGCAGTCTCAGGGAACAGAGTTTTCATAACTGACCTAAAAAATACCTCCAACCTGTTGTGAAATTGAATTAGTTTCCTTTTTTATATCATATTACCAATCTTCATGCTGCCAAGTGATGGATCAGGGCACAGAGGCTGAGACCTGGGTCTTGTTATCATGGGCAAGGATAAGAAGCCTGTGCTGACATGCCCTCCAAGCTGCCTGGTGTGTGAGTCCTGAGGATGGAAAATAAGCAGCACATAGGGATTTTGGCTGAGTGCTTTCTCCTCCAGTTGAACTGCTGTGAGCTGGGATACAGTAAATGTGTGCTCAACCTGTGCAAAATCAGAGAAAGCCTCTGGAATTCTAACATTTGCAAGGCACAGTTCAAGTCTGACTGTGCTCCTGAAGTCTGGAGCATGCAGTCGCCTCTGAAGCATGGCTGCTGTACTTTACACTGATAGTGGATATAAATCCCCTACTTGATAGTGGATATAAATTCCTCCCCCTCCCCTCCCTTAAACTATAGCAGGACTAAGAAACTAAGAAAGAGATGGTTTTTTTTCCCTCCTTTTATGTCTCCTGGAAGGTATGAGCAGCCTTAGCTACACGTGTTGAGAAATAAATTGCTCTGAAGAAATGAGCTTTATTCCAAATCCTCTCTTAAGAGCCAAAGTCTTAAACAGAAGGTCACTAATCCCCAGACTCAGCAGAGATCATTTAGCTGGTTTGTCCTCTTTGCTTTATTAATCTGAGTGTGTGTTCTCTCTGTTTCCTCTCCTCACCCTCTGGTTCCTGCCATGCCTCTCAGTGTCCCATGCCAAGCATCCATGAAGGCACAACTCATTCCCTTGCAGCAGTGGTCATTTGCAACATCCATCACTACAACTGCCTCCTCAACAGACTTTCAGTATCCCTCATCCTCCTCAAATTTGCATCTTATTTATCTTCTTGCTCAGATCTTATCTAAGCCCCATAAAAAATGATGAAAACACTTCCGCTGATTTAAATAGCTCACATTCTGTATGTGCTTGCATGTTTGTCCAAAAATTTAGGGAGCAATATGCTTGTCACTGCCTTTTTCATACTGTCAGCACTGAACAACAGAGCTGGCCTCTCTCCGGAAATCATGATCCCCAGGAGCATACATAACTAGGCAACATCCCCAGGGTCATCTGCCAAAATTGCTCCCAGCCCTGCCTCTGCACGCTTGCTTTTCAGAGACATTGCATCAGGCTTGCAAAGACTTGGACAGAGGTTGGCGGTGTTGCCTTAGGAGATGTAAAATCTTCAGTGGTTATAGAGAGGGTTTTTTCTGTGCTTTGTTTTTGTTTTAATGAGCTGTGAAAGTTCTGATTAGAAATCTGTACCTTGCTGCCCAATGTATGGATGTGCCTCTGCATTTAATTTGCTGTTCTGGCCATGCTATAATTACAAGAGAGCAAGCCCAGTGTTTGCTCTTCTCTGCCTGCTCATCCACCGTGGGAATGACCTATTTTGGTGAGTCAGTCTTGTGCCTCGTCATTTACCCTGATACCAAAGTGCCAGCAGGATCCCTTTTACATCCTGAGTGGGATTTTCAGCCTGACACACAGCAGGCATCCCATGCTCTCAGGTCATCTGGAAATACAGTCAGGGTGCAGCAGAACTTAGCTAATTGGCAAACTGCTGGAATGTGCAAAATAGAGTGACGTTTTGCCACTGCTCAGCCAAGTAACGGGTGAGGCCTTCAGCCACAGCATCAGTTATTTTCTCAGCCTCTCCAGCAGTGTGTTTGCTAGCAAAGAACAGTGTTTTAACCATCAATAATTAAAAATACAGATGTTAAAAAACACAAGCAAGGAACATTCCATGCCCATTATTCCTACTCTTTCTGTAATGTTTGTGCCCTTAGACACCAGTTTGCCATGTGCAGTCATTCACAATGTCTTCTAAACTGTAAATGTGAATTTCTCTTCATATTCTGGAGTCCAGAACTTTGCACAAAGCAGGCTGTAGGCTAAAGACCGATTCTCTTGAGACAGAAGTTCTGAGCTGCTGCAAGAGGAGGAGGTGACTGGAGCCAGGTTACTAAGTGGCAAGGAGATTCCTAGGAGGTTATCCTTTTCCACCTGTACTGACTGATGTACTATGAGTCCTGGAAAGGCACAGCTTCTCCAGTCCTCAATTCAAATATTTTTTTCTTATAGCACTGGGCTAAGTGAGCAGCGCTTCCATTCTTAGATATGTTTTGGGGCTGCTCTGCAAGTAGGCCATGATCATACCTTCTTGCCAACCTCTGGGTGTGATGGTTGCTGTCCTGGAAGATGTACTAGAACTGAACTGTGACCCTCCAGAGCTAAAAGCATTAACAGTGATGTCGTCTTAAAACCTGCTTATCCCCTGTCACTGGGAATGAGGCCTGAACTGGAAAGGGCAGGAGCGGGGAGCTTTGAGAAATGCTGAACAGGAGACAGTTCCACTGGCAGAGGCTCAACATCGGCCTCAGAGAGATGGTTTGTCAGCATGAACCTGTCATCTCTGGACGTAAGTGAGAGGATAAATACAGTAAACAGGTGAGACCAGCAAGCAGGCAAGTATATAACCACAGAGACAGCTGTTGCAGTGGATGGCTTTTGGGATGGGATTTTTTTTTTAACGTGGAGAACTCACTGCTTTTTTTAGCTGATCTGACACTTGCCTCCAGCTCCAAGCAGTATCACATGCTCCTTGGAACTTATTTTTCTGTCTCCTTTTTATCAGATGTAGGCTTAGAGGGGAAGGGCATATGTATCAACCACAGACTGTAGCATCATTCACTGTACTTGCTGCTTTCTCTGGGTAAAATGTATGATGTTCAGCAAGACCACCTGATCCTCCAAAGGAAAATGCATTTAACAGACCAATAACAGGGAAAAGACAAGTTGGCAGGCACTGCCACAAGATTTGGAGCAGTTCAAGAGTACTTGTACCTACCAAGACTGGACAAGAGTAAGGAAAATGGCGATTGTTAGCAGCAAATTTCACCCTAGAGCATCCAAGACTCAGGAAGCCCATCCAACTAAAGCCTCTCTAACAAGAATAAGAGAAACTAGAGGTAGATGGAAAATGAATTCGGGCTTTTTCAAAATAAAACAGAATTGTTAAGACGTGACTGAAGGAGATTACTGTTTCTGTTAATGCCTAAGATTCTTTTCTATTGTTTAAAAAGGTGACAAGGTCTGGTTTTAACCCTTTTCTGTAGCAGGTATTATAGTTAACCAGATGATCTTCTAAAAAGGCAACAACTGACAAAGCAAATAATTGATTAATAGAGCAATAACCTTGACAGTGTTTCCTATGCCATTACTTGATCTCTGGAATAGGTTCAGACTAGCACGGTAACTATTAGATGAAACAAATCAGGGAAATCTTCCTTCCCATGCTCATATACTTTGACCAGAGTCTCTTTTTACCATGATAACTAAAGAATTATTAAGTGCTTGCCAATTTTTCACAGCCTGGGCTATTTTTATTCTGGTAGTGAAGAGAAAAACACAGACATGTGGTAACCAGTAAATTTTGTGGTGCCATCTATCTGAATACAGAGTGCTAGGCTAGAGGCTGGGAAATTCCTTCTTGAAAACTCATGGATGACAAATGGAGCCAAACCAGTGTGTGATGTTCTCACTGAAAACAGTTTCTAACAAATACTAATTGTTCTGCTAAAAACAACATTTCATCTTTTCTTCTGTGGATGAGTTCTACTAAAACAGATTTTTCTCAGTTTCCTCTAGAGGGCAATGTCATATAAATATTTTAAGCAGTTTCTGGGTTCTGTCAACCGGGAATTTTTTGCCTGTCTTATCTAGGAATTTGCAAGACAGCAGTGAAAATTGTTTCTTTACATGCTTTTAAGATGTGTATATATGTAATATAATCTGATTCTTGGGCTTGTAGAGTGCAGTAGCTAATCCATTTAAGAAGCAAGAAATATGTTGAGCATTTTAAGTCTATTTGGCTATTCTGGAATGCAAAGAGGGAACTGCTGATGAAGACCTGACTCTCTTCTCTACCTGTGCAGCTTCAAGGACTTCTAGGAGCTGCCCCTTATGTGACAATTGTAAAAAATGTTATAATCCAGTCCTCTAAGAATGAAGTTACCAGTTGCTGTAGTTTATGTCGGTAGCTGGAACTTCACAGCAGAGGATAAATCTAAATACCAAGTCTAAGTGGTTCATAAGACCTAGAAAGCAGAAGTGTATTCTGTTATTGTTCATTTCCCTAAGAATTTATGTATATATTCCCAGGTTCACTATCCGTATTGCTTGTTTGATGGATATTAGTAACAGAACAATTTTCAAATTATTTGTCCACATAAACAGATGCTAAAATTAGTATGAATCAAAGGTGGCCACCCTGGGCCTTAGTAATATAATTTAAGGGATATTTTTAGTTGCTGTAGTATAAAAATAGTAAGTACAGATAGAGGCTGTTTTGTTTTCCTGAAAGCTCAGATGAAGGACTTGAAACACATTTCCCTGGGCATAAATTTCTTTTTTGTCACCTGTATCATTATCTTCCTTCCTTCTCCAAAACTGACATTACTAAAAGAAAAATTTGCTTTTGACATTGCAACATGAAAATGGCCTTAGGGAAATCCTTTCACAGTTTTGTCTCCTTTCCTCTCCTGATGGGTCACTAGTCCTTTGGAGAATCACCATAATGGCTTTATTGGATTATCTTGCAAATCCCATACATTTACTGGATTTGTGGGTTAACATTCTTGATAAAAACCTATTTTTTCAAAAACAGTTGTGGGCAATCTGCAGTTGTCAGGTTCTCCAAATGAATAAACCTGTTTGTTTGTTCTTCCCCAAACAGGAAACACAATTAATTGAAGTAAAACACTTATTCCCAAAAGTGCTTTATTTTGAAAACAATGGCCCGTGAATAAAAAAGCAGTATTTGCATTGGCTTCAAAGCCAGCAGGCATCAGGTAGAAAAGCAAGATTTGCCATCTACTTTTGAGTAATAGCAACTCTAAGAAAAATCTGAGGTCTTCTGTAGGTTTTAAAATCTTAAATAGGTGAGAATTGCTTTTTAATTATTGCTGCTGACCAGGCGGGACTTTTTCTTAAACCATGCCTTAACAGAAGTATGATAAGCAGTTTGCAAATGTCAAGTTCCTGGGAAAAATTTTTAGAGACCTTAGAGGAAACTAAATATTCTTAGTTTCATTTCTCCTGCTGCATGAGAAGCTTCGTGTTTGAACCTTATATTCATCACCACCTTCATTTAGTGCTTGTGTTTAGATCTCACTCTCTCTAAATTAGCTGACAGCTTAACGCTTAGTCACAGGGGGATTATTCTCTGGCTGGCTGGAAGGAGCTATGTCTGGGGCTGTAGATGTGTGGGGAGGTTGGTTCACCCTGTACCGGGATCTCTGTATGTGGGCATCTCAGGGAATGTCACACTTGCATGGCTGCAGGTACTGAAGGAACTACCAAGGCTCACAACTTCGTCTTCTCCTTGCCCTCTCTGCCTTCCTTTCTGGTGAGTGCTCTGCAGTTCAGCTCTCTTGCTGCTGGGCCTGACATCTCTGACAATTCCATAACGCCGTGGGCTTCCTGGAATGCCTTCCCACTCCAATTTGCCTTCCAAATTTCCTCCTGCCACTGCATATCTGTCTCAGCAATACGCAAAATAGTCTACTCCCTGATCTGGTTTTCTATCATGGACTGCATTTGGAAAGTAAGTGGTATATACAGCAGAGCAGAAAATTATTTAGTAATCCAGTTTCATCAGGATGAACTACGTGGTTAAAATAAATCAAATTTCAATAGTTCACCAGTTATGCTGTGGAGAAAGAAATAATAGTTTAAAAAGGTGTACAGGTGCCAAATGGAATAGAAGTTAATGACTGGTGTGAAGATTTCTAAATCAACAAGGGTTAACTATGGGGCTCTGCCTTTAAATGGACTCTGTTTTAAATAGTGGATAAGAAAGGCAGAATATCAGTGCTTTATAAGAATGGCTTTGTGACTTAAATGCTTTCTCTGATGACCTGAGAAACAAATTATAAACTGTGGAAGTGAATTTAAGGAGCATCAGCATTAAGAAAAAAATCATGCAAGTTAGTAGAGAAGTAAACCTCTCTCTTCAGACAGGTAAATTTCAAATCAACTTCAAGACAAAAGAGGTAAATGACAAGAGAGTAGAAAAAATTTAGGACAGAAGAAAGACTTAGAAATTCATTAATCCTGGATGAAGTGTTTTGTCTAATATGTAATTAAATTAGATACCATTATCTGTTAAAACCATTCAGCCAGCTGTAATAACCAAGGAAACCAATCCTGAGTCCAGGTGTTAGCTCCCACACTCCCTGAGGTCTTCCCGGCCTCAGGGATATTCTCTCATTTAATGATAGTATCAATAAGTATTAAAGACTATGAGAAGGAATAGTTTCGCTTTTTATATAATCTTCAACATGAGGAGCAGCACACTTGGGAACCAGTGTCCATGTCCTACATCCAGGTAATCACGCGTGACTTTGCGAAGCCAGGTCAAGATCTCCTCTAGATTAAAAAATGTCATATACCATGCTATATATGGAGTCATAAGCTGGTGTAAGAATCCTGCATGAACCCAATGTAAAGAACTAGCTTAAATTCCATGTAAAGTTTTGACTTCTTCACATTTTAGTGGCATTTGCTATTTGCTTGTAGCTCATGCTGCTCTCTGCAGTAAGCCCATGCTGGTTCCGCCTTCACCTTCCATTTCTCTTCTGCATGCTTCTATTTTAAATAATGGACTTGTAAGTTATGTTTTCGTAAATTGTATATGACTTAGAGCTATGTATCCCCCTCCTGTCAGGGTCTTACAGCCTAATGGAGAGCACGTGTATACTTAAGAAGTGTTGGGTCCTGGTCAAGCCTTTTCCCCATGCTATGAACAAGTCACAGCGCCGGTGACAGGGAGGTGATGACAGCAGCTCACTTTCTGCAGGTGCTTGAGCTCTCAGGAGGGGGAAAGCACTTTATTAAATGCTGGGTTTTATGGCAGAGCATTTCTTTCCAGGTACTTGCTTGTCTGTAGAAGGGTTATAAAGTCAGAGTACCTTCATAAGGGCTAAAATTCTTTGAAATACCTCTTTCTGCAGAAGTACATTGGAGCAATACAAATAAGCCCTGGCTTAGGATATACTTGCCTGGTTATGAATTTAGTTATTATCCAGTCTTCCCAACTGTCTCCAAAAGGCATCAATGTACAAGAGTGAGACATATTTACCTGTAGAGTTTTCCTAAAATAATGACAGAATGGAAAAACTGAATTCTGTTTTTCCGAGGCCTTGAAGCCAAAACCCTGTCCTTTCCTGTGCCTAGTGTGTTTTGTGAAAACAATAACCAAAAAAAACCACCCCCTCAGCTTTGTTTTTGTCACGGTGATCCAGCCAACACACATCTGAAGTCCGATCTCCAGACACAGTATTGGAGATTTGTGGTGAACTGAGAAGGTCCAAAGCCAAGCCTGTTGGAGCTGCCAGTTTTCTGGTTGAAGCACTTGCTCCAGTTTATAAAACTTTGCATATTATACCTTATTGCATTATCTCTTAGAGCTGAAACAATGAAAAAGTCTCACAGGGCTAGTCTTTGG
The DNA here is from genome assembly GCA_013399225.1 of Rhipidura dahli. Classification (NCBI taxonomy): domain Eukaryota; kingdom Metazoa; phylum Chordata; class Aves; order Passeriformes; family Rhipiduridae; genus Rhipidura; species Rhipidura dahli. Next base: position 130,653 of record VXAC01006266.1, read on the forward strand.
ATGGGGGTTTATTGAGGAAAAAGAGGCCACTTTATGGTTTTATTGGGGAAAATGTGATGAAATAGTTTCCTATTCAATACAACTCTTATTTTGTGAGAGGTTCTTTGCAAGTATAAACAGGCTTACTGGGAAGCTGAGGAGGAACCTGTACTAAAGATAAGCGTGTGAGGAAGAGAAAAATAGGATTAAATATAACCATATTAATTCATTGCATGGCAGACACGTACTGGGAACAGCCTGGTAATGCTGGGGCCATTCCCTTAGCCCAGCTCCCAGACTTTACTCTCTCATGGTCACTTCACACGTCCCTCTTGCTTTGTGGTCTCCAGTTTGCCAGTCAAGAGAGCTCATGGGAGATGTGCAGGAGTGGTGTGGGAGTTTCAGGTGCAGACACAGGGAGGATGTTTGTATGTAGAACAGGGAATACTGTTTCTTGTGTTCCCCAGGTTCCTTTTCTGAGGACTAACTTGGTGCACAGAATGGGACAAAAAAAGTGAATGTGAGGTTGGGCTGAGAGTTTCCTTTTGGGTCATGTTTTGCCACATGTTCTTTCAGCAGCATTCATCAAAGTAGCCTGGAAATTGTGTCCTGGAGAAATAGCTTCATTGAATATATAAGTTTTAAACTTAGCATTGCTCTTATTTTTCCCCAGATTACCTGATATTGGAACTTTTAACCTTTGGATTGTGCCAATTGATCAAAGTGTTCCTGTGTTGTTATTAAAGCTTGATTTTTTTTTCTTTCAACTGATGGCAAAATCTGCTCCTGACTTAGGAGGAAGGCTTGGAACCTTACCAGATGGAAACCTGAAACCACAGAAGAGCATTTGTTGTTTGGAATACCCCTTCTTTCTTAGCACAATCAAAAAGCAAACTATTTTTCATCCCTTGTCACATATGCATTGAGGGGAAAGGAGGTGAATCCCAAATGTTAGGAGATAGAGGAACAGTTCTTGATTTTCATATGTGTAAGCATTATGGCAGGGCAGACTGATTAACTAAAGAGGTGACTCTTGGTTTATGACCATGTAAAAGGAGAATTTAACCTGTAGGATACGTTCTCAAATATGGTCAGCTATCATAGATTAGTCCAAAAGAAAACATCACATCACAAAAAAAAAAAGGCAAAAAAAAAAAAGCTAAGGACTAGTCATAAACCATCAATCCAACAAGATTAAGAGATAGCCTAGGGAAAAATCCAAAAGGGACCAGAAATCCAAGGAGGATCCTGCCCATGCAGCACATAGGCACAGTGTCTGAGATCTGCAATCAGTACCAGATGCTGCTGATACGTGGTGTGGATCTTGTAACAAAGAAATGCTGGACCCATTCAGCCCAAGCAGGAAGCCTTGCAGATTAAATTTGTATTAGTTGGAGCCTGTAGATTGCTTTAGCAAGCAAAATTGAGCCTGGGTGTTAAGATGATCTGGATCAGGAAACCCAAATTAGGTTTCCTCCTTAAAGAGGAATGAGCACATTTTGGCACCAGTTTTCATAACGGTTTTAGAAAGAAAATATTTGGAAACAGATGCAGTATGTTTCTGTATATTAAATCCAGTCTGTGAAATAAAGCTACTCTCTCTGACTGCACAGAATGGTCAGAAGACTCCTGGAACAAAATCCCCCCGAAATTTTATGAGTGTTTTAAGGAAGACTCTTGAAACATTATTAAGTGGCGAGTTGATGGCATGTTCTGATATGTGCTGGGAAGTGTGCACAGATGAAATGCAGGATGGTTTGCGATGTTTAAGAAGCAAACACGATCTGGGGTTCCACTTGGAATATCATAAGGATCACAGCATATTACACTAATGGAGGCTATTCTAGCATAAAATGAAAGCCTCATTTGGAATGATCTCTGCAGCCCTGGTCTAGGACACTGGAGAGAGTAATATAAAATGACTCCAGGGTGGAGCGCTGGTTGTTGGAGGGAGCAGCCTCCTCTACATTATTTTTGTAGTTAAAGAGAAGGAGGAAGTGTTGCTTTGATAGGAAATCCTAGTGAGCAGGCACATATGGGCAATGAATTGGGAACCTGGGAAATTTAATCCCTGAACTGAGAGCTTGTGTAGCCCTATCTGCTACACAAGTCCTGCTAGGTGGGGTGCTGGCAGTGCAAGCAGTGTCTAAGCATCGTCCTGGGTGTTTGCAAGGAGGTGAAACGCTCTGTTCCCTGGTCTGCTCTGAAAACATACTGTGCCAGAACTTGTGTTACTCACCTTGAGATGTGTTTGAGTGTTGGTGCACTCCTGGCACACTTCTTTAGCAGAGGGGCTGGCCTTGCTACCCCTGGCCCAGCATCGTCCTGCAGTTGAGGTAGTGACAGCAGCTGGGAACTGGCACCAGCCCTCCTCTCCATGGCCCTTCCCTTTCTTGTCTTTATCTTATGCTTAATGTCCCTAGTGCTTTTTCTGGGCTGTGTTCCATTTTGTGTCATGGCTAAATCACTTCCAACACTGCAAGTGAGGGAAGGCAGGGTGAGCACCTGGAGGCTCCATCATAGAGCAGATTGCCAGCAGTATCTTGTTGAGCTAGTTGCTCTCTTGCCCAAATCCACTTCCTCTGGTAGTTTTGGAAATCCCAGTATGTGACCTGAAAAGCCACAGGTGTGCAGAACCCTTTCAACCTGCATCAAGGCCTTGCTAGCTCCAGATTGGGGTTGGTGGGTCTGAGGTGTATTTTTCCCTCTCTGTTGACCCTTTAGGATTATAATGAGATGTACATCGTGTTCTGTGTGTACAGAGAAGATTCATATTGCTGTTCTTGTGCAAAGGAAACAACACTTCTTGATAGCTGCATTCCCCTAGGCTGCTGAGCACCCCGTGCAACATTTTACACTCAGCAGAGCTTAGTGGAGTTAAAAATAGTTCTTGTTGTCAAAATATTTCTTGGTAATAAAAATGTCCTTAGGATACTTTGTGAAGTGGTAACCTTTGGACACAGGGTAAGGAAAAATCAGAACATAGTCTTTAATGCTGAAAAAACCCAAAAGAAGTTGGTCTTAATTGTGCAGTATGGGAGAAAGTTTAAGAGCAGAGAGAAGTGCCGTCACCTTGGGGAGGGAAAGAATGGAATTTAAATGGAGATCTAAGGGTGAGTATGTAATGTAAGATACTATATCTTTGTTAAGTATTTTTTCCTTTGATTCTTGAAATGAAAGTTTATCTGGGAGAAAATGTCTAACTCTGGATAATGGATGAAGGTCTTGCTGGGAGTCTTTGAATCCAAAGCAGGGTAAAACCTGGCTTTTCAAGTTTTATTTGATTTTAAAGGGTAATGTAATTCTAAATTTGGCCCACAAGTTATAATTTCTAAAAACAAGCTTAGATAAGTGTTTCCACCCTGGGGGGGTGGGGGGAAAATGCCAACAAAAAAACACTCTTAGTGATAACAGATTGTTTTGAGCATGTTCCTGTGTAGAGTCTCAGAACTGGGCCATACCCTGTAAAGAAGTGAATGTATTAAGTGAACAGAAATTCAAATTAAAACAGAGGGCATTACTGAGAAAAATGCATGCATTAAACGGGTATTCAGATGTGACAGACAGCTTGATGATTTTTTCATTGTAGTAACTGTAGCTGGAGTTAAATGCAGAAGATAAGGCAAATTGCTTAAAGGCCGTATGATTTCTGGCTTATTGCTCTCTGTTTTACTTCAGCAATACCAGTACATTTCCTTATATCTGTTTTCTGCTGTCCAGTCTGCTTTGTATTTTGAACTTAAATATAATGTACTTTATGCCATGTAAATCAGCACTGTAGTGAACTATGTGATATCTTATTGTTCTGGCACTACTAAGTTACCTGAATTCGACAACTGCTGGGTGAGAAGGCTTTATCCCAATTTGCAGTAGCCTCTAAATAAATTCTATGAGCACATAAGGGAAATAATTAAAAAGTGAGATCAGAGCTATATAATGTAGATGCATTGCATCATGGTTTAGAGTTTCATGGAATATTCTCTGAAAGTGTTTTTTAAATTTAAATAATTAATTTTTAAAAATACCAGCTATAAATAAACTGCAAGTGCATAAAATCAGCTCTAATATGATTGCTTACTAAATATAAATATTTCACAAACAACTCTCTGCCCTCAGAGCTCAACCTCTGGCTAATAGAGCATATTTTGAAGATCATATTCCAGAAGGGGGCTTGTGGGGAGCAGTGGGAGGGGGTTATCAATACAGTCAGTACCTTACCCTGCTGCAAGGAAACTACCAAGCAAAAAAGAAAAGAAAAATAGTCTACTGGAGACTAGTGATCTTAAATAACATTTTAAATAACAATTAGCCTTAGCATAGAAAGTCACAGTGTCAGCCTTCTGGGATAAAGACCCTGTGTCTGTATTTTCATTACAAACTACTGACTGTATTTTGAGTGCTATAAAAATAATAATTATGGACAAGTGAACAGAATAATAAAATTGGGAGGTTCAATTGACAGCTCTCAATGCAGTTTCCCCATGGATTGCTTTCTATATTTTACCTAAAAATCCCTGCCTTCTGTTGTAGAAAACATCTCTGACTGTAGCCCATGTTAAGTAAGGAGCACAGATGAAAAGCTTGCGGACACACAGAGACAGGGCATCAGAGTGCCTCCCAAAAATCAGTGAAAAAGCATCTAATTTTCTGCTATTTGTATGGAGGCAGAAATAAATGAGTACTTACAAATAATTCTAGTTTAGGTCTTGTAAAGGCCTATCTGCCTGCAATTTGCACAATAAAACCCCACTAGAGATTAAGGACTAGATTGTTTTCATCCAAGCGTGAAGCTGCTTGGAATTTTTTTGATCACTGGAATTGTTCTGCACACCCCATGAACTTGCAGCCAGCACAAAAGGACGAGGGTGTAATTCCCAGATGAGCTCTGGGTGGCTCTAGGGGCATGCTGGCTGTGGGCTGTGGTACTCAGCTCTCCAGGGCTGTTTATAGTAGTTGTGTGTTGGAGCTATTAAACTTGAATGAAAAAAAAAAATTCCAACCCTAACTACTTTTGTTGTGCTTGTGTGCAGAAGAAATGGAGAGGGAAATGGGATGGTTTTCTCTGTGGCAGTCCTCCCATAGTGTAAGAGAGTGTGGTGCAGAAATGGGGCTTTCTGGAGGTGGTGGATGCAGAGGCTCGGGAAACTCAGTGGCCTGAATGCCACAAATTGGCTGAGTGAACTGTGAGGAGACCCACGCTGAGGTCAGGGAAGGTTTTTTTTTATTTACACTGTCACAGCTGGGAGCAGAGCATGGCCTTTGCAGGCCTTGACTCCGCCTTGGCACATTGGATGCCTATGCAGTATTAACCCCCTTTTGTGTCATTTTTGTGGTTTCCGGCTGAGCCCTGAAGTTTATTGGTTTGTTTCAGGAAAAAATGGAACATCATGATGTTGTCCTGGTTCATATGTGGTCCTGGGTGCTTAGTATGTTTTTAAAGGAATTTTGTTTAAATATGCATGTTCATTTTGATGCCCTTCAGATCCACAAAGGTCCTGGATCCTGGGGACATGTACCATATAATTAACTTTATCTCTGTGCGTTGTGTGTCAGGGATGGCAGACATCTGGTTCCCAGGACACAGCAGTGTTAACAGAATGCAAATGTCTGTTGTAAAGAACAAATGTTTCTGGTGCTTCCAGCTTCTGCAGGTAATGCTTGAGATAAGGCAAGGCTTAAATATGGTTTAAGTAGTTAGGAACAGAGCTAGGAACTTTCCTCAGTTGTTTCCTGGAAGTGTTAACTTCTCATACTCAAACATCAGTGAAACTGATTTTAGTGACATTTAGTTTGTATGATGTGGCCCTGTGGTGATTTGTGTTATTTGTTGTTTTACTGAATGTAAATCAAGAATTTATTTGTATGAAGACAGTCATAAGGAAAGAACCAAAAAGAATGGCAGTCCCAAAAATGCCATGCAGCACTGCTTCTGTGCTGTGGCATGAGATCCAACTGTACCTTTATTAGCTAAGAAGTGAAGTGGCTTTTTCTGCAGCCTTCTTTTGACTGCCTTGGGAAATGGTTTCATCAGTCCACCATCCTTAATTTTCTTAATTTTCCATTTTGTACTCCTGAAATTCAAGCTAGAAATTAATTTGATGCCCAGCTCCGTGGGGCAGAAGAGGATGATCTGTGCTAAGTAGTTCTCCTTGCATATGTATGAAGCCAATTTTCTTTAGACAGATTTCTTTAGATAAATCAATGCTTTATCTTTATAGAACCGTATGACTCAAATCCTGTTTTGGCTTATAGCACAACAGATTACTTTGAAATGCACAGCTGCGTGTATGTGCGTAAAATATGTAAATGCTATCAATATTCTTTAAAAAAAAAGCTAAGAAGATTTAGGGCCCAATCCCCCAAATTTCAGTGGGATGTTGCTTTCTAAACAGACCTAGAAAAGCCCTGCGCAGCTGTCACCAAGCTGGGAGGTGCCTAATAGTTCTAGACTTTCCTGATGCCCAAGAACCAGTTTCTGTGCTCTCTTCAGGGCACTTCAGTCTTGCCTGAGCCTGAGCAGCTCATCTGTCTCTTTGTCCCATGGGGACTCCACATGACATTTCCCTCTCCACTGTGCCTCCTCAGGCCAGTCAGGAGGAGAAACCACCTTCTCATTCCCTAGGCTGCTTCTGCCAAAATTTTACCAGGCAGGATTTTGTGTTTTACTTTGCACTTAAATAGGAAATTGGGCCATATTTTGTGGCCCATAGTATAAACATTTGCTGGATTCTTCTGGATTTCCAGTATGATTGGAGATTGTGCAGAATGACTAACTGTTGTGGTCTCTTTTCTGTTTATGACTATAGCCTAAATAGTTAGTGACAAAAGGAGGTATCCCAGGGTGTGATTCCTGCTCCAAAACTCTTCTGTATTATTATAATAACCAGGTCGCGGGCAAAACACAAGCAGTTTTTGGGTGGGGACTCAGAACAACCTCTCCTCCCAAATTAATGTCCTGAATTTTGGATTCTGTTTTTCACAGAGGAATACATTTAAAGAAGAGGTGATGGGGAGGCCTTGGGCAGGAGTCCTCTGGGAGCTACTTATTTTGCTAGGAAAATAATGCTGCTGAGCATTTCTCTCCTCTTGAGCAGAGGCTAAGGAATTTGCTGTCCATATCCTGGATGAACTTCCCAGCCCCTCTGCTGCTCAGAGGATGGATGCAGCCATCACAGCCTCCTCTCACCATGCTCCAAATCTGATCTCTGCTTTTTAAATGAAGGGGCTTATGAGTTTGGTTGGTTTTTTTTTTTTTTCCCCCTCAGGAGATGTCAGGCTATGAATCATGGTGGGAAGGGAGGCATTTCCTGGTTAGCAGTGTTGAGCCCCAGAAAGAGGCACATCCCAAGGATTGAAAGCTTCCCTTCGGGTTAGCTCTAGGTATGTTAACTATTGGTGTGTTTCATTTTGGCACCTAATTAACTGCCTGTGCTCCCTGGGAGCTGAGGCACTGACATTAGGCCACGCATTTTGCTCCAAGGAACACAGTTCAGAGGCTCCTCTGTCTCCTTCTGAACTCCTGTCTCCGTCTAAACTCAAGGAAGGCTGAAAATCACCCCGAAAATCCTGAAAAACAGGAGGGACAGTTATTTCTGTGCAGGGTAGTACTTCTGTGCAGGAGCCAGAACTGCTGTGAGCAAAGGTAAGCTCTTAAAAGATGGCTTGAATACAGCATGGGACTCAGTGGAAGAATTTAATCCCTGTCCATCTTGATTACAGTGTGATCTGCTGACTCCTTGGGCAAATGTAGTTATACTTCCCCCTCCCCCCCTTCCTCCCCCCCCTCCAAGTTATAGTGGTGGGTTTTCTACCTGTACATGGCCAAAACTTCTGTCATCAGGACCTGATGCGGTATAGTTTAGATGGCAGAAGTAGAAAATGCAATATTGGCTGCTGTTAGGTCTGCTGGGAACCAGCTGCCACACACCTGGAAAATGGCCGTGAGGTGTTAAATGACAGCCTGTGATAAAGACACTTGGCTTTGGCACATCAGGCCAGGCTCCGGGGAAGGGAACAGCTCCTGGCAGTTGTGTGGAAGCAGCATTGGGGGGTTTTAATTTGGA